>JANUWF010001511.1:0-497500 GCA_026120185.1 Voacanga thouarsii
GTTAGCCTCAGCTTGAAATAAAGCCAGGAGGTATGATCAATTGGAGTGGCCATGGAAACTCAGAAATCATTAATGAAAGAAGTGTAGGGAATACTGTTGAATTTTATGAGAAGGATAGAAGTCTGATCGAGATAGAATTTTCTCATAAGAAAGATATCATATCGATAAAGAATAAGCAATGAGGACCACGGCTGCTTAAAAAAAAAAAAATTTAAAGAGTAGCCGTTTGTGGGTTTCAAAGTTGAGGAGTCAGAAACCTTCTGCAACAAAGAGGTACGATTCCCATTACTTCACTTGTTCGTGCCATCAGTGAAATGGGGCTCGAGGGGGCGTGTGTTGAAGTCAACTATTAGCCAATCCATTGCAATAGTAACTTTAAGCTAAAGCCAATAGGAATTTTGCTAACCCAATGACGATGTCAAGAACTCTTCAGTCGATGTACCTAGTCAACATCAGAACCAGGAGCCGATGAGTTATCACCCTCATATCTCGGCACGATCAGTAAAGTACTACTATTCCTAATTGCTAAGGATGAACCATGAAGCGAGATTTTCTCCACGTGCAGATGGTCAGTTACCAAGCCACAACAAGCATAAAATGGGCAAGGATTCCAAGAATGAAGACCACCAACAAACTCATCTACCAGACTATCAATTTTTAGTTGTTAATTTCTTTTTATTTTGCATTTCCTATCTTTATCTTCATTTACAACTTTGTTTAGTTTTCAAAAGATTTCCCTTATTCCTTTATTACTAGCTTTTTGTTTTCATTTTACTTTGATTTCAAATTATAGTACTTTTGTATTCATTCTTTATGTTAAGATCAATCAAAATATACTGATTTCAGTCCTAATTGGCTTCTGCATGCAATATTCCTACTTTCTTGGACCCTTTCTATAGGAAGTTCAAGGTACCCATATTATTTAAAAGGTTTGGCTCTCATATTCATCTTTCCATCGGACTGCTTATATTCATCAGAAGAGTAACCGATCGTCAATCTCATCGGCTCTCCTTTTGTAAGGCAACAATTATATTATAATATAGGTCTATTATATTGTAGTTATATTTTTATGGTGATCTTTTTATTCATATATCTACTAGTTTTTATTAGTGATTATTTTATTACTATTTTGTTTAAGTAATTTAATGAGATTATCATACTATTTTTTCCATAATATATTATTTTAAAATATGTTGTTGTTATTATTATATCCCTAATTATTATATTGATGTCATTATTATAATTTTATGATGTAATTTAGTGCATACTACTATTTAAAAAATTTATCTTTTTGGTTGTCTATTTACTTATTTATCTATTTATTTATTATTATCACTAAAATTATTATTCATTATTATTTATTGATACTATTACTAAAATTATTGTGTATTATTTAAAATTATAACTATTGTAAGTATTAGTTACTATAATAATTATTAGGTGTTATTATTAAAAAATATTAATCATAGTTTATTATTATTTATTTATTTAATGTAAGTGTTTATTAGTAGCATTATTGTTGTTGTTGTTGTTGTTGTTATTACTTCCTTATTCCTATTTGGTAGTATGCAGGCTGTGTGAACTTTATCTTGGTAGACTTAACTTTATGTGTCGGGTGGAGTAAATAGTCTAAACATGAGTGCTTTGTAGTAAGGCTAATTAGCACGTGATTGATTAAGGATTTTAATTCTTTGTGATAGAAGATGACGGGTTCCAAGACCAAAGGATGACATGATAATTTTGCAATAAACCACATAAACTGAGAAGGTAAGTCCTTGCATAAAGGTATTTGTTGAACTAAAGAGCTTCTGCAAGTCAAAAGCACTATTTACCATGAAATATGCATTTTTTGATGCAATCATGGACACTTTATTTTTCCTGCTCAATAAAAATAATTTTAAATCAAGCAAACAGTTTTCGAAGGCAAAATGTTAAATTTTTCTTAAACAAGTTTTAACTAGACAGTTTGAATACCATAATTGCTAATTCAAAAAGAAACACTTTATCGATTTTACTTTGCCTAAGTGGGAAAAACATGAACGTTGAGTACCCAAAAAGGTAGACTAGTAGGACTAGTCTTTGAAAGGTTAGGATAAGTCTTTTAGTAGGTGCCCACCTTTGAGGGGTGAGCTCTGCTTGGACAAGATGCCATTTTTGGTTGGTCAGGGCGGTCCGTGCTAGCAACACAGTTCAGGAGGACTTTCTATTCCAAGAGTGGACAATCGGTAAGTTTAGGTGTTGAGATTGAGGGGTATCTCATCCTGTGGGACGATCCTCCACTTGTATTATGATGAAATGTTTCACAGTACACGGTTCTTATAGTTAGGTATCTCAGGCTCGTATCATATACGACGCAGCGAAAAATAAACGAGATACCATCCCAAGACCCATCTATGTGTGAAAACAAGACATAAACATAATAAAGGTAGCAGCGTTTTACCTTTGGGTAAGCATCTGAAGAACAAAAATTTCTTTTTCAAGTTGAAGCGCGATCCAGGATTCCACATGATCAACCTCCATGTGAATTGAATGTCTAACCACTATAATTACAGTGTGTGATTATCTCTAATAGTAATCCACAAAAATAATACACTCAAGCACCAAAATTTCATGTGCTAGCAGAAAAAAATGGCGGCTAGGGTTCTTTGATCAAGATCAAATCGAGAGAGAGAAGAGAGGAAGCTGTTGTTTCGTAGCTCTTGGTTCTTCGTGTGTGTTTCAACTAGGGTTTTTGTGTTTATATGTACTATATATTACACGAAATTCCCCCCCCCAAAACCGAGAGTTCTAATCCTATTAGAATTCCCTAATTGTAATTGGAAATATGAAGTTCTCACAATTACAACTTAGACCACAAATTATAACTAATTATAATTTGTCCACAACAACTTCTCTTTCTCTCAATCAATCCCACTATGTTATCAAATAACATTTTGAGTATATAATCATCTATTGTGTGTGACCTATTCGGTTTCCCAGTCAATTGGTAGCGAACATGAATTAATCCAAACGTCTTTGAGATTAATAATCCATAATTAATTAGAATTAATCCTATTAATTCTAATAAGGTTTGGTTTATTAATTCATCAATTAATAAACCTATATTCCCAGATCATAAGCAGTATCTAGCAACACATCATGACTACCCAAGAGTCCAAGAAGTCAAGTGGCTTGATATGAACCCTTCAATAACAAACATCAGTGCAATTAACTCCTTTCACCATAAAATATCTCATTTGGTTTGGAGTACGAAATTAGTGCCAACTCCTTCCAGAAATAATTCTGGCTCGAATACAATAGTACTTGTACCTGGAATCCACTACTCTAGATGTGTATCAATTGAAACTGTTTCAAATACACAATTGCATTGGCCAAGGACTTCTCGAGTAGTAATTCCTACAAAAGGCCGTAAGATATTCGTCTCTACTATTAGGAGTGGTGAATCCTTTATTGACCCTCTCAACCATTTTCGTTTACCTCAAAATGTACCCAATATCCATCCTATAGATGGCCCTCGATCAAGCTCCGAAGATTGGAATTAAAGTATAAAGCTCCATAAATAAAGTACCTTGGACATCTTAAGTCTAAGGATACTTGCACGTTTGCTATATTGAGATTATATCACTGGCACTAAATAGTTATCCATGTGATTATCTCAAAGTTAGGTCATCCTATGAACTTGTTCTATTAACAAGAATCCATGTGTTAACTTTGAGTATTTAAATACTCACGGTTATGAGAACCACCACCTGATCAAATCAGAAAGTCTAACACATGCTAGTCTTGACGCATTAATGATGTCTTGCCTCATTAATACTATAACTAATGACTATTTAACTACTAACAACATCCAATGTAGTAGGAATCTCATATCATGATTTTCTTAACATAGTGTTATACTAGGGACTTTATCGAACAATTATATTACATAAAGTAAATAAAAGAAACTGTAAGATAAATAATGACTTTTATTAAAATAAAATATGTCATATACAATGTATAAGTGATTGCCTCTAGGGCACAACACTAACAAACTCCCACTTGCACTAAAGCCAATAATTCATGTATCTAATACAGAATGACTTAACATAACAATCATATTTCTTTTGGGATAGTGCTTTCATAAGTTGGTCAGCTATGTTCTTATCCATGGGAACTCTCTCTATCTTTATTTCCTTAGCTACTTCAGAAGCAGCAATGTACTCAACTTCTGTCGTAGAGTTGGCAATAGTCTCTTATTTGAAACTTTTCCAATTTATTGCCCCTCTGCAAAACGTAAACACGTTGCCGGATTGTGATTTGAAATCATCTTTATCAGATTGAAAACTAGCATCAGTATACCCATTTATTTTCAAATCACCTTCTTCATATACTAAGAACATATCCTTAATCCTTCCTAAGTACTTAAGAATATTCTTTACAGCCGCCCAATGACCCTGACTAGGGTCAGATTGGTATCTACTCGTCAAACTGAGAACACAAGATGCATCGGGCCTAGTACATATCATAGCATACATGATAGATCCAACTACCAAGGGATATGGAATGTTACTCATGTGATCCCTTTCAACTTGTGTCTTAAGAGACATCGACTTTGAAAGGCTTACACCATGTGACATGGGTATGAATCCCTTTTTGAATTGATCCATGCTAAACCTCTTTAGCACATTATCAATGTATGTAGACTGTGAAAGACCAAGCAACCTTTTTTATCTATCTTTATAGATCCTTATTTCAAGAATATAGGTTGCTTCTCTAAGGTTTTTCATGGAGAATTGTTTGGACAACCAAATTTTAACCACTTGCAAAATAGGTATATCATTTCCTATCAACAATATGTCCTCTACCTAAAGCAGTAAGAAAAGGATTGCACTCCCACTGACCTTCTTGTATACACAAGGCTTATCCATGTTTTGAATGAAACCAAACTCTTTGATTGTTTTATCAAAACAGATGTTCTAACTCCTAGGAAACTGCTTAAGTCCATAAATGGACCTTTGCAGCTTGCACACCTTTGTGCTATTATTGGAAGTGAACCCCTCAAGTTGTGTCATATACACTTCCTCAGTCAGATTTCCATTTAGTAAAGCTGTTTTCACATCCATTTGCCAAATCTCAGAATCATGATGAGCAACAATGGCTAGGAGTATTTTGATGGATTTCAACATGCTACTGGCGAGAAGGTTTCATCATAGTCAATACCATGTCATTAACGATAACCCTTTTGCCACTAGCCGTGCTTTATAGGTAACTAAGTTACCATCCATGTCCGTTTTCTTCTTGAAAACCCACTTGCACCCAATAGGTTTAATCCATTTGGGTGGGTTAACCAAAGTCCATAGTTTGTTGTCGTATATGGAATCCATCTCTGACTTCATGGCTTTAAGCCATTTGCCAGATTCTGAACTATTCAGAACATCCTTATAGGTAGTAGGCTCATCTTCATCTATGAGCAATACGTTATTGTGGTCGCTAATGGAAAATCCATATCTCTCACGTGCCACAGGTATCCTACTAGATCTATGACGTTCTTATGTATTAGAAGGTACATCTATTCTCTCAATAGACGTGGAGTTAGACGGTTGATTCTCATTTGTTTGGTCTTCAGAACTTCACCAAGTTCAATCTTACTCTCACTGTCCCTCTCGAGCATGTGCTCCTTCTCTAAGAAGATGGCATACTTCAAAACAAACAATTTATTTTCGGAGGGTAGATAGAAGTAATATCCGAAAGATTCTTTCAGATATCCCACAAATAAATATTTGTCAGACTTACTATCAAGTTTATCTGACTCTAACCTTTTAACAAAGGCAGGATAACCCCATACTCGCAAGTGAGATAACTTTGGTCTCTTACCAAAGGATATCTCAAATGGGGTAGTATCAACCGATTTTTGTCTGAACTCTATTTAGTATATAAACAGAAGTTTCTAGTGCATACTCCTAAAATGATTTTGGTAGGTCTACAAAAGCCATCATGGTCCGTACCATGCCCAAAAGGGTTTGATTCATTCTCTCAAATATACCGTTATGATGAGCTGTATGTGGTGGAGTCCATTCAGATAATATCCCATTATCTCTAAGATAACTCAGAAACTCTTAGCTTATCTGCTTCTCGATTAGATCTTAGAGTCTTTATACTTTTGCCAAGTTATTTCTCTATTTCATTCTTAAAGTCTTTGAACCATTCAAAGGCCTCAGATTTGTATTTCATTAAATATAAATACCCGTATCGTGAGAAGTCATCGATAAAGGTTATGAATAGTTGTAACCTCCTCTTGCTTGTATCTACATTGGGCCACATACATCAGAATGTCTGAGTTCTAATAATTCCTTAGCCCGTTCTTCTTTTCCTGGGAAATGATTTTTTGTCATTTTGCCTAGTAAACAAGATTAGCATATGCCATATGATTCAAAATCAAATGACCCTAAGTCACCAAGCTTATGTAACTTAGAAACACGATTTTTGTTTACATGGCCCAAACGACAATGCCATAAGTAAGAGGTATTAGAGTTATCCATTTTAGGTTTCTTATTGTTTATATTGAGAACTGGATTATTCAAGTCTAGAACATATAAAACATTAACCAAAGCTGCTGAACCATAGTGAATATCATTCAAAGAAAGAGAACAACATTTATTCTTAAATATTAAATGAAATCCACATAAGTCTAAACACGCAACTGAGATAACGTTTTTCATTAAAACTGGTACATAATAACAGTTTTGCAGTTCTAGAGTTAATCTCGAAGGCAGGTTCAGCTCGTATGTCCCTACAGCAAGTGTAGCAACCTTTGCCCCATTTGTAGTACGTAGGTCAACATCGCCTTTCTCTAGCCTTCAACTGCTCTTTAGCCCCTACAAGTTATTGTACAAATGAGATCCACATCCGGTATCTAATACCCATATCTCATTTCTAAAGGCAGTATTTATCTCAATCGTAAACATACCTGGAGAAGAAATAGAAGTGTTTGTAAGCTTCTCCTTCTGCTTCTTGTCCTTAATAGTCTCCAAGTAGGCTTTTCAGTTGCGTCTCTAGGGGCCCATCTTCCCAAAATGATGGCATGAGCCCTTGGTAGCTGCGTCCTTCTTGTTCACACCACTTTTGGGCTTCATGGGAGCCTTTTTCTTATTCTTTTGAACTTTCTTCTTAGAAGAGGAAGATTCTACCATTAAAACTGCATTAGAATCCTTCTTCATAGAGGACTCCATAGTCTTGAGAAGACTGATCAATTGAGGAATGTTGGACTCAATCTTGTTCATCTGATAGTTGATTACAAATTATGAGAAACTATTAGGTAATGATTGTAGAATTAAGTCAACACTTAAGTCATGATCCATTGCAAACCCGAGAGATCCAAGCTTCTCTATCAAGCCCAGTATCTTTAGCCCATGAGTGGCCAAAGAAGAACCCTCTGCCATTTTGCAACAAAATAGTTGCTTTAAGATCTCATATCTCTTAGTTCTGGCTTAGGCATCAAATAGCTCTCGAAGATGTAAAATGATCGATTGAGCATCCGTATACTCGTGCTATTTTTGCAACTCAGAAGTCATGGATACTAGCATAATACATGATGCTATATCACTATCCTCCTTGTGGATAGCATGCTCATCAGCATGAGCATCTTGGGCTGGTGGTGGTGGAATAGGAGCATCTAGCACGTAGAGTAACTTTTCCCATTTGAGAATGATTCTCAAATTTCTATACTAGTCGAGATAGTTTGATTCGGTTAACTTGTTGGTTTCAAAGATGCTACGTAAGTTTAAATTTGTTGACATAATACAAGTCACCTAGATGTAAAGATAGAGAGCATTAGCTACTTGTATATGCACAAGATATGGAAATAATTAGGACATTAATTAAGTGCATTTTTACTCCACTATTTTACTCAAACCAATAGCCCCCACTACTGATTCGGGAAAGCCCATTGGAAGCTTTCCTAGTGGACCGATATCCAAATTCTCCAAGAATAACATTGGGTTTGTCCAACAAGCCACCCTTGAGTTCATTGGTAGGTATCCAATACCAATTACATCGTATGTAACTACGGGATCATTGGGTGATTAATAGCTTTTAATCTTAAAGCCTTTTGGGCTACCCCACCTTTTCCTCTAAATTTCTTTTATGCTTAAGTTTGCCCAACTGGGATAAAGAATTTAGTTAAACTTGACCCATTAATCATGAATTTAATTCCATAGCTTGAACATACCCAATGTCATGTAAGCTTGGGTTTGCCCAACAACCTAGTCTCGAAAAAGGACTCTCATTCTTACTATATTAACGGAAGGAATTATGTTTAATATTAATTGAGTGATTTGTTCCTTTTAGTGATTTCGTTGAATGACATGCATAAAAATCAATAAATCACAGAATTGATAATCATGGTAATAAAGTGATTACATGGTATGGTTATGGACTTTTCCTAAATTAATTTCTTTTAGCCATGAAAGAAATTAATATGGTTAACCCTATGTATTCATGCATGATTTAAGTAGATGGTCTTACCTTCTCGCCTTGTTTTGATCGCCATCTCCAGAATAGAATAATTCTACTCCTATTAACCTATGTAAACTAATTACATAATTTCCTAAAGAGAGAAAACCTTGAGTTACATTCGAGGGGAGTTAGATGTGAAGAGAATTACCCAAGAATTCTAGAGAAGGCAGGACACGCAGGCCCTATTTCATAAAAACCAAAACTGTAAAATGCATGAATAGATATAATTGGTTTTAGTCCATAACTATTCACCATGCCATTGACTATGCTTAAACAAAATAAACATATACTTTTATCATTCCAAAATCACTATTTTGGAAAGACAAAATAAATTCTAAAATCACCATTTTAGAAAGATACACTAATTTTAGATTTTCAAAATAATTATTTTGAAAAACAAAATTGTTTGTCTCAAAACTAATTTTGAGAAAATGCTTTTGGGTCCTGTTTCTCATCAAATGAGATTTTTCCATTTCAAAGTTCTGTGCAAGAAATTTTTTTTTTATTTTTAAAATACCTAGAAGTCGCAAATGGAGCAGCACCGGTGCCAGATCGGCGCCGGCTCTGTTCTGGTTTTTTTTTTTTTAAAAAAAAACTTTCCTTTCCAAAATCGATTTTTGGACATCGCGAACAGAATAGAACCGGCGCTGGCTTGGAGGGCGGAGCCGGTGCCTCTTGTGTTCTGAAACAATGGCGGCGATTTTTCAAAAAATTCCAGAAACAATTTCTGGTGCTTTCTTCTTCTGCAAATTTTCAGTGAGAACAATTCTCAGCAGTATTTTCTGTTTTGAAGCTCTAAACAACAACCAATTTGTTAGTTTAAACAAAATAAAAATAGAAAATTAAGATGAAATGGAGGGCAACATCTATATTGCAAGAAAATGTTTTTCCTGCAGAAATTTTCAGCACCAAAGAAAGCATTTTTTTCAAAATGCGCTGTGACTTTTACACAATCATATTTTGCTACAGACCCAATCCATAATGATCAAAACGATTTCGACTCGAGTGAAAGTGATTTTCACAGTAAACAAAGACAAACTAGAAAACAGTTTTTCATGCCAAAATAATATCCATGACCACACATAGCATGTCTCTGATACCACTATTGGGTATCTCAGCTCGTATCGTATACGGCGTAGAAAAAATAAAACGAGATACCATCCCAGGTCCCGTCTATGTGTGGAAACAAGACAAACAAAATAAAGGTAATAGCTTTTTACCTTTGGGTGATCGTCTGAAGAACAAAAATTTCTTCTTCAAGTTGAGGCGTGATCCAGCAATCCTCGTGATCAATGTCCACGTGAATTGAATGACTAACCACTATAATCAGAGTGTGTGATTATCTCTAACAGTAATCCACACAAAGAATACACTCAAGCACCAAAATTTCTTGTGCTAGCAGAAAAAGATGGTGGCTAGGGTTCTTTGATTAAGATCAAATCGAGAGAGAGAAGAGAGGAAGCTGTTGTTTCGAGGCTCTTGGTTCTACGTGTGTGTTTCAGCTAGGGTTTTCGTGTTTTATATCTACTATATATTACACAAAAATTCTCCCAAAAAACTGAGAGTTCTAATCCTATTAGAATTTTCTAATTGTAATTGGAAACATAATGTTCTCACAATTACAACTTAGACCACAAATTATAACTAATTATAATTTGTCCACAACAACTTCTCTTTCTCTCAATCAACCCCACTATGTTATCAAATAACATATTGAGTATATAATCCTCTATTGTGTGTGACATATTCGATTTCCCAGTCAATTGGTAGCGAAAATGAATTAATACAAACGTCTTTGAGATTAATAATCCATAATTAATTAGAATTAATCCTATTAATTCTAATCAGGTTTGGTTTATTAATTCATCAATTAATAAACCCATATTCCCAGATCATGAGCAGTATCTAGCAACACATCATGACCACCCAAGAGTCCAAGAAGTCAAGTGGCTTGACATGAACCCTTCAATAACAAACTTCAGTACAATTTACTCCTTTCACCATGCAATATCTCATTTGGTTTGGAGTATGGGATTAGTGCCAACTCCTTCCAAAAATAATTCTGGCCCGAATACAATAGTAGTTATACCTGGAACCCACTACTCTAGATGGGTATCAATTGGAACTATTTCTAATACACAATTGCCTTGGCCAAGGACTTCTCGAGTAGTAATTCCTACAAGTGGCCATGAGATATTCGCCCCTACTATTAAGAGTGGTGAATCCTTTATTGACCCTCTCAACTACTTTCGTTTGCCTCACAATGTACCCAATATCCATTCCATAGGCGGCCCCCGATCTGGCTCCAGAGATTGGAATCAAAGCACAATGCTTAGAAAACAAGTACCTTGGAGATCTCAAATCTAAGGATACATGTACGTTTGCTATATTAAGATTATATCACTGGCACTAAATAGTTATCCATGTGATTATCTCAAAGCTAAGTCATCTAATGAACTTGTTCCATTAACAAGCATCCATGTGTTAACAATGAGTATCTCAAGACTCACGGTTATAAGAACCACTGCCTGATCAAATCAGGAAGTCTAACACATGCTAGTCTTGATGCATTAATGATGTATTGTGTCATTAATACTATGACTAGGGACTATTTAAGTACTAACACCATCCAATGTAGTAGGAATCTCATATCATGATCTCTATTATGATTTCCCTAACACAGTGTTGTACTAGGGACTTTATCGAACAGTTATATTACTTAAAGTAAATAAAAGAAACTGTAAGATAAATAATACCTTTTATTAAAATAAAATGTGTCATGTACAATGTACAAGTGATTGCCTCTAGGGCACAATACTAACGCTTATGTAGGGTTTTGTGGCCATATCTATGATACAGGGTTTCATAGTCAAATTTTATTTGAGTGGTTTATTTCTTTACAAGTTGCATACTTTTTGTTTGCAAAAGCTGAAAAATATCACTTAGTGTTTAACGATGAATTTTTGGACTTGCAGTCTTTCCATTATGACTTGTTTAAAATTTACCTGTATGAAATGCTTTCTTAAATTATCATGAACACATACATGACTTACTAGGAAATAATTCTTCCCACCATTTTATGTCATGCATTTAGGTCGATCCTATGTTGAAAGTTGATTGTTTTATGTCGCCCTATGTTTCAAGGATTCATTTCGATTGTATTTATTTCTCGAGAGATTTTAGCTATCTTTCATTTGTTTTATGACTTGTAATAATTTTTAGGTTGTAATAGGTTTTGGGTTGTAATAAGTTTTTATATTAGATTATTTCCTTCTATTTTGTTATTATCTAGTTATAAAGACCCATTATCCTAAGAACGGGGCGACATCCTCGTCCCTTTTAGAGTATGTAGGTAGTAGGGTATTACAAGTGGTATTAGAACATTGGTTTAGGCTACATTTATAATTATTTTGATTTATTTCTTTAAGCATTATAGTTCTAAACTAACCTAAGTTTTTTATGTGTGTAGGATGGTAAGATTATATAGAACTACTAGATGACTATAGCCCCAGGAATTAGGTGGCACCCGGCTATCTGAAGCTATTCAAATGACCTACCCTTATTTAACTTGGAGTTTGAGCCTAAGATGCCTAAGGACAGAGTTGTGATGAAGAAGTGTAAATAGTAGAACCAACCCAAACTCCACCTGTACTAGTGGTTGGTTTTTGAAAGCGAGGATGAGGTGGAAATCGTAAAACTTACTCTTGCTCAACCTGGGTAAGAAATTGAAGTAACCGCGGGTAATGATGACCCTAGGGATATAGACTATGAATCAGCACCAAGACTTTTTGAGGTTAGGGAGAATTCTAGGAGGTCTGGGAAGAGGTCTAGAACCTTAGGTTTTATAAATAGGAGAGACATGGACTTTTTCAAAAACACTGGAAGATGGTTATACGAACTTAATCATGAGGGGTGCTAGAACTTTAGGGACCTTCTGTTAGAGTTATGCCCTAGAGGTAATCACTTGTACATTGTATATGATACATTTTATTTTAATAAAAGGGATTATTTATCTTATAGTTTCTTTTATTTACTTTTATGTAATATAACTATTAGATAAAGTCCCTAGTATAACACTGTGTTAAGAAAATCATGATAGAGATCATGATATGAGATTCCTACTACACCGTATAGTCTTAGTACTTAAATAGTCCCTAGTCGTGGTATTAATGAGACAGGACATCATTAATGTGTTAAGAGTAGCATGTGTTAAACTTTCTGATTTGATCAGGCGGTGGTTCTCATATCCGTGAGTATTGAGATATTCAAAGTTAACACATAGATGCTTGGTAGTGGAACAAATTCATTAGATGACCTAGCTATGAGATAATCACATGTAAAACTATTTAGTGATAGTGATAAAATCTTAATATAGAAAACGTGCAAGTATCCTTAGATTTGAGATATCCAAGGTACTTTGTTTGCTGAATATTGTGCTTTGATTCCAATCTCTGGAGCCAGATCGAGGGCCACCTATGGAATGGATATTAGATACATTGTGAGGTAAACGAAAGTAGTTGAGATGGTCAATAAAGGATTCACCACTCCTAATAGTAGGGGCAAATATCTCACGGCCACTTGTAGGAATTATTACTCCTGGGCCAAGGCGACTGTGTATTGGAAATGGTTCCGATTGATACACGTCTAGAGTAGTGGGTTCGTAGTACAAGTACTATTATATTCGGGCCAGAATTAATACATTCTGGAGGGAGTTGCCACTAATTTCGTACTCCAAACCCAATGAAATATTGTGTGGTAAAAGGAGTTAATTGTACTATAATTTGTTATTGAACGGTTCATGTCGAGCCACTTGACTTTCTGGACTCTTGGGTGGTTATGATGTGTTGCTAGATACCATTCCTGATCTAGGAATATGGGTTTGTTAATTGATGAGTTAATAAACCAATCCTGATTAGAATTGATATGATTAATTCTAATTAATTATGGATTATTAATCTCAAAGACATTTGGATTAATTCATGTTCGCTAGCAATGACTGAGAAACCTAATAGGTTACACACAATAGAGGATTATATACTCAAGATGTTATTTGATAACATAGTGGGGTTAATTGTGAGAAATAGAAGTTTTTGTGGTTAAATTATAATTAGTTATAATTTATGGTCCAAATTATAATTGTGAGAATTTGATGTTTCCAATTACAATTAGGGAATTCTAACTATTTTAGAATTCCTAGATGGAGTATTTTCAGCAAGAGAATTTTGTGTAATAAATGGGATATATTACACGATTCTTGCTAGCTAAAGGACTAACAATAATTAACTCTAAAACCCTAGGGCAACACACGACTTCTCTCTTCTTTCTCTCTCTCTCTCTCTCTCTCTCATTTTTTGCTGAAAAACAAGAAGAACCCTAGCGGCCACTTAGTTTTTCTGCTAGCACAGAAAACTTCGTGCTTGAGTGTGATCCTCCGTGTGGATTTCTATTAGAGATAATCATACACTGTGATTATAGTGATTGGACATTCAACTCTCGTAGTGTTTGATCAAGAGGATTGCTGGATCGCGCTTCAGACTTGAAGAAGAAAAACATTATTTTTCAGATGCTCAAAGAAAAGTAAAGCTATTACCTTTATTCTCTTTATGTCTTGTTTTCCACACGTATGTGGATCCTGGGTTGGTATCTCGTTCTTATTTTTTCGCTGCGCCATATATGATATGCGTGAGATACCCAACACTTTCATGGCTTTTTTTTTTTTTTATGGTGGACTCAATAAACATAGCACTCAATTGATGGCTTGATTTTTTGTTATTTCTTTAAAGACATTATTTTTTGAAATTAGGATATCCATGTGATATTCTTTCCATTGTAAAAGTAGTTTTCCTTTTTGCATGAGTTGTTTATCTCTTCTAGATAAGTGGTTTAAAAATATCTTTTGTCCTTCTAATACACAATAATTTCATGCATTTGGAATAATGACACACGTGCGTGGAATACTTTAAGGTTTTGCTTGGAAAAATTGAATAAATTGGTTATATTTTGAATACATACTCATTTATATTTATGTTACAAATTATGTTTTGTGAAATGAAAATATCAGATACGATATCTATATCTTTTATGAGTAATATGTTCATGCATATAATAGATACTATTCTATGAAATAGTGGCTCTTCAAAATTTTCTTAACTGCTTTTAAGCTAGTATGCGAATGCTTTATATGAAAAAAATGATGTACTTTCTTTATGGTATGTTATTTGAATTATCTATAGTAGTATGCACAAGAGCCTTTCCTACACATATTTATAGTGAGTATGTAACCATTGTGATAAGATGATGCTGCTAGAACATTAAGTCATCACCTACAACTATATTGCTTCTAGAGAAGTACGTAGAGATATTATTGTGGCCCAAGCTATCGACAAAACGACAGCGATATTTAGAAACTTACAAAATTGAGGAAGACATTGGCATCTTTTCTCCTATCAATATGTATTGCCGCCATGGATGCTGCTACATAAATCAAGGACAAGGATAAGAATAGGTCTGTTAATAAGACTTTAACCACAACCAAACATTTTACTAAAAGAGAGGGCAACTGAACATCGGTGAAGGAATCAGAGGAAGCAAGCACGAATAGCAACTGTAGGAATTGCATTAGGATAGCAACTTACATTTATAGTAGGAAAACAGGACACATGTAAAAAGATTGTTACTCTAGGAACAAGAGATTTTCTAGATATGGGGATGCAACGCATTTGAAAGAGAATTGACCGAAGATACCCCAATCCAATCAAGAAAACTCCATCCTACCTCCGTAATTGGTCAACTGAGAAAATATAGCTAATTGAGGAAATAAGCAAGGACTACAAGTGAAAATCGAAGTATTTGTTTAGGGTAAAAAGGGCTTGAGATTGGATATAGCTGGGTAAACTCTTTATTTCAACTTTGAAAAGGAACATGTTCTTTGGACTTAGAACCACGTATCTTGTATATGGTGTATTGTACTACTGGATGAATAGTGATAGTTGTGAATTGGCTTACAAATTGTTTAGGCACATTCATTCGTGCAAGAAGATGGAACTTAAAGGTTTTATTTGAGAGGTGAAATTTTATATGGAATAGTCAATTTGCCAAGGAATTTAGTTCGCAGACTCTCTGAGGATTTGTATAACATATTGAATATGAAATTATTGTCAGAACATGGAGCTTAAGTTGGTAATAGTGATAGAGTAGTGCATTTTGGTAAGATTAGTTAGATGTGATTAATTATAGAGGAAGGAAGGGAAATATGGTGCCTAATATCAAGAAAGAGAGATTGTAAACTATTATTGAAGGATTTTAAAAAATATCTAGTTATATTAGCTTATGTATATAGGAACTAAGAGCGTGGGATGATACTCGGGTGGTTAAAGGTTTTTGCTAAAATAATGATATTGAAGTTGACCATATTACCTCTACTTTGGGATGAGTTTGCGGGGAAAATAGTATTAGGCAAGGAATAGTTGAAATTAGTTTTAGCAAAGTAGAGAGAGCATAAACTCTTGACTGGTTTTGTAAGTGTGTCATTTTGGTCGAGCATAGTTTTACATTCGGGATTTGTAGTAAGTAAGGATAAGATCTAGATAGGTCCAACTATGTGTAGGTTATTACCACTTGAAGCGACCCATGAATGCCACAAGAAGTAAGAATTTATTGGAAATTACATAATGTTACCGATGTTTTATTAAGAGATTCACAACTTTTGCATTGCCTTCGGCTCAACTACAACGAGAGAATACACTGTGTTTGTAGGATGAGAAGTGTAACCTATATTTGCATTTATGTTTATCCTACTAGAAGAAGAACTTTATACATCATATACAGATGCCTTGAAGAAAGGAGTGTGAAAGTAATATTGGTTATTACCCTAGGTGGGAGTACACTCTTCTTGATCTTGCCTATTCCTTTTCCTTTTGAACTTCTTCTTGCTAAATGTCTTCGTCCACTTTTGTTGTTAATTGTGATCCCTCTCCCAAGACTTGGTTATTTGAGTCAATTTTAAAAACTTCATTTATTGTTCGTAGATGCTCATCATCAAACTCATCAGCATTAAACATAAAACTTTTCTATATCACCTTCAGGCTAACTTTATAATTCTTTCTCTATTAAGACCTTAATCATCAAATTTATGATTTTATTCATTCTTTCGATTTTGTATATCTTAGCTTGTACCTTTGCTTTATAGTTCTTTCTCTTTCTTAAAACCCTAATATTGCTATGTGCTCATATTCTTGTAGGACACCTTTTGTTACTTCCTACAAATGCAAGTCATATCCTAATGAGTAGACGTGTCTATTCTCATCAACTATAACAACATCTTTGATAATCAAGTATTTCATATTTTTTTCATATTCTTGCACTTTAATGTTTTCTCAATCACCATTCTTCTCTTGATGTTGGAGTTTTCCCTAATCTTTAATTCTTTCCCCTATCGAATTTGTAACTTAACTCCTAATGTTTGAGTACACAAGTTAGTTTAAGATTAGACCATCATTCTATAGGCTAGTTTTACTCTACTGATAGCAAGAGATGGGAACTAATGTTTCAAGCCAATGATCAGACATTTAAAAAAAAAAAAAAATTAACTTCGGGTTGGGAAATTTCAAAGCACCCGTAAGGAGGCATGATTGTCCAAGATACGTACGAACAGTTCAAGTGATCACGAAAATCAGCCATGTCACATATAATGGATTTATTAGATGATGTTACTACAATATACGATGTATTTCATGCATCTCAACTTAAGAAGTACCAACATGATCCAGAACAAATTCAGAACGACGAGCCATTGCAGCTACATTCTGATCAAAGTTATATGGAAAAATCGATTAAGATTTTGGATTGAAATGATAAAACACTTTTAGAATTAGCAGATATCTATGGTGATGGTAATATAGGACCATCACATGACAGAGGACGCAACGTGATAGATAGAAGAGGGGTGAAGTATAAATACCTAGATTTGCTGAAAGGGTATGACAATGCAAATTTTGGGACGAAATGTTTTTAACAGGGAAATGATGTAAAACCCCACCTATAACCACCCAAGATATATTTGGGAGCATACATTGAATGGCATATGTTATGTGCATATAAAATTTTTTAGATGATAAATCTTAAAGTGTGTAACTTTGCTAAGCCGTTCGAACTTTGGTGAGAATATTTTGATTGTGTAATTAGTCTTTAAATATGAATATATAAGTTGGGATGACATGTCGAATAACGGTTAGAGATAAAATAATTTGATGCGAGTGGATGTGGACACAATGACTAATATAGTTTAGTGGTTTGGACTTAGTGATTAGTAATCTTATGTTCAAATCTTTGATCGTTCACTTTTTCATTTTCTTTTATTCAATGACTAGATCTTGTCCATATCTAGCAGACTTTATCTCTTAAAATTTTTAAAGCTCTTAAAAAAAAAAGAAAAAAAAAATGTGTCATGTTTTTGATGAGAAGTTGAATTCGGATTTCTTATGGCTTTGGACGAACTGTCTTGAAGAGTATATGTACCTAACTACCATTTGTTTATTTTGAGTTTTGAACTTTCAGAAATCTAGGCATTGCTTATCTGAAGGGAAGTTAGGTGGAAATTCTTTTTTTTTTTTTTCTCATCTGGTGAACTGCCATTTCTTTAGATTGTAAACTGCTTATGTGCTTCCTTAGTATTTTATATCCTTATGAACGGTCTAGCTAAGTCTTTTTCCTAATCTCTTAGTGGCTACCATTTTCAAATTTTGCCATTTGATTTACTATGTTAATTCCTTGATGCTAGCCGACACCAAGCACACAGTATTTCCAAATATCTTTTAAGTAAATAGCTATAGATATCCTTGGCTTACACCATGCAAAAAGGTTCTCTAAAGCTTCAATTCAAAATTAGAAGATTAGTTTTTGAAATCTCCTGACTTCATTTGTTTGTCGACATAGTTGTCCTTTAAAATCTAATGTTGAGCGATTTATCTAGCATGAAGTTTGCAGAAGATAAAAACTTATTTGTTCCTTTATTTTGGTCTAAATTCACTCAGCAAAACCCCCTTTTAAATTTGATTCTTCTAGCTAAAATTTAAACCAACCTCATCGAATTTTTAACTTCCTTAACCCCTCCTAAAACTGCTCAAACAATTTACATTACCTAAGCAGCACCTGCACCATCATTTTTCTTGCAAAGTGTTCGTACCCCTTCTTTTCTTCTTTGGTTTAAATCACCGCACCGTCCCACTTAACAATGGTTCAGCTGGAACACTCTGAAATAGCAAAAATATTGAAGAATTCTAGGTATAATAATTTTGTGATTTGGAAGTTCTAGTTGGACTTTTAGTTTCAAAAAAAAAAAAAAGTCCTATGGTTTCTGCTGAAATCTCTATCTTTGACAATAAACTCTATCTCCAAAACAAACTAGCAGAGCAACATTGTTCAAAAAATCATTACAATCAAGTAATTTAAGTTGAGTCAGTCACTACTGACACGCACACAAAGATTTCCTCTATGCCATTTCTCCCATTTTCATTATCCAAATAACAAACTTGTCCATTCATTTTCTGCTTCCTTTCATGACCTTCCACTATTTTCTTTTCACTCAAACACAAAATCTTCTCATGTCAGAACCAGCTCATACCTTACCCTTAAGGCTCATGGAAGTTTCTTCTCCGTCATGAAGATTTATTCTTTCACCTCTCAAGCGGCAAAGTCGCTTACCTTCTCATGGACAAAGTCGAGCACGACTTGGTTAAGGTACCCAAACATTCTCCTCTCCTTTGTCTAAACGTCGCCAACCATGTGCAGCTTCATTTTCAGATGCATAATAGTCTAGCGACATCTTTATTTTATTTTATAGTGCTGCTTCCTTGTTTTGTTTGGGCTTATTGGTATGATACATGGTTTTGGACAGATTGTGGGTAGCGGGTTTAAAATGGTTTGAAGGAAATGAGATGAGTAGTGATTTAATAATTCATTGTTTTGATAATATGTTCGGAAGCTAGCTGCTCATATGATGGGTAAAGCATCACTTGCAGAATGTTTTTGCTCTAGTTAAATTCTAATGTTGTTGCCGCATAAAAGGGGAGCAAATGGAATTGGTGATCGACTTCTCTTCCGATGAATATAAATAGTCCGACGGAAGAATGAATGTAAGAGCTAAACCTTTTAAGAAACATAGATTCCTTGAACTTACTATAGAAAAAGGGTACAAGAAAGTAGGAATATTACATGCAGAAGGTAATAGGAACTGGAATTGATATGTCTCGATTGATCTTGATAAATGAAGTACTGAAATTTTGGAATTTAAACCCAAAGAAAAATGAGACGAAAAGCTGGTAACATAGAAATAAAGGAGAACACCAGAATCTAATCAATGCTATAAAAAAAGATAAGAAGAAATATATAATAAAAAAGAAATTGAAACTTTAAGCTCGTAATCCTATGGATGTGTGTTTATTGTTCTGGGGATCCTTACCCATTTTATGCTTGCTATGATATTGTACCTATACATGGAGAAAATCTCGCTTCATTACTCAACCTTAGCGATTGGTTGTAGCAATGCTTTAAAGATTGTGCCGAGACGTAGAGGTGACGTCTACTGACTCAATGGTTCCTGGTTTCGATGTTAACCATGTAACACCCTACTACCTAGGCCCAACAGGGCTGCGGATGTTGCCCCATCCATAGGACAAGGGGTATTTATAACTAGGTCACACAAAAGAAAACAAAAGAAATACTTTTAAATTGAATTTATTACAACCCAAAAATACATGAACAAATCTAAAATAAATTGATTACTGCCATCTCTCAAAACAATACATAAGAAAAATAACAAAAAGTCTTCAAAGCATAGGCAACAAATGTAGCTATTCATCTCCACAGTAGGATCGACTAGAAAACATGGCATAAAAGGTGATGAGATAAAAATCTTAATAAGCCTGTGTGTGCTTTAAGTGTTTCGGGTAAAATAGTTCATGTATGCAAGTTGTAAAAATTTCATAAGTGAAAGTGCTGGCAAGCATTCAATAAATGTTGAAAATAAAGAGTGGTATTTTTCTTTTCAAACCATACATGTGCACAATAAATAAAACCACTCAAATGGGTAGCCATGAGTTACCACACGTTGGGCCCCATGACCATATAACGGTCAAAATGCCACACTTTGTGCAGAGTGATAAAAAGTAGTTGTACGGCCTACCGGGAGAGATACTCCTCCTTTTCTACACCCAAACTTAACGGTTGTTCACTCCAGAAACACACAGTCCACATGACTGAAACTTGGTAGCTTGGACCGGCATGACCTACAGGACTGGCATCATATCCAGGAAGGACTCACCTCTCAGAGGTGGCCACCTACTGAGAGACTTACCCTAACCCTTCAAAGACTAGTCCTAGTAGTCTACCCTTATTTAGTACTCAATATTAATTGTCCCACTTGGGAGAAAATTGATCACACAATGATTTTCTTTGAAATAGCAATTATGGGTTTCTAAAATTCTTGTCGAAGTTGGGTTTTAGAAAGAGTTTAGCATTTTGTGTAAAACTGCTTGTTTAATTTTCAAATGATTTGCGTGATTGGAATAAAATGAAAAAAAAAAAAACAGTCCTTAATTGCCTTTACAAAATGAATGTCCATACATATCGCATTTGGCTTGCCACAATAATTTTGGTCTTTACAAAATTCCATGCAGGAGCTTACCTGATTCTTTGCTTGCTCAATTTCAAAAATCTTCCAAGGCTAACTTAACCCTGCATGAGGCAAACACAAGACATAAAGTTATACTCAAGCTATATTTGCTTACATAAATAATCCTAATTCAACTTATTACAATCATGACCCTAATATCCTAAGCCTAGATGATAAAGGATTTTATAAAATAAGTCTCGCTTGATAAGTTAAAATAACTAGGGGTTGCAAAATAATTATTAATAAGTTATAGGTTCAAATAATAAATCTTGAGTACTATTGCTAATATATCAACTAGGGTTTAATTGTTAACTGTTAGTATATGGTAATTTAAAAATGGTTTTATTGTAAATAAATAATAAATTACAATTAATTTTTAATAGATAATAAATATTTAGTAATAAATAAAATTAATAATAAATGAATTATATTAAATTTTCGTTTAATAAATAACAAACAATTTTTAATCTAAATAATATTTATGAATATAGGTAAAAGTTTGGACCATGGTCTACAAGGTCATAAATATTTTATTTATTATTATTTATATAAAAAGATCTTATTTACTATTATACATATACATATATTATATTTAATGAAAGATATTATTTATTCGACTTGTAAAATATCAACATTCCATTTAATATTCCATTTCCAAAACTCCTAAAGATTTTTGAAATCTTTAGAGAAAAATACAGTAATAATTTTAATCAAGGTAATAAAATTTGCTAATTAAATTAACCCAGGATCAACAAGAACATGATCATAATTTTCCTACTGCTAACAAGATTCATGAACATATTCTCCAACATCAATCAACAAACTATTCTATTTATGAACATAGGCTTAAATCCAAACCTACTATCATATAGCCAAATCTCTACTACGCATAATCATACTCATGGCTTCAATGAAAATAAGAGCATAATAATCTTATTCACCAAAGGTGTCATACCATCTAGCATGCTTAAAAATTCATAATTTCTGAAGACATGATGAACATACATCAATTCTCATGGAATTTCATATAGCTTTATTATGATCATCCATTCTCATGTTCTAATCTCAACCCCTTCATACATATACATATACTGAATCCCGCATTCATATTCTATCCTTCCTATCAACATCTAAGAGACATGAATTTAGAATTAAAAATAAAGATTAGGGAAAAATACTTGGTTGATGATTATTTTGATGAAGATTTAAAAATGTCCACGTGCTTGAGAGTCTTGAATTGTCCAAGAGAGGAGGAGTAAAATAGCCATGGTTGTAACAACCATTTTGGCGAGAGAGAGAGAGAGAGAGAGAGAGAGAGAGAGAGAGAGAGAGAAAGAGAGAGAGAGATTTAGCATGATGTGTTAAAGGTTGAAGGGAAGAAGATGAGCAAAAGAGTTGTTCTAGGTTACCTTCACGATGTTCTTGAGACTTCAAGGAAAAAAACTGGTTTTGATCCGAATGCCAATTTTTGGTTTCGAGATTTGATGTTATAAATTTTAGGATTGAACTCTAGGGAGTATGTAGGAGTGTTTTGGAGTTTTTGAGAGGAATTGGAGGTGTTTAGAGTGGTCTTTGGCTTGAAAAAAGGTAGTGTGTCTTCTTAGTGTTCCTGGTGTTCTTGGTGAAAATGGCGAGAATATGAGGGAAAAATGTTGGACGAATTTCTAGAGAGTGCTGGCCGAATGATTGAGGGAGTTCAGGGATTTCGAATTTCAGCTTAGAGAGGAAGAGAAAATCTAGTTTTTTTAATTTCAAATGGAGAGATTTGAGGAGTGGTTTGAGGTAGAAGATATGTTAATGGTCTTTGATTGATGTAGGTTTCTTGGAGCTACAATGGAGCCGGCTGGACTGCTGTGGTTTGCTGAAATGAATGAAGATTGATGGACCTTTAAGGCTGGTCAAAATTCTGAGCTCAATGTCAGAGGAATTTCTGATCAAGAAGCCTAGTCCAAGGGTGTTTTCATGGAGCAAATGCTGGAAATTTTGAAATTCAAAAGGAAGTATGAATGGGGTGAATGTAGGAGATATTTGAGGTGTGGTTACAGAGTCCAAATGTGCAAGGTAAGTGGAGGGGTTAATGGTGTTTAGTTCATGGCTGAACAAGGGTTAATTTACAGAGGTTTGATGATGGTTTTCGGCTAAGGCTTGAAAGGAACAAAGCTGGAAATTTTCTGGTTTCATGGTGATCATGTTACGAAGGTTTGCTGCAAATTTTCTGTGCAAATTTCTGCAATATTCCAGCCCTATTTGCAGAGGGTTTTGAGAGGTGTTTGAGGGTCCTTTATGGCTGGTTTCCAGCCTTCTTTATCGAGGAGAAACAGAGGCATTTTGCTGAGTTGATGACAGAAGAAAATAGCTACATTTCTTAGCTGCTATGCAGCGAAACTGCCCCATTTTTTTTTTTCTGGTTTATGCAGTTTTTGTGCTGTTCGGTTTTTGCTCTGGAATTTCAGTCTTCAAGCTGAATACGTTGGCCATTTTTCTAGCAGAAAATGAGTAAGAAAGATGGCTGAGATTTTCGAAGGTTAGGCTGCTCAAGAATCTGAAAATTTTCCAGATTTCTTTCATGAAGAATATGAACACTATGGAATAGAGTTTGAAGGTTCAACCATAGAGATTAATTTCTCTTGCAAACCTTCCCTAACTCCTCTCCTATTTTCAGTCAAATCTCCAACCTCCAAGATTCATTTTCGAAATTCAAAGACCAAGAATCCTTGCTGAATTTTTTGGAATTAAAAACATGAATTTTAATAAATTTTGAACAAATTTAATTGGTGAAGAGGTTAGGACAAGCTAGAGGTAATAAAAGGACAAGAATTCCTCTAGAATTCTTTTTAGGACATGATGATCGGATTAGAACATTTTCTTCATGTCTCCTCTAGGACAACATTGCTATTTTTATGGATTTCAAGAAAAAAAAAAATTCATACTTAACTAAGATAATCATGATAAAAACATAAATGATGGGATTTGAACTCATGACCTTAGAGATTAATTCCAAAGCTCTAGACACTAAACCACAACAACACTAGTTCTTATTTTTTCACCCAAATATTCTTTTTATTTAATCCTCAAGCTATCTTTCTATTTTGACCTCAATCAAAATTACCATTTTACCCTTCCTACTCAATAAGCATAACTAAGCCTTTTAACCTATAAATCATAATTCTAAAGCACATAAAATCATTCGAAAATATATATATTCATGCAAAATAATATGATATGCATCCCGACCCCCTTACTCTAAGGTGGGCTTTAGGTGGGGTTTCACATCCTCCCCTCCTTAGGAGAATTTCGTCCTGAAATTTTGGCATACCTCTATCTTAGATCAAGATACTTCCGCATTTCCCACTCTTCTATTTCCATGTGGCATTTCGCATGCCATGATGCTGCCACTACACCTTTACCATCGGGATATGCTTGTTCTGGATAGTTTTGATACTTCGGCCTAATATTTTCATAGGTTTCTCCACATAGCTCAGGTCGGGTTGCAACATTAACGGCTCATCATTCACAACATATCCGGGTTCGACATTGTACTTCTTCAACTGAGACACATGAAATACGTCGTGAATTCCAATCAGCCCATTTGGCAAATCCAATCGATATGCAACCAGCCCTATTCTCTCCTTTATCGGAAATGGACCCAAATACCTCAAATTCAGTTTCCCACCTTTCAGATGCCTCAGAATTCCTCTATTCAGTGTCAGTCTTAGGAATACATTGTGTCCCACCTGGAATTCTAACTCTCTCTACCTATTGTCTGCATAGCTCTTTTGTCGGCTCTGGGCTGCTCCCAATTTGCTTATACGGCCATCCTCTGAGCAACTCTAGTATAGCGGTACCTGACACTTGCGTTCATACAGTGCTTCATTCGGAGCCATTCCAATCGAAGCTTGATAATTGTTATTGTAGGATAACTCTACATACAACACACATTCGATCCACTTATCCCCGAAATCTAATACACAGGCTCTCAGCATATCCTCTAATAACTGAATAATGCTTTCTAACTGTCCATCGGTTTATGGATACGCCGTCGTACTAAACTTCAGACTCGAACCCATTGATTCTTGAAACTTGCCGCAGAATCGAGATATAAATCTCGGATCTCGGTCAGACATAGTACTTAAAGGTACTTCATGGAGTCAGACTATTTCTTGCACATAGGTCTGAGCAAACTTCTCCATTGAATCCCTTACGTTCACCGGTATGAAATGCGTGGATTTGGTCAGTCGATCCACCACTACCCATATGGCGTCCTTTTGGGTCCTTGCCATAGGGAGTCCAGTAACGAAGTCCATAGCCACCTCTTCCCATTTCCATTCAGGCATTGGTAACGGTTGCAACAATCCCGCTGACTTCTTATGCCCCGCTTTGACTTTCTGACAAGTGAGACACGTTGAGACATACTTAACCACGTTCTGCTTCATTCCAGGCCACTAATAAGCCCTTTTCAGATTCTAATACATTTTGACCTCTCCCGGATGAATGGTGTACTTGCTCTTTTGCACCTCTTCCAAAATTCTGTCTTTCAATAGGTGCTCTTTGAGTACACACAACCAATCTCTGAAATATAAAACTCCAGCTTCGTCCAGTCGGAATTCACTACCTTTCCGTTTGAACTCCTTGTCCTTGAAAAGCTGAAATCACTTCCACTATAATCAGATTGTGAGACACGGTAAGCTTGGTGTACTGGCTCAGATCAAAGATAGAACAGTAAAATAAGGCCTCGTTTATGTGCACTTCTGCTGAGAATGGGTTGGGATAGGTTGGTATCTTTTTCACTTGTTCTCCATCCTAAGTTAACATCATTTGGTGAAGCGTTAACGGAATATAATAATTTTCATTAATCCAATCTCTACCCAGTAGGACAAAATAAGCCAGTTTTGCCATAATTACAAAAAAAAAAAAGTTTTACTGATCTTAGATACAAATGCCACCTCAAAAGTAATGACTCATTGTACTTTTGTTGTGTCCCCAGAAAAATTGAGCATTTGGACATCTGCAGGAGCCAAATCAGGTTTATCCTTACCCAGGCATCTTAAGGTTGCCAACGTCATTACATTCAATACAACCACTCCATCGATGAAGACTTGAGAAAAAGGTTTTCCATTAATATGTGCCTCGATTTACAACTGCTTGAGGTGATTAGTATGTTCTGGCGTTGGGATTGGGAAAAAACATCCCTTTCGATGGGGCCTTGAATTCGATGAGCTCAACGTCAACTTCTTCTGTTGCATAATAGTCTTCCTCCACCACTTCTTGCTTGCTACTTGCTCAGAATTGTGATGGAAGAAAACTAAGCATATTTTGACTCAGACGGCAGACACCTGCTCATCTAACCATTCCTCAGGCATTTGTCTCTGTTTAGCCCGTTTCCTCTGTTCCTACTGTTTCTTAGTCTTTGTAAAATGGGAGCGATAACCCAGAAAGAATGGCTCTTTATGAGGTAAATACATTGTAAACTTCTCATGTTTTCTATGGAAGTGAGCTGTGAGGTTTAGAGTAGTAAGCCGAGTAAAAGCCGATGGTCAATTGTCTATCATTTGGAATGTTATTCTTTTCACTTCAAAGGTTTTAGACTGTTGCTTGATGAAAGAATTTCCTGGTTTATTTTCACCATCTTCCCTGCAAGTTTGTACCATATTTGCATTGGTTGCTGGGAAAAGGTCTGCATCGAATAAGGTTTCCACGCGTTTGTTAGCGAATCTCACCATTCCTTCCTTTAAAGCCTTCTAAATTGTGTTCCTAAAAACAACATAGCTATTGGTACTATGAGAAAGTGAATTATGCCACTAATAGTATTTCTTTCCCTTCAACTCTTGGGGACTTCGGATTTTGTGGCCGAAAGGTAAATAGATTTGTTTATCTTTGACCATCTAATTAAAGATTTGTTCAGCCTTTGATACATCAAAAGTATAGTTGGATGGTCCCACATGAGAAACCTCCTCGTTCTCTTTTCCAAGTTTCAAAAAATGATAATTATAAGATGAACTTTTTACTAATTCTACCACCATTACCTCCATTAGCTATTCCTCCTCACTGTCCGTAACATCATCCAAAACTGATATCATGGTTTGCCCATGATAGAAATTAACATATCGCTTCTTCTTTTTTTCCTGGATCATTTCTTCTATTCTAACGACATGAGAAAGTAAGTAGGACAAATCAAAAAAATCCTGGAAAATGAGACACTCTTTGTGTTGCATATACATTATACTGATAGCTATTCTAGCACACTGCATTTCTGGCAATTGAGTGGTACATTTACCTTTAGTTTGTAAAAAACACTCAATGAATTCTACCACGCTTTTGGATGACTTTTGTTTGACTGCCAAAAGATCTGCTATGGAAACCTCAGATGTCGGCTTAAAAAATCGCTCATGAAAAATGTGTGTCCAGGTCTGACCATGAATACACAAGATTGGGTGCCAAATTTGTATACCGAGTAAATGCTGCTCTTGTTAAAGATAAAGAAAACAATTACAATTTATGACAGTTACTGTTCCCGAATTTTTCACATTGTGTTGTAAACCTCCCAATACGTTCCGTGGTTCATTTGTTATCCTATCTAGAGAACATGGAGACCGTAGGCAATTCAAACCCTCGAGGTAACACTGCCATATAATATACCTATTCAGGACACGATATATGATAAACTGGCCGATCCCTGTTTTGCCGACGCAATGCTTCTGTCATTCTGTTAACATCGGCTTATGGTGTTGGTTGTTGATTTTGCATAGGGGAATTTAGCATAATTAGCCGAGAACCCTATCCTGGGAATAGGGCCACCTCAGGGTATCCTACTCCCTGCATTGAATAAGGTGTCATTATTGTAGGATACATGGGAGGAATAGTTGTAGCATAGCTTTGTGGCCCTCTATATAAGGGACAAATACTCCTGTTAGGAGCTGCCGTCGTGTCGAAAACTACCCCCATTGGTGACTGGAACCCCGTCATTAGGTATGGTGCAGTTCTTCCTAGAAAAGGCTCTGCGGGAACAACACCTTATGCCACTAATCCCAGATTCCCTTGGTGCCCCCTAGGTACTGAAAATGATGGCTCCCTACGCACCAATTGTATTAACTTATTAAATAGTGCAACAACGGTCGAGGCAGGAGGATACACAACTGCCCGAGGTATCCCATGAGCATTTTATCTCTGTTCAAAATTATAGAGCTTGTTCTAAAGTAGTGGTTGGAACACTTTGGCAAACAGTGGAATAAGGCTTTGAATAAGTTCCCCTGTACATTGCTCCATGGCTTGTCATATAGCAGCTAAGGACGTAGGTGTCAATTAAGACACCTGGGGAGGATATGAGAACTATGCTCCCTATTCAGGAAGGGTGACATTGGCAGTACTAGAAGTCATCGTTGTAGGATAAAAAACCACCTGTAAAACATGAACTGGAGGCAAATCGAATAAATCTAATAAAGGTTCCAAGGACTGCTATTGAGAATTTTACATAAGGCGCCCTGAACACAGTTAGATGAAATAGCTACCTTTGGTCCCACTCGGCGTGCAAATTTATGTAGCCTCACAAATGGGGGAGCTAAAGGAATTGGCGATTGGCTTCTTTTCCAATGAACATAAACAGTTCGAAGGAAGAATGAATGTAAGAGCTGGACCTTTTAAAAAGTGTGGGTTTCTTAAACTTACAATAAAAAGGGTTCAAGAGAGTAGGAATATTGCATGCAGAAGCCAAAAAGAATTGGAATTGATGTGTCTCGATTGGTCTTGATAAATGAAGTATAGAAATTCTGGAATTTAAACCCAAAGCAAAATGAAATAGAAAGCTAGTAACTTAGAAATAAAGGGAAACACCTGAATCTAATCTAAGCTATAACAAAAGACAAGAAAAAAATACAGAATAAAAAGGAAATTGAAACTTTAAGCTGGTAATATTTTTTATGTGTTTTTTGTTTTGGGGATCCTTGCCCATTTTATGCTTTCTTTGATGTTGTAACCGACTACTTGTACATAGATAAAATCTCACTTCATGGCTCAACATTAGCGATTGGGTGTAGCAATGCTTTACCGATCGTGTCGAGAAGTGGGGGTGATGCCTACCGACTTAACAGTTCCTGGATCTGATGTTGATCGGGTATATCGGCTGAAAAATAATTAAGGTCATCATCGGCTTGGAGAAATTCCTATCGGAATTAGCTCAATGTTACTGTTGCAACGGCTCGACTGAAGTTGATGTTAACAAATGCAAAGATGGGAGTTTATTAAGGTAAACCAATCCACACATGCAAATTTGATCCATACGATATTTAATTGTAAGCTTTGCATGAATTCATGTGTTCTGGTGTTAAGTAGTATTTGGTCGGCATAACTTGTGAGTGTAGTTTCAATAGGAAAGTGTTTGTTAGTGGATTTGATTGCAAAATTATATGATAATTGTTGGGATGTGAATGGGACTTCATAATATATTTTTATAATATATGTTTTTATTATATTATATTATAATATATCACTATTATATTGTAGTCAATATTATTCTGGTGATCTATTTATTCATACATCTATTAGTTTATGTTAGTGATTAGTTTATTACTATTTTCTTTAAATAATTTAATGAGATTATCATATTATTCTTTCCATAATATATTATTTTAAAATACGTTCTTGTTATTATTGTATCCCTAATTATTATATTGATATCATTATTTTAATTTTACAATGTCATTTAGTGCATATTATTATTTATAAAATTTATTTACTTAGTTATCTATTTACTTATTTATTTATTTATTATCATTCAAATTATTATTCATTATTATTTATTAATAGTATTACTAAAATTACTGTCTTTTATTTACTATTATAACAATTATAAGTATTAGTTACTATGATAATTATTAGTTGTTATTATTAAAAATTATTAATCATAGTTTATTATTATTATTTATTTATTTACTATAAGTGTTTATTAGTAGCATTATTTATTGTTATTGTTGTTGTTGTTGTTACTTCCTCATTCCTATTTGGTAGTATGCAGGCTGTGTGAACTTTATGTGCTTAGGTAGAGTAAATAGCCTGAACGTGAGTACTTTTGTAGTAAGGCTAATTAGTGTGGTTATTGATTAAGTATTTTAATTCTCTGTGCTAGAAGAGGATGGGTTCCAAGATCAAAGGGTGACGATAATTTTACAATAAACCACAAAAGCTGAGAAGATAAGTCCTTGCTTAAAGGTGTTTGTTGAACTAAAGCGAATCTGCAAGTCAAACATACCGTTTTCCTTGAAAGATGTACTTTGGCATGCAATTCTGGACACTTTATTTTTCCTACTCAATAAAAATACTTTTTGATCCGGCAAACAGTTTTCTAAAGCAAAATGTTAAATTTTTCTTAAACCCACTTTAACTAGACAATTTGAATACCATAATTGCTATTTCAAAGAGAGGCATTTTATCGATTTTATTTTGTGTAAGTGGGAAAAATAGGAATGTTGAATACTTAATAAGGGCAGACTACATTGACTAGTCTTTGAAGGATTATGGTAAGTCTCTCAGTAGGTGGCCATCTTTGAGAGGTGGACTTTAGTTAGACAATATGTCAGTTCTGGTTAGTCAGGCCAGTCTGTGCTAGCAACATAGTTTTGGTGGGCTGATTATTGCCAGAGTGGACAACTAATAAATTTTACTGTAGAGATGGAGTTGTATCTCACCTTGTGAGCAAATCACCCACTTATATTGTGATGAAAGGTTTCACAGTACATGGTCATTATGTAGGGTTTCATGGCCATAACTATAATGTAGGGTTTCATAGCCAAATTTTATTTTAAGGATTTATTTCTTTACAAGTTGTACACTTTTATTTTGCAAAAGCTGAAAATTACCACTCAATGTTTAAAGATGAATTTCTGGACTTGCAGTCTTTCTATTGTGACTTGTTTAAAATTTGCATGCATAAAATGCTTTCTTAAATTATCACGAGTACACATAGGTCTTACTAGGAAATATTTCATACCACCCTTTCATGTCATGCTTTTAGGTCGATTTGGCATTGAAGGTTGATTGTTTTATGTTGCCATATGTTTCAAGGATTCATTTTGGTTGTATTTATTTCTCAAGAGATTTTAGCTGTCTTTTATTTGTTTTGAGACTTGTACAAGTATTGTTTTCAGTTGTAATAAGTTTTTATATTGGATTATTTCCTTCTATTTTTCTATTACCTAGTTATAAAAATCCCTTGTTCTAAAGACAGAGCGATATCTCTACCTCTTTTGGGGTACGTAGGTAGTAGGGCATTATATGAGTACCCTAAGGCATAGTATAAATTAGTGGTCCGTGTAGTTTAATGTATGATGAGTAAGGTCTTATTGCAAGGCTGATGCGTAAATTTTGTGTGTATAAAAATTATCCAAATTTAAATCCATACCTAGCCAAATTTTAGTTAAAATGTTCATCTCAAATTATACATATGAACAAGTATACTCATTGCAAGCATAGTAGAGAGAAATAACGAGTATCAATCCTCAAGAAATAGCTACTATTAGTTACCTTTCATTCATTATTCAACCGACCCAACAAATTGATAAAGATGATAAAACAGAAAATAAATAAAAATACATACAACTCAAGGATGTAAGAATATGAAATTTAGGCAATTATTCTAGATGACATGGCAATGACTTGGTAAATATCATAATTAATTATCATCTTGGCATCATGAAAGAATCAAAATAGAGTCCAATTGTTTCCCAAGTCATAAACTTAATATGTTATGATTAAATTAGTAAATTTCCTAGTCAAACCAACGTAACTACAAAGATGCATTAAACACATCCTTCAACAATTTTCCCTACACTCTAGGTGATAATGAACATGAAATTAGCCAATAACCCTATACTCTAGGTGAAATCAACCAATCTTTGATCACTTTTTTTTTTTTTTTGGTGTCTTAAGTTCACTTCTCAAGTTCGTTAAGAAATAACAAATATGAAATTAATGAAATTAAATTAACTCATAATATTGTTTCCCAAGTTAATTAGAAGCAAATCTAAATTCATTAGTTCTTCCATAATCATAACTAATCAAACAATAATAGTGATAGAAAATTGATCAAATAGCTAAATTAACCCAAAAACCATGAATCCCAAAATAATCTCAAGTTACAATAAAAACATTAATTACATCATTATTCTAGAAAAAGAAAACAAAGGTAAAAGAAAAAAATGCATAGACAAGCCTTCCTTCTTCTTTTTGAAAACCTCCTTGAATAATCCATCTTGATTAATGAATCTTCTTTTTTTGTGATTGATTAGAAGCTTTGATCCTTGGATTCATATGTTTTTCATTTATTTTCATTGTTTAAATAGGCTCCCAAGTGCCCAAAATTCGTTCCCTAAGAGTTCTAAGCCGAGTAAAAGTTGAAAAATAACAAAACTCATAGAAAATTCTCAAATTCACGCAAAATACGAAACTCCGCCGACATTGCCCTGAGGAGAGCCACTGTCGGCCATGTTCATTTTCCCATTTTTTTCCAATAAAAAGCTAAAACACCTTTCCAAGGGTAAAATATCAAATATGAAGGAATATGACTAGTTATTGTGCCAAATGTCTCACAAAACATCCTCAAATGACAAATAAATTATTGATGAATTTAGCCCCTATCACATATTCCGTCACACATGAAGCTTTGCTTGTCCTCATGTAAAATACTTTAAAACAAGAAAAACAAGACAATATTTTAAAAAGTTCAACTATAACAAAGCCACAATTGCCTTTCAAAATTTAGATATGACTTTTCCATTCTTTCAACCCTTGAAAAACATCCATAAATTGAAGTACTAGATAAGACATAGTAAGACTTTTGAAGTCAAATTAAGTAAGTTTATACTTTACTCTAAGAAAATTATTTTACCTTTCAAGTAAAAATGCAGATAATATGTTTTATACAAGTCAAGTTATCTACCTACTCAAGCATTATAAATTCAAAAATTGCACAACTCAAGTCATGATTTAAGGAAAACACTCCATTTTTTTTTCTCACAATTTTTCAATGACTTAGGGAATTGATAGCCTCAAGTGAATGTATTTCTTTTCACGCACTATATTGACCCCCTTATAGTCATCACTCATCATTTTTTCAACAACTTCCTTTCTTTCTTTTGCTTTCAGGAATTAATAGCCTTAAAAAAGTGGATTTCTCTTCACTATCCGTATTGGCCCTCATAATCAAGCAAAAAGTACTCTTCTATCTTCAAAGGTGAAACAAATTTTTTTTAACTCATTATTCAACTCACAATAAGTTTTTTCACTCAATTGTTTTTGCATATCCTCACATTCCTTATTATAACTCAAAGTCAAGAAAAATTTAAACCCATAATACAAGAGTTAGCTAACAACTTTCCCCATATTCATCATATTATCCAACTTCAAACTAGATAAAAAATAATAATATTCAAACACTAATATATAAACAAGATTAACCTAAATTCTCAAGTGTTAGAATATCCCATCGAATAAACCAATTCATTATTAATAAAAATCTACAAAGTGAATGACAAAACTTATATACCAAGTACGAAAAGTAACTATAACCTTGCTAAGGTAATAAAAAACATAAAATTTTGAAAAATTTCAGCCAAAATGTGATGTTCAAAGCTAAAGTATATGTAATATATCTTCAATGCCATACTTTACCCCCACACCTAAATTGGACATTGTCCTCAATGGCAAAAAATATAACAATGAAAACAAAGACAAATGACCAAAATAAATAAAGGGGAGGCATAGAGAAAAGAAAATACTTCCATAACGGAGTAGCTCCAACACATGTGAATCCATCACAAGGAGTCAGTATGGAAATTTACCTAACTAAAACAGAAAAAAAAAACAAAGACATAAAATATAAATCTTGAAAAGGAAAAGATAATAAAATAAAATGAAATCCTAAGAAAAGTGACGAAAATATCAAGAGAAAAGGAAACTCAAGAAAATAAGCAGGTATTAGTAGAGGAAAGCTCAATCATAATCACCATTATCATCCTTATCATCATCATCAGCCTCAACCACATGGCTACTATCACCTCCTTGAGGTCTAGAAAATCGCTGCATCCACTGTGCCCATTGTTATTCCTGAGCATCTTACCTCCTAGTGAGGGTAATTATGGACTCATGAAGCTGAAGTAAAATTTTCGTTTGTGTCTCCATGCCCACGCTCAACTGCTCCAATTGACCCTTCATCTTAACTTCAAAGTTAGTTCTTAATTAGGACTATAAACCGCTAGCACGAGCTTGAGATGGTGGTGCAGGATACTCCTCCTCCACAAGTGGAAGCTCGACTTATCCCAGGTGCTATACCTTATAAGGCCTTAACCATCGTCTCACCTTAGTACTCTATTGATAACCACAACTAACTAATGTTTGCTTAGTAACAAGATCTCTCTCAGTTGTGGTTTCAGTAAGCTCCCCCTCAAAACTAATGCTAAATGCTTCCAAAATTTTCATGATCATGAGGGAAAAACAAAAGCTTTGGTGGAAAGGCAAGAATGGACCACATCTCGCATAGATCAGATAATCAAAGGAGTAAGCGGGATGGATTGAGTAGGCATCATCCTATAGAGAATATAAAGGTCAATCACATGGGACTCATTAAACCCACTAGCCTTAGGAACAACATTGTACGAAAAGATATAGACTACGGCACGTAAGTTGGCTTCAAAATCATTATTAGAATAAAAACCTACTTGCCCTACTAGACCTCTCCTGTACATCCTTAAAGTAGCTCTAGTATCACTCACTTTCCACTTAGGGTCCGAAAGTATCTTTTGAATGTTGTGATATACAGCTAACCATAGGCGTTCATTATTAACATGTAGGATGGCAACTAGTCTCTCTCCATCCAAAAAGATAGGGGTTCCCTTTACCCTAGTCTCAATGGTCTCAAGATGGTTATGTCGCTTCTGGACCATATTAGTATAGAACTCTTTAAGCAAAACAAGGCAATAGGATCATTTCAATTAAACTATAGGTCTCAACCCGAATCGTCTAAACGTCAGCCCTAACTTGAGGGCACGGTCTAAAGAGGGTGCAAATGTGCATTCTATAATGATTTTATTAGCAGCCCTCTTAGAGTACCACTCTTGGTAGAAAGGATAAATAAAATCAAAAGGATGTATGAACAAGGGGTTTATAGATGCAGGGGTAGGAGAAGATGAGACTTTAGCCTTTTTGGAAGATTTTCTTTTTCTCTAGGCATGATAAAGAGTTTTGAAGAAAGGTACCACCAAGAATGAGAACGAGACACTACAATAAAAAAACCACAACTTCGCCCAATAAGATCAATCCACCACAACACAACACCATACACAACCCTCAAAACTCCACAATTTTCAATTAGACCATAACCTTCTTAATCCACGTTATCATTCAATCCCAATCTCTTCTCAAATCCAGTAAAAAGAAATACAGTACCACAATCCATACAACCAAATAGTTCCTATCTTGTACACAACCTGATCGTAGCATGAAAACATGTCCATATTCCAATTCAAGAAAAATGCATCATGGCCAATAACATTATCTGTCTAACATGAATTCATCACCAATATAATTGCAAGAGCCTAAAAATTGCCAACATATGATTAAAATATGGAACATGTGATAGCAAAAATAATTCTTGAATCATACTCTCATGCTATTCTAGTTTTAATAAAGCTATCAATGCATGATACTAAATCATGCAATTTTTGTTAAAAATATGCCCAAAAATAGCAAAAATTCAATGGCAAGAATTTAACGGTAAGAATGTAAGAGAAATCATACATTTATGTTACCCAATGCCTGGGTAAGCAAAATGTGCAATTTTTTTGAAAAAATCTTCACTTGAAAGAAGAGATTTGAAAATGGGTTATTGAAAAGAAAGTTGACATTTCTGAAGTTTTAATTCGTAGATTCAACACAAACAAGGAGATTTAGAGCTGGGTTGATGTTTTTGAAAGAAAAAATTAATCTGGTGGTGTTTGGAGATGAAAAAATGGCGCCGAGTAGAGAGGCAAATTAAGGGAAGTTGGAAAACTTTGAAAACAAATGGCCAAAATTGGCCATTTAATTGAGATAACCGATAGGAGCCGGATCCAGCAGTGGCCCAAGGATATCTGACCTGGCAAAAAAATTATTTTTTTTTATTAATTACAAAAGAAACAATAATAAAAATCATAAAATTATAAAGAGAATGCTATTGTTCTAAAAATTAAAATAATACAGAAAGATAAATGAAATTAAACAAAAATTAAAGAGATGTCCCAATTAAACCGAAGTGGTGAAAATAATCTTTTTCCACAGTTTTGATCTCATGAATTTATTTCATTATTCCCCAAAAGAGATCCCATTTAACAGTCTCCAAGAAGTTTAACCAATTACCCAAATTGATTTTCAAGATTGTGCATAGACGCCTCTAAGTTCCTCGTGGTTGCATCCACTCCTTGAAAGCATGCTTCAGTGGAAGTTACTATTTGGTTAACCAAGTCTTCCAATGATGCCTTGGGCAGTGGTGTATTGTAGGGCAAAGAGGGTTGAGTCCTTTGATTTCCGTCAAAGTTAGAAGCAGTTTGTCTAGGTTGGGTTTGACTGTTCCATGAAAAATTGGGATGGTTCCTCCAACCAGGATTGCAAATGGCACTATAAGGATTGTTATCTTATTTTCCATTAACCATAAACATAGCTTATTCTAAGGACTCTTGTGATGACCTTATACTTTGGCACGTATGCCCTTTCCCACAAAATCACAACTAACATTCATTACCTGTCATTGGGAATGAGACATCACCATTTGTTCCATCTTTTATGTAAGTGCTTCAACCTTAGCCTCTAAGGCTGCAATTGCATCCACTATCTGCACTCCATGAACACAGGTTTTTTACCTCAAACAATCCCATAAATAGTGATTTGTTGCAAGATTTTAAATCAGATTAAACACCTCCTCTGGGGTCTTAGAATTAATGGAACCTCCTGCAGATGCACAATCCAATTGCATTATAGAAAAGCTTAAGCCACTATGAAAAATTTTCATTTTCATGCCTCGCTCAAACCCATGATGAGGATACTTCCTAAGCATCTCCTTGAACCTTTCCCAACACTCGTAGAGATTTTCAGATTCTAACTGTTGAAAGGTGAAAATATCAGTCCTAAGCATAGATGTTCTAGTTGGGAGAAAATATTTTTCTAAAAATTTTTCAGCCAAAACATTCCAAGTGGTCATAGATCCTGCTAGAAAAGACTTTAACCAAGATTTAGCACTATCTCTCAAGGAAAAAGGAAAAAAAAGCCTTAATTTGATAGCATTTTTTGAAACACCATTCATCTAAAATATGTCACAAATTTCTAAAAAAGCTCGCAATGTGAGCATTAGGATCTTCCTCGAGTAGCCCATCAAATTGTACCATATTTTAAATTATTTGGATAATGTTGGGCTTAATCTCATAGTTATTGGCCTCTATCCTAGGTTTTGCAATACTCGAGCCTATACCCAAGATTGCAAGTTTAGCAAAATCATCCATAATCCTCTTGTTATTGCCGCCATTACCACCATTATTTTGTTTGTTAACCTCCATATCGTCTGTTACCCTTTGTCTAAACACCCTTCGAATATTTCTTAAGGTTCTCTCAATCTCAGGATCAAGATTTACTATGTCGTTTTTGGATCATCGAGTCATACACTAAGGGCTAGATATGCAAAGAAAAGAAGATAGGGAGATTATAGAATTCACAAGTTAATCAATTATTGTACATTCACGAAAATTCACAAGTTAATCAATTATTGTACATTCACGAATTAAGTTAGTAAACATACTACAAAATTAGGGAATTAAATTACAATTGTACAAACAACAAAATATGGCACCTATTCATGCAAGGAACACATATACATATTTACATATGGACATATAAACATATAAACATGGTTAAATCAACAAAATCTAAGCTTTAAAGATATTGTTCCCCGGTAACGGCATCAAAAACTTGATACATAAATTTTGAGTGTAAAAAAATCATTCAAATCTAAATATATCCCTAGCCGAGTTCTAATTAAAGCATTAACCTTATTTTACACATATGAGCAAGTATACTCATCGCAAGTATAGTATAGGGAATGAACAAGTATCGATCCTCAAGGAACAACTACCATTAGTTAACTTTCATTCATTATTTAACCGATCTAATAAAGTGATTAAGATGATAAAAAGGAAAAAAAATATATATACAACTCAATGATGTAAGAATATGAAATTCAGATAATTATTCTTGATGACATGGTGATGACATACTTAGTAAATGTCACAATTAATTATCATCTTGGCATCATGAAGGAATTAGAATTGATTCTAATCGTTTCCCAAGTCATAAACTCACTATCTCATGATTAAATTAGCAGATTTCTCAATCAAGATGACATAACCACAAAGATGCATTAAACTCATCCATAAACATTTACCCCGATATTCTAGGTTATAATGAAAAAGAAATTAGCAATAACTCGATACTCTATGTGAAATCAATCAATCTTTGATCACTTTAATTCTTTGTCTTAACTTTGTTTCCCATGTCCATTAAGAAATAAAAAATAAAAAATTAATGAAATTAAATCGACTCCTAATATCATTTCCCAAGTCAATTAGAAGTAAATCTAAATTCATTATTTCTTCCATAACATAAGTAATCAAACACCAAGAACGATAGAAAATTGATTAAATAGCTAAATTAACCCAAAAACCATAAATCCTAAAATAATGTCAAATTACAATAAAAACATTAATTACAACATTATTCTAGAAAAAGAAAATAAATGTAAAAGAAAAAACTCATAGACAAGCCCTCCTTCTTGTCTTTGAAAACCTCCTTGAATAATCCTCCTGATTGATGAATCTCCTCTTTTTGTGATTGCTTGGAAGCTTTGATCCTTGTATTCATATGTTTTCCTTGTTTAACTAGGCTCACAAGAGGCCAAAATTCATTCCCTAAGATTTTTAGGTTGAGTAGAAGTTGGAAAATACCAAAACTCATAGTAAATTCCCAAATTCGCGCAAAAGAAGAAAATCCACCGATATTGCCCAGAGGAGAGCCGGCGCCAATGTGCTGGGCACCGGCCGTGCACTATCTCGGGCGTGCTCTATTTTTTTCGCCACAAATTCCCCTGTGTAGAGTTGATCTGGCACTGGTTGTACTCCTTACGGCCGGCGTCGGCTAGGCACTGCCGATTTGAGGTCTCCATGCTGCGACCAATTTTGCTTTTTTTTTTTTTTTTTGTTCTTGAAGTTGTGGCCGGATTCTTCAAAAGCCATGACTTGTTTTGGCTTGTAATGTTGCGGTTTGGGTTGTACTTTTTTAGTTCCGACTTGGGCATCCTAAAGATAATTGATTTTTCCAATTTTTTTTTGTAATTTCTTTTTTTTTTTTTTGGGTCCCATATCTCACGGGTTATTTTTTTGGCAATATTTATTTATGGTGATAAATAATTTTGCATGAAAATGGTTAGTAAATGAGGAACTACCTTAGGATTAAACAAGATCATTTTAATTTTATTATTATTATATTTAATTTATTATTTGGTCAAAAGAATTAAAGGATAAAAATAGCATGTAAAAAGTTAATTTTGGAGCATGGCTATTTTGTTTAATTTTGTGATAAAATCCATAAGGTTTTCTAGGAATTAATTTTTTCTAGAGATGAAACAATTAAGAAAAAATGTTTTTATAAAAGGAAATACAAATTTAAAATAAATTTCATGATTTATTCTTCCAATGGGTATTATCCTTGACATGGAGAAATTTTAAATTTAAGTATTTTAAATCTGGTTCCTAGAAAATGGTTTTAGCTTAAGTAGTAGAAATAAGAATTCATAATTTATTCTCTTAAAGGATTTTATCCTTGATATAGAGAATAGTGGTTGAATTTTTGGAATTTTACTAAATTTAATGAAAACTAAATACATTTTTAAAGAACATTGTTCTTAAAAGATTAAGTAAGAGAGGGGTTTTAATAGCCCCAAGTATTTCATCATGGATTCTTGTTAGAGACTGTGGTTATGCTCGTGTCATTTTGAGCATGACCAATATAGGAAATATTTTCAAAAGAATATAGAACTAATGGAAGAATTATAATTAAAACCATTGATATCTGTTAGTATCGGCTAGCCTATGTTAGAGGTATTAACATTAGATTATTCGTCGGTAATATGAGTTGTGGCCATCCTATCGATGAAACTATCTCTATATCATTAACTATTAAGAGATTTTATTTTTGGATGGTTATACACTTAATTTAGAAAATTATTAGCCTTCTTACGAAGCTGTGTTAATATTTCTAAGAGCCAAATTCTTCATATATTTTATAATAGTTTTAATAGGTTTACCATGTAGAACCCCGCATTTTATTTCTTGAACTTGACATTCCTTAAATACCTGGCACAAGCACTAACTTGAATACTTGGCATAAGCACTAACTTGAATTCCTGGCATGAGCACCAACATGAATTCCTAGCATAAGCACTAACTTGAATTCCTGGAGTATGTACAAACTTGAATACCTAGTGTAAGCACTAACTTGAACTCTTGGCGTAAGTACTAACTTGAATTCCTGGCATAAACACGAACATGAATTCCTGTTGGAAGCACTAACTTGAATTCCTGGCATATGCACTAACTTAAATACTTTGAATAAGCACTAACTTGAATTCCTGGTGTAAGCACTAACTTACTTATCCGGAAACACATGGTTGAGTGTGGTAGGCTGCAGTCTAAGCACAATGATACATGGCGACGAAGGCGAAGCCTTGAGAGCCTTGTAGACAGGCCGACCCTTTGTTGGTAGAATGCTTGTGATGTAGAAATTAGGGCAATGATTTGGAATTGAAACAAAGTTTACCAAAAATGATTGTGTTTTGAATAAACTCTTTTTTTGAGAGTTTTTGAATTGTTTCTAGTGAAGAAATGAAATGCTTTCCCCATAAGGGTTTTATCTACTTTGTCCCCTTACTAAAGCACTAGCATAAACGGGACTCATTGGGTGATTTTCACTCGCACACGTGTTATTTTTCTTGAAAAACTCTAGACCAGAGGCTCATGCTACATCTTGGACCTGTTGTATTCGTGAGTGTCTGTATCAGAAGTTATATTCTTGTATTTTTCTGTGTTGGAAAAAAAAATAATTCTGCTGCCTTTTGTGTAAAGTTTGTTATAAAGACCCCTTGTCTGAGCAATCAGACGAGGCGACATCCCACAAAATCATAGCCCACTACATTAAGGAAATATAGGGTGTTATAAATGGTATTAGAGCATAGCAGAAATCATAATCGAGCTTCTGACGGAATATATCTTAGCCTCTAATGGGACATTGGGGAGTCTATCATTGTATGAGCAAATGTGAATTTATAGAGATAGTGCGTTTTACAAAATTAGATATTAGAGTAGATATGATATGTGACTTTGAGGGATAATTTATTCTGATAAATCAGATGAGGTTATTTGAGACAAATTCAATATCTTTGAAAAAGGTCTATGACCCCGAATTCGGACAATAGTAAATGGATGGAGGTTAGAGAGATCTTATATAGGAATTATTTACTGATTTTGAACATTCCATTTTAGGACCAGTAGTAGTGAGATGAGGAATAAATGAGGCTGAACATTTAAAGGCCCTGTGTGTATAGTGTGATATGAACTGTGCAAATAAGAATATGTATGCTTGTATAGTGTTCCAGTGTTATATTTGAGTGCTAGAAGCCCTGGTTTATCATAATATGTGAAAGGATAAGATTATATTAACACTAATGAACCAGGAACCATTAGATATTTGAAGTTAAACGTGCTTGGGTTAGAAAAATTCTAGGATGGGTAATCCCTAGGAAGTGCCCATGAAAGTTGAAATGAAGTAACTTATGACTGTTTAAGGAAATGAACATATGATCTACATGCAAAATGATATAAATACAAGAGGTCAAATTATAGGTCGTACAAGGATGATGTAAATGAAAGTATGTTATTAGGTTGAAAGAATATGAGAATATCTCAAGAGATCATGTTTATAAGTGCTATATAGAAGTATGGTAAATCTAAATTTTGAGGACCAAATTTTTTGTAAGGAGGGGAGAATGTAATACCCCACATTTTACCTTTGATTGGCTACTACTTGTAATAGGATGAGAATTTATATCAATGGCCATAACAAAAGTTGATCGGTGTAATGAAATAAATATTTTGGTATGATAATATGGATGTAATTATTGAATTTGTTCTACCCGTACCCTAAATCTTTGGAAGGATACTATTATTAATAAAATACGAATTTGAGGGTACGCTAAGAACAGAAATTGATCAGTGCAATGAAACACACATTTTGTTATGAATTTTGCTATCTGGGTCACCGGGGGTATTTTTGTCATTTTCATAGCGCCCGTGACTTTGATCATAAATTTGATGTAATAGAAAAGAAATTGAAGAATTTAAGTGTTACTAGTCGATTCAGTGGAATTTTTGGAGTTAAATGGTGAAATAAAATATTTTTTCGTTTCGGACCTGATTTTGGTCATTTGTAAAGGAAATAGGAAATCGCGGTTAAAAATGGAGCATGTGGCATTTTGTGAGTGGTAGCACATGTACATGTGTCAATTTAAGAGAGGTTTCATGAAGAGTTCCTGCAGGACACATGGAATTAAAGGATTGCAAAATAAATAAAGAATGATGTGTAATTTTGTGATTGAAACACATCACTCGTGAGCCCATTTGAATAAGTCCTGAGCAATATAATTGGCTAATATTTGGACCAAGAGAAGATGAATGAGTGGCTAGAGATTGACCAAGAATTTTGGCAGCCAGGCAAGAAGAAATAAGGGAATTTTTGTGAAGGAAATAAAAGTGGTTGGTGTGTAAATTTTTCATTAGAACACACCTATACAATATCCACCATCCAATTAATTGATTTAAATTTTTCTTGGCTAAATTTCTGATGAGAATGGTGGATGGAAGGCTATTATAATAGCTAGACCTTTGGCCAGCCTTGAAGAAGGAAAACCAAGAGAAAATAAGGAAAGAAAAGCAATAGAAAAATAGGGAGAAAAAGAAGAAGTAGAGAGAAAGAAAGTAGTGTGTGTGTTCTTTGTGTTCTTGGAGCAAAATCATTTCAAATAACCTCAAACACAAGGTAAAATCCTATGCTTTAAGAATTAAAGTTGTAGATTTCATTATTGTGATCATTATGATATCAATTTTAACATGAAAACATGATTTTCATGTCTTGATTTTGGATGATAGCTAGGGGTTGTAAACTTTGTGTGTAAACCTTGTATATACCTATGTGTTCTATGTATGTCGGCTGCCTAGAAGCCTTATGGATATTGTTTTATGTAAGAAAGAACTAAATATTTATGGTAGTTTGAAGGATTGCTTTTGGTTGATGAGATAATGACCAAAGTAGGGTAAAAATGAAATTTACCTTGGTCGGAAAAATGGATCAAACTATCTTTTGATTAGAAGAGATGAGTTTATGTTGAATAAGTGTGACTCTTGTGAGCTATTGAAACCTGAAAATTGCAAAATTAAAGATGATTTGAAGGAAAATTAAGTGAATTAATGCTTCCAAGGTGTTAAAGGCTAAAGGAAAACAAAGGAAACCTTGAATGGTAGGTTTGAGGCACAACTATTGGGGCTGTTTTTACCCAGTAGCGTATTACGGGAATCAGAACTATAAAAAAGGCCTATACTAAGTGTCTTTGGGTTGATTTGGTATATCATAGAGTCAAATCAGAGTTGTGGATTCAAAGTTATGTGCAAAACAAATTGATGTGAAAAACCAGTGAAATTCCAGAAAATTTGTCCGAAAGTAGATGAAAATAAGGATGAAGAATTGTGTAATTTTAGATGAAATTAAGGGAAAATATTAAGAGAATCCTTTGTATATGAAGGGAGAACAGTTTTGGAAAAAGGAAAATGAAAGAATTGATCAAATGATGAAAAAATGACATGAACGAAAGTCAAGCGTTTTCCTTAACCGTCGGCTACCCGTCGGCCCCGACGGCTAACTGTCGGCTAAACGACGGCTGGACATTGGCTGGATGTCCGGCACGACGGCCAACTGTCGGCTATTTTTCAGCCAAACACAATTTGACTTGAAAATAATATCTGGTGTAGGTTTATTGGTGAACGAACAACGGTTCATTGAAAACGGTAGAAACGGTAGTCAAACGGCCGTGAACGGAAAAGTTTAGTCAGAACACGAGGTGAGTCCCTTTGATTTCTAAAACCTTTTGAAAGCTAGTGTGCTTCACTTTTACATGAAATCCTATGTTTTATACCATTTTAGAAATCCCCGAATATGTTTAAGGTTTATCTGAGCAAGAATTATTTTATGCCATTTTGGGCTCGATTGAACATCATAATTAGCTTGGAAACCATACGACATGATTAAAGCATGAATTTTGTGAATTTAGTCCTTTTTGGATTAAATACTTGGGATTTTTAGAAAATTGTGATTTTTGGAATTGGGTATTCTTAAATTAACTAGAATACTCCTATTGGAACATTTTATGGAAATGTATTTGGAAACTATAAATTTAATCCTCTTTTGGGATTAGAATTCTGATTTTTTTGAAATAATTTCCGTTTGGAATCGAGTATTTTGGAAAATGATCCAAATGGCCTTTTTGGAATGTTTTATGAAATGCTTTGGAACTCGGGTATTCGGTAAATGACAGAAATATTCTTATTGGAACTCTTGTGAATATTTTTTACATCGAGTAAGGGTAAAATAACCCGAATACCCTGAAAAAGTCTTTTTGGAATCGGGTATGGGTAAAAAGACCTGAATACCCTTGGAAACTTATTTGATATGAGAAAAGAACTCTTTACCCTGGTATGACATGGTTTTGGAAAATGATCTCTCGATATGAGATTGACTTTGAAAAATGACATTTTGATCTCAAAAATTATTTTATTTACCTGATGTGCCTATGGATATTATTAACTATCCTACGAGTCAGTGGGATCAAATTATAGAAAATAATATTTTGCCCCAACAGTGTTTTTCTGGACATGGAAAAATGGTTTCCTGATGTGCTCAAGTACAAGCCCTATTTGGATTTGGAAACAGGATGAACAATATGAATCTTGAATTCTTGATTTCTTGAACTTGATAATCCTTCAATACCTGGCGTAAGCACTAACTTGATTTCCGGGCATATGCACTAACTTAACTACTTGGCGTAACCACTAACTTGAATTCCTGGAGTATGCACTAATTTGAGCACATACTCCAGATTCAGAACCAGAGGCTTATGCAGCATCTTGGACCTATTGTATTACGAGTGTATGTATCAGAAGCTAAAATCTTGTACTTTTCTATGTTGAAAAAAAAATTGCTGCCTTTTGAATAAAGTTTGTTATAAAGACCCCTTGTCTGAGCAATCATACGGGGCGATATCCCACAAAGTTATAGCCCAATACATTACGGAAATATGGAGTGTTACAAAGCATATCATAGATATAATATGATGTTTTCAAATGTACATTTCTTATATATTTTTCAAAAAAATGGTTTTTTTCTGAATGAAGTTATTTTTTCCAATCAATTGATATGTCTTGTTTTAGTATGTTGTCTGTTATTCTCAAGAAGAATAACTTAATTGGACTTAACTATGCGACTGGAAAAGGAATTTGAACATAGTACTCATTGTTGAGCAATACAAGCATCTTCTGACCGATCCTTATCCTGAAATTGAGAAAGATTCCACGGACCAAGATCGTGAAGTTGAGAAAGCATAAAGGAAAGCTAATCAAATGGCTAGATGCTATATGTTGGCTTCCATGTCAAGTGTTCTTCAGTATAAGCACGATAACATGCCTACTGCATTTGATATCGATATATCCTTACGCACCATATTTGCTAACAAAAGATGGCCCACAATGTAGAAAGCTCTTAGAGAAATCATGAATGCTACGATGGTTGATGAGACATTGATTTGTCAGCATATGTTTATGATGATTGCTCTTTTCAAGGAGGCCGAGGTCTAAGGGGCAATAATTGATCTCGAGAACCAAATTGACATGGTTCTTGAGACTTTGCTAGATTCACACTTTCAATTCAAGTTAAATTATAACATGAACAAGTTCAGTATATCTTTGTTGAGGTTAATGAAAGAACTTCAGGCTGCTGAGAAAATCATAAAGCCTATGTCAAAGGTTTTGGTCACCTATTTTAGTTCATTTTCTAGAATTAGTGCCCAGCCTTAGAATTTCAAGAAAAGAAGCCCAAAATAATGCGGAGGCCCAGCCCAAAGGATCTATGCTTGGTCTATCTATGTCCAATGTGTAACCTAAGGGTAAGTGTTTTAAATGTAGCAAGAAGGGGCACTTCAAGAAAGATTATCCAAACTTCTGGGCGAAATCCTCTTCATATATTGCTCTTTACATAGAGTCTATTTTAATTGTTGGGTCATCATCCACTTGGATTGCTAATTCTAGAACTACTGACCATATCTGTAACTCCTTGCTGGGGTCCAGTAAGATAAAGCGACTCAACAGAAGAGAGCATGCGTTTAGAGTGGGCAACAGAGCACAAGTCTGAGCCGAAGCAGTGAGAGACTTTGAACTTTTATTTGATTTGAATATGATTTTAGTTTTGAAAGATATTTTATATGTTTTTTGTTTTAAAAGAATTTGATTTTAGTTTCAAGATTGATTAATGAAGAGTACTTTGTTTCCTTCCATTCTGCTATTTCAATCAGTAGAGATAAAAAAATTATTTGTTCTAGAAACATGTATGGTAATCTTTTCTATGTTAATTCTATTAGTTATCAAATAAATGATACTCAGATGGAACTTAATAATAAAAAGAGAAAGGCCGCATCAAATAACTCGTATTTATAGCACTTAAGATTGGGACAAAAAAATTCTAATCAAATCTAGAGGTTAATCCAAAATGGGTCCTTAGACTTATTGAAATTAGAGGAATGACCTTAGTATGAATCTTGCACTATGGGTAAAATGAACAAAATTCCTTTACTTAAAAAGTGAAAAGGACTAAGGAAATACTACAGTTAGTTCATACTGACATTTGTGGTGCTATGTCTACACCTACTAGAGGAGGTTATAAATACTTTATCACGTATAGAGATGATCACACGAGTTTTGGTTATGTTTACTTAATGATGCACAAGTTTGACTTCTTTGATAAATTCAAGAAGTTTAAGGTTGAGGTGCAGCATCAAATAGGAAAACTAATCAAGATGATAAGATCGGATCTTGGTGAAGAGTATCTTCTTGGTAAATTTAAGAACTACTTGTCACATTAGGAAATAATATCTCAGTTAACTGCACCTGGGACTCTAAAACAAAATAGAGTAGTAGAGAGAAGAAATAGAACATTGATAGAAATAGTCAGAGACATGATGAGTCATGCAACTCTTTCTATTTCTTTTCGGGGATATGTTCTGAAAACAGCGGCATACATTCTGAACTTGATACATTCCAAGTCAATACCTAGGATAGCCTATGCGATGTGGACTGGACACAAGCTCAATATGAATTATCTCAAGGTATGGGATTGTCCAACTTATGTACTGATTAAAAGAAGTAAGTTAGACCTAATGTCAGAATCATGCTACTTTGCGGGGTTATCCAAAAGGAACAATAGGTGGATACTTTTATCATCCCTACGAACAAAAGGTGTTTGTGAGTACTAATGGTAGATACTTGGAGGATGAACAAAGTGTGTCCACTAAGATTTTGAGTAAGAAGGTACGTGAGCTGGGTTTAGAGCATTGTATGACAGCTCAGTCCATATTCAGTGTAGGCGTTAGAGTAATAAGGGGACCTTTTCCTACTACAAGAGGACTGGGAAGGACGTACCTCTAGTGTACCAGTTATTGTGCCCACAGTAAACACTAGGTAGCCAAGTGTGCAACGGATAACTACTGAAAGCATCTAAGTAGTCAACCTACCCAAATATGAGAGGTCTCCTATTTCAACTTCCTCAGAGCCTCCGGTTACATAACTGAGATAGAAACAAGTTCTGATACAAAAATTCAAAAATTATACTCAAGAGCAAGACTCAAGAATTGGTCACCCAATTCTCTACCAAAATACCAATAAAATAAGAACCCTTGGAGAATGAACAACTAGAACCCAAATTCTAATAGGATTTGGCTAACTACTTAAATACCGAAACACCATTTATTCTAAAAAGAATTCAAGAACAAGTGGAATGGAGAAAAGTAGGCACCCTTCTAGGTTTTCCAAGAAGAACACTAGGTAAGAATAAATCCACCCAATACCCAAGATGAAGAAATAAGTTGGATTAACCTAAGGATTTTTGAGACACTAAACAAATGTGGGTCTAATTCATTTGCTTGGTCTTGAAAGGAAGTAGTAAGGTGGAATTCCCCTCTCCAAGAGTTCAACACTCCATTCAATTTTTGAAATTTGAATTCTATTACAAAAGTGGCTATAATGGGGTATTTATAAGCCTCAAGTTGCCCTAACTAATTAGCAAATAAGCATAGAAATTAGACTACATTAATATAAGTTTTTAGGCTCTATTACATGTCTCAAAATAAGTTAAAACATAATAAAAGTTGTGAAAATTAAATTACAAGTGAAAAGGCTGAAAATACAAAAAATAACCAAAAATTTGAGACGATCCCAACTGGATCTGGTGACTATTTGTTACCAGATTAGGGCCAGTGTTGGGTCCTTCATTCTCGACCGGCATCGGGTAGGCTCTCGGCATCCTCCCTTGTTTTGTTGTACTTCAAAACTTGCGCCTTAGACCTCCAACCCATTTCTCTATGTTTTCTAGATCTTCTAAATGAAAATTGGTCATCTTGAGCCCTTCTTGGTACTTCTTTGGCCTTCAATCATTGTTTAAAGGTTAGCTTGATCCTCCACATGGATTGTTGCATTTGTTGTGTGTCTTTTGGCACCTTCTTTTGCATCCATCTCTTCACAATCTTCTTGGAGCAGGGTTTCTTGAATTTGTTGTCTTCAAAACTCTATCGATTCCTCTTGAATGTTGCTCTTACCCACAGCACCACGAAGTGTGATTTTGTCATTCTTTCCGCTTCTTGAAAATGGCCTTCATGTTTAATTTGATTCCTATTATTTCCCTATTCTTGAAGATGATTCATATTCGAATCGATACCTGCATTACAATTTAAGTAAGACATTTTGTGTGAAGGTAAAACATTTGGCTTTGGTCCTCAACAACTCTATTATTTTCTCCCTTCTCAACCCAAGCCCTCAACCTCATTTTATGTCCACTTATTTTATTTTTTTCAACCTCTTGTTTGGCTCTCATTTTCACCACATTACTTTGTGTTTGCCTGTCTCCAGGCTATTTTACTCTTCTCTCTTCTCCTTTTTACCTCAAGCTCTTTTATCTCACACTCTTTTGTCTCTTCCCCCTTCTCTTTTAACTCTCCCTCTTTTCTCTCATCTTCTCTTCTCACACTTTTCTTTTCTTCCTTTTTCTCTTTCCTTTTCTTTTCCTTCTCCCTTAAAGGTTTTGATCTTTTATAACCTTTCTAGAGGACATTGGGAGAAAGATAAACTTCTTTTCTTCTTTGCTCAGTGTATAAGTGTTTCTTCTACCATTTTGTATCATATCTCTATCAAACATCCAAGGCCTTCCTAACAACAACTATCCAACATGCATGGGCATTACATCACAAAGTACCTCATCTTCATAATTCCTCATGTTAAATGTAACCTTAGCTTGTTTTTTCACCTTCACATCACAACAATCATTAACCCATTGAAGCTTGTGTGGCTTAGGATGCTTCATGGTCTCCATACCTATCTCTTCCACCAACGTAGTACTTATCACATTTGCACAACTTGCACAACCTATCATCGCACTACATGGCCTTTGGTTGATTTTACATCTTGAGTAGAAATTATTTTCTCTTTGTGAATCATTCAAATCCTCAACAATATAAGTACCCAAGACTCTACTAGCAACACCAACTATTGAATTTCTCTATTCAACTACATTTCCTCTTTCACCATCTACTCCTTCTTTTAGATTTGTGGCCTCTCTAGAAAATAGTGTTGGTGTTTCACTATTTGCAACCACAAATTCTCCCTTTTTCTTTTATTGAGATGAGCTCTCTCCCAAATCAAAGTTACTTGCAGCATTTTTGGGACCTTCACCTTTAGCACAAATTTTCTTCTCATCAACCTCATGATTATAATGCTCAACTACTTCTTTATCATCTCCATTTTGGCTCTCGATCTCTTGTGTTGAGTGATTTACCTCTTTTTCCTCATGCTCCATAGATAACTTAATTTTGAGGAATAAAAAATCATCAAATTTAAATCTATCTCTTAATCAAGTTTTAATTAAAACATTAATCCCAAAATACACATGTCAGCAAGTAAACTCATCACAAGCATAGTATAGGGGATTAATGAGTATCGATCATCAAAGGAACAAGTACACACTAATCACTTTTCATTCATTGTTTAACCAACCCAAAGAAAGTGAGAAAAGAATAAAAAGAAAAACAAAGAAATATACAACTCAAGGATTTAAGAATACGCAATTTAAACAAATATCCTAGGAAATATGATAATGAACCAACAACGATTCTCTCAATTAATTATCATCTTAGCATCATGAAGGAACGTAAGTAAAATTCAATCTTTTGTCAAGTCATAAATTTACTTAGGTAAATTCTACTTCATTTGTCAATCCATGGAATCTTATATTTTGATTCATATTAATTGATTTTTCAATAAAGTTAACATAACCAAAACATGTATTAAGCTCATCATTGTATATTTTAATTCATTTAGCAGATTTGTCAATCAAGCCATCCTAAGCAAAACATACATGAATCTCAATTCCTTAAAATCATGAAATTAGCTAATAACCCCATGTCAAGGAGAAATTAACTTAACCATTGATCACTTAGTTCTAAAATCCTAACTTCATCGTTCAAATCCATCAAGATTCAACAAATACGAAATCAATTCAACGAAACTCCTAACATCATTTTATCGAATACCAAAGAAGAACTTGCATCAATAACCAATGAAATCAAGTAATCAAATACCAAATATGACAAAGAATTGATCAAATCACTAAATTAACACAAACATCATGAATCCTAGAATAATGTTAAATTGCAATAAAAGCATGGAATACATCATTGCTAAAGGAAAAGAAGTCAAAGAGAAAAGAAAACACTCATAGACAAGCCTCTTTCTTCTTCCTTGAAGACTCCCTTCAACAATCTTCCTTGATTTGGTGAACACCACCTTCAATGAGAGATTCAGAGTTTCTGCTCTTTAATTCACCTCTCTATGTTGTATATCCAACCCTTGTGCTCTCGTGTGCTTTTATATGCCTCTTGGATGCTAATATTGTGGTTGAAGAAGTCTTGATCGAGTAGGAGTATAAAAATACCAAAATCATTGGATAAGCACTAATTCGCATATAGAGTATTCGCCTCCAAAAGCGTACCTAGCGCCGAGTACCATCGACCCACTTGGTGCCTGGTGCACTCTGTTCTTCCCCGGTTTTTGCTCTACTGTTGGTCGCTTCACCTTGGCAGACAGACTGGACCCGGCACCAGGTGCACTTGCCAAAATTGGCGCCAAGTCTATTATGGAATTCCCCTGAAGCTTGCTCAATTTCTTCTGCTAGAGTAGAATGGGCTCGACACCTAGTCCATTAGCTTGGCCTGGCGTCAGGTCTATTCTAGTTGTGTGCACTTTCTACTTGATTTTAACTTAAATCTGCACACATTATCCAAAAACACCTTTTACAAGCAAAATGTCAAATAGGAAGGAATATGCCTAATTATTACAACAAATTTATCTTAAAATAACTTCAAATAACTAGGAAAAGAATGGTGATTTTAACCCTTATCACATACCCCTACACTTGAACATTTGCTTGTCCTTTAGCAAAATACTTTTGTCCAAGAAAGATTATCAAGAAAACACAAGTTCTTTCTCATTCCAAAAATTTCTTCACTATAGCAAAGCTCATGTCTTCCTTTCAAACTTTAGATACAACCCTTGTCATTCATACCCTTTGAAAACAATATAAACTTGGAAACTTTAGACAAGACATCACATAAGTCTTGAAGTCAAATTAATCAAGTGCATACCTTAGCCTACAAAGATTATTTCACTCTTCAAGTAAAAAGAGAGATAATATGAATCACATAAGTCAAACCATCTACCAACTCAAATATTATAAATCTAAAAACTACACAACTTAAATTATAATGTAAGTAAAGCACTCCAATTTTTTTCTCTCAAAATTTTTTTAGTGACTTAGGGAATTGATAGCCTCAAGTGCATAGATTTCTTTTCACACACCACATTGGCCCCCTTTACAGTTATCACTCATCATTTTTTCTCACGCATTCTTTCTTTCATTTATCCCTCTTTTTAGCTAAAGGCCTTCAATGATCATCAATAAGAGCATTTTTTTTTCTCAATTCACACCAACAATTGTGTTGTTTCCACTCATTATTTTTTTTCTCAACCCAAATCAAAATTTTTTCAGCATTGTCCTCAATCTTTCCTCTCAAAGATCATTTTTCAACTCAAATTATTTTCATCATAACTCAAATCTAGCAAAATTTAAACTCATAATACAAGAGTTAGCCAATAAACTCTTCTCATATTCATCATATCTTCTATATTTCATGTAGATAGTGAAATAACATTCAAACTCCAATCTACAAAAAAGATTAATCAAAATTTTCAAGTCTTGACAAATATATTTTCTAATAAAACCATTTTCATCAGAGTCCACCTAATGAATGACAAGACTTATATTCAAGTAAGAAAAAGAATTACAACCTTGCTTAACAAAGAAACCACTGAAATTTTCGAAAAAAATTATCACAAAATATATTCCCAAAATAATATGTAGAAGCACTTCTTCAACCTTATTCTCCTCTCTCCCTCCTCCCTCCCCTCCCGCCCATACACACACACTTAAACTGGACATTGCCTTCAATGGCTAAAGATAGAATAATAAAAGTACAACCAAGAAGACTAAGATGAATAAAGAAGAAGAATAAAGTAAAGAAGATACTACCATTACATTGTTGTGCCACCTCAAGGAAGGGTCATTACCAAAGTACCTATTAAAAGAAAAGAAATAAAATAAAGAAAAAACATAAATATAGTTAAAGAAATAGAAAAAAAAATTAAAAGAAAAGATACCTACAAGCTAGTAAATGTCATTAAAATTTAAAATAAAAAAATAACAGAAAAAAATAAAATACAAAAGAGTTAGTGAAGAGTCATCCCCATCATCATCATTGTCAGCTCGTGACTGGAAAATACAACAGTAAATTGTTGGATCAAAGTAGCCAGCTTTTGATCTTGAACATCTTGGCGGTGACGAATGTTAGCAATGGAATTGCAGAGCTAGAGGAGGATAGTCATTTGGCTCTTCATCTGGGCCTCCATTAATGCCTCAAAATCATTGCTGAATAAGAGCTATTGGCATGAGAGGCTGGTCTAGCTGGTGGTGCCTCTTTCTCCTCCTCATCAAGAGGAAGCTCCTCCTTTCCAAGGTACTGCACGTCATATGGCCTCTTCCACCTCTTGGCCCTCTTATCATAGCGATACCCACACTAAACCAAAGTATGTTCCATCACAATGTGTCAGTAGTATGCTCACTAACTCTCCATGTAGCCGTACTCTAAAGTCTTTCAAAATATACATAATAACCAAAGGGAATTTGAGGGCTTTGGCAGCAATGTTAGAGGCCACAACCTCTAGCATGGAGTTAATGATAATTGGAGCATTGGGAATAGGCCCACGGTTCCTCATCTTATCTAGAATATAAAGGTCAAGGACCTTAGACTCATTGAAGCCACTAGCCTTAGGATAGACATTGAAAGTAAAGATATAGACTAAAGCACGCCACTGAGCCTCAAGGTCATTATTGGAGTAATACTAGTTTTGACATATTTCCCCTTTTATACTCATACAAAAACTAGTCGTTACTGCCTCAACATCACATGCAGGCTCAGAGATGATCTTTTGGTTATTATGGTCCACAGCTATCCACTGTCCCTCACCTAGACTCCTAAAATTCTAGCTAGTCTAGCCCTGTTAAACTCAATGGGAATCCCTTTGACCATGGTGGAGATAACTTGGCGAGTATTTTTCTTTTTATCCTGCATGTTGGCATAAAACTCTCTCACAGGCATATGACAATAAGGACCTTCCATTCTAATGATAGGCTCCCACCCTAGGCCCCTAAACATAGTAGAAAGCTGTAGGAAATTATCTAAAGACGGCTTGTACCACTTTTCTACTATAATCTTTTTATGTTAGTGCTTGTCATACCAGATTTGTCACATAGGAATAGAAAATTGGTTAGGTTGGGTGGGTAGAGGCTCGAGGGAAAGTGTGGATGAAGATGCCTCTCGAGCTCTCTCTTAGCCTTTGGTGGTAACCCTCTAGGTCGTCTAGACATGAAGGGAGGATGAAAAAAAAAATTGTAAAACAGAACGATGTAAGGCTCTCAACTTATACTGTACAATAAATGCTCAACCCTCAACCTTCTCAGAATCACAATACCCTGCAGCACACCACCAAGTCAACACAAAACACCACAAGATAATCAATAAACACTACTCAACTTCCTCTAACAAACCTATAAGAAGAATAAAGATATGCCAATCTAAACACAATATCAACATGGTTGATCAAATCCACAATGTTCAATAGTGCTTAATGAAGTCATATTCAGCTCAAAATCACAATGCTAAATTAGACAGACTAACTAGATCACAATGTAAAGCTTATAAGCACAAGGCTAAGTTAAACATGACAAGTATCATTTTATCCCAAAAATTACTTGCAAAGAATGCATGCTCAATCACTTCCTAAAAAAAATGCAAAATATCAATGGGATTAATCAAAGGTAATATCTATGATATTCTCATGCCAATGCAAGGTCAAAGAAAGAAATCTTAACAATTAAATTCATCACCAGAAAATATTCAAGGATTTTTGCCCAAAAATGCATAGAAATCTACTCGAAATTCATAAGAAAAAATTTAACCGTAGAAAGTGTAGAAAATTCATATCATAATGATCTCCAATATATGGGCAATGACTCTATGCAAAAAGTTTGAAGAAATCGTGTTTTTAATGGAAGGATTGAAAAATAAGTTTTGGGTGTAAAAATTGGATTTTTCTTTGTTTTGATCCAAACATTCAAGAACAAAGTGAATATTTTATGTTTTGGAGGTGGTTTGGAGGTATAGAAAGTGATCCAATGGTGTTTTGAAGATGAACCCGGCAATGGGTTGAGAGAAAATTTGAGAGGGATGAGAGTTTTTTAAACAAAAATGGCCAAGAAGGTCTGCTTTAAGTGTGGTGGCCGAACAGGGCTGGCGCCGGACCCACGCATTGGGCCTGGTGCCGGACCTATTCTGCTTGTGCTTCACTGTCAGGCCTTGTTGACTCGGCGCCTGGGCCACGGGTTGGGCCCGGCACCAGGTCAGCTCTAGCAAAAAATTATTATTTTTATTAGAATTTAATGGAAACAAAGAAAAAGAACACAAACGTATGAAAAGAATATAGTCTAACAATCAAATAAATGAAAGCAAATGAGAATTAAAAAGATTGTTCAACAAAAAACTAAAGCAGTTTAAAATCAGCATTTGCCACTGTCTTTGACCCATGGGTTGGTCTCCGTGTTGCCTAGAAGTGATCCCAGTTGATGATCACCAAGGAGTTTGGCTAACTATCTAATTTAACTCTTAACGTTGTGCATAGATGCCTCCAAGTTTGTCATGGTCGTATTGATTTCATGGAATTGTATTTCCGTCCCACTTACCAGTTCGGTGACCAGTTCTTCTAAGGATGGTTTAGTTGGTGCGTCCTTTGCATCCCAATGTTTGAAGAAGCTTGCTGAGGTTGGTTTTGATTGTTCCAAGAAAAAATAGTGTGATTCCTCCAACCTGGGTTGTGAGTATTGCTATAAGGATTATTACCTTACTGACTATTACCTACAAACGCCGCTTGTTCCAATGCTTCTTGTGAAGATCCTATATTTTGGCACTCATGGTTTAGATGCTTTTCCCCACAAAAATCACAAGTCACACTTATTACATACCCTTGAAAAGGAGGTAATACCACTTGATCCATTTTTGGGGTGAGTGCTTCCACCTTAGCCTCTAATGCCGCCATTATATCGAGCTTATGCACTCCATGTACACGAGCTTTAAACTGAGAACTCCCCCAGACAGAGTTATTTGTAGCCAAATTTTCAATTAAATCAAATACCACTTCTGGGATTTTGGAATTGATAGAGCTTCTTCTAGATGCATTAACTAATTACCTTGTAGCAAAACTCAGCCAGCTGTGAAAGATGTGTATTTGCAATCCCAACTCGAATCCATGGTGAGGACATTTTCTCAACATTTCTTTATACCCCTCCTAACATTCATAATGGTTTTTGACCTCTAATTGTTGTAGAGCAAAAAAGTCTATAGTAAGTTTGGAAGTTCTAGCTGGTGGGAAATATTTAGCCAAGAATTTTTCAGCTAACACATTTGAAGTAGTAATGGATCTACTGGGAAAAAACTTTAACCATGACTTTGCTCGATCTCTCAAAAAAAAAAGAAAGAGTCTTAGTTTGATGGCATTCTCAAAAACACCATTCGTCTTAAATGTGCCACATATTTCTAGAAAAGCTCACAAGGTGGGCAATGGGATTTTCCTCAAGTAACCCATCAAATTGAACCACATTATGGATCATTTGGATAACATTTGGTTTTACCTCAAAATTGTTGGCCTCTATCCTAGGCCATGCGATACTAGAGCCCATACCTGCGATGCGGGTTTTACAAAGTCATTCATGTACGTTTGAAAAAAACAGAGGAGCATGCTTCTGGAAACGAAAAAATAGAGAGAAAAAAAAGAAGAACAATAGCAGCATGGAGGCGTTTAAACCATACCTCTGTGTGCTTTAAACTTCTTAGGCTGTGGAAGGATGGATTAAACCACAGGGACAACTCTTTCTACTCTACTCAATGAAGCTTCCGGTTGAAATCCCGCTAACCTCCTACTTTGCCTTGTTTGCATGAATGCCAAGCTTTCTAGATTTCGGAATATTCCACTGCCTCACTCCTTGTAGGTGAAACAAATGCAAGGAGGAGAAGTCTCAACGTTCTTGATTATCTTGCTATTGATTAGCAATATCAAGAAGAGAAAGAGAGGTCACAAGAGAGAGAGAGAGAGCAAAAGTTGGGAAAAATCAAGTTTTTTTTCCCACCAAGAGAGACGTGAGTTCTTAAGCTAAAAACTAGGTCTCTAATATCTGATAACAATATCCTCCGAAATATGAAATTTCAAACATCCGGATGTTATCAATAGAGTAAGCTTGGCTTAATCCTAAACTCTTCTAAACCGCATTTGGAAAAAAAAAAAACCCTATGGTCCAAGGTATTGGGCTAAAATAATATTAATTATTTTTCCTGGACCCAAAAAGCCCAAAATAATAAACATTAATTATTTATTTTCTGATCTTGTAGAAATAACCCAATAAATAATTAATGAACACAAATGAACAAAAAATAATTAAACTTTAATTATTTATTTCTCGGGCTTATATAAATAACCCAATAAATAATTAAGCATTAATAATTTCTCTCTATTTTAAGCCCAAGTTAATTTTTTGTAATTATTCAAACTGGACCCTGGCCGTAAATAATTAATTAACCAATTAAACCGGATAATAAATTTCTCTCAATTTTTTTTATTCCGATCCAACAATAAATTAGACTTCCTGAATAAAATAAAATCCTCTTTAACTGAGACCAATTGCTCAACCCAAAATTAATTAGGACTTATGGGCTATTCCGAGGACCAAAAAGACATATCGCCTTGGCTACTAAAATGACCAAAATACCTCAATCATATAAATAGCTGTATTTTGCATTTTAAATATTTCTTAATATCACCATATGGAAATATTAACCCCAAGGACAATGCTTCGTTAGCAAAGTCTCCGACCTATAGGTGAAATGACTAAAATACCCCTCTACATATCGTCGTGCATTTAGAAAGGAAAAAATATACTAACACCCCTCTAAATGACATCTACCATCCTTAGGCTTCTAGTCTAATGATCCATGACTTTCTGGAGTGTTTTTGCTTTCCAAGGGAGCTAGCCTAAAGCAAACATCCTAGTCATATTTCACAGGGTCCTGGATATTTTAGATCATTCATACAACCACAAGGGGTGATATTGTGTAGAAACTATCTTGTACAATTCTCTCTTAACTAACTAGTTAAATATACCCAATATGTAAGTATATGGGTTCTAGGATAGAACATCAACTATAGCATATCAAAGTATATGCATCCAGCTTCGTCAGACCACCAACTCATACTCAAGTCGTAGAGTGGTAGTCCACGCTGTAGCAGTAGTAGTCTAGGTTTCTACCATACAGTACTTTCAGAAACCACAGCTAGAAGTCCTGTTTTACGTATTCGAAATACGCTTATGTCATGAAGATAGTGGACTACTCACTGGTTAAAGGTAAGCCATTCTCCATTTGGAATCCATAACATAATAACCTAAACATGATGAGATTCACATTCTCATCAATTAGTTAAGAACAAATATTTATGTGTTAAACAACCCATAATCTAAACCTTACTGTGAAAGACCACCATTCACATGGATCTCTTATTTAAACACAATGGGTCTTTTGCAAAGGAAATTGTGCATAAACAAAAAGTAAATTCACAAATAATTTCAGAAAATAAATTCTTTTATTAAAATATTTAATATTTACATCAGAAATCTAGTCTAAGAGGGTAAACTTTCCAACAATCTCCCACTTGCATACTAAGACTAGGTAAGTCCGTAGTTTCCCACCCCTATAGCATCTAAGTATCTCTTGAAGACTCTCTCAGCCAAAGGCTTGGTGAATGGATCTACTAGACTATTTTCTGAGGCAATCTATTCCACCATGACTTCCCGTCTCTAGATGAAATCCCGGATCAGGTGGAACTTCCTCTCGATGTGCCCTCCCTTCTTGTGGTTCCAAGGTTCCTTGGATTGCGATACTGCTCCAGTGTTGTCGCAATACATCACAATCGGTCTGTCCATATGTGGCATGACTCGAAGTTCTGAAAGGAACTTCTGGAGCCAAACTACTTCCTTGAATGCCTCCGAAGCTATCACATACTCAACTTCCATGGTTGAATCAGCAATGCAATATTACTTGATACTCCTTCATGAAATTGCTCCTCCAGACAAGGTGAAGACATATCCACTAGTGAATTTTCTCTCATCCTTATCCGCATGGAAGTCTAAGTCTATATATCTTGTAGGAACCAAGTCATCAGCCTTGTAAACCAGCATATAATCTCTCATTCCCTTGAGGTACTTGAGAATATACTTTACAGCGTGCCAATAAACCTTCCCAGGGTTTGACTGATATCTGCAAACTACGCCTACGGCAAAACAGATATCTGGCCTAGTACATAGCATGGCGTACATGGGACTTTCCATAGTCGAAGCGTAAGGAATCCTACTCATTTAGTCCTTTTCTTCTTGAGACATAGTTCAGTACCTTGAAGAAAATGACAACCCATGTCTGCAAGGGATTAGAGCTCCCTTGCATGAGTCCATGCTGTACTTAGCCAGCATCTTGTCAATATATGCCGCTTGGGACAATCCTAACATTCTCTGCTTTCTATTTCTAAGAAGTCTAATCCTGAAAATGTAGCTGGCTCTTCTCCCAAGTCCTTCATACTAAATGGACTAGACAACCAAACCTTTGTAGATGACAATGACTCTACATAATTTCCAATGAGTGGAATGTTATCTATATACAAGACAAGAAAAATCACATTAATGCCTTCAAATTTCCTGTACAGGTATGGTTCATCCTCATTTTGAATAAAACTATAAGACCTTTACAGTCTCGTTAAAACGAATGTTCCATGCTCTTGATTCCTGCTTAAGTCCTTAAATGGACTTTTTAAACTTGCAAACCATATGCTCTTGGCCATTAGCAATAAAGCCTTTCGGTTGGGACATATAGATGTCTTCGCTAAAATGGCTATTTAAAAATACCGTCTTGACATCCATTTGCCATATCTCGTAGTCATAATGACATGTGATGGCAAGGAGGATACGGATGGATTTAAGCATGGCTATTGGGAAAAAGGTTTTCTCATAATTGATCCCCACTTTCTGAGTATACTCTTTCACCACAAGCCTAGCTTTGAAGGTTTCCACCTTCCCATCTACTCCCCTCTTCCTCTTCTACACCCACGTATACCCAATGGATTTTATCCCTTTAGGTGAAACTACAAGATCCTAAACCTGATTGAAGTTCATAACTCAATCTCAGCTTTCATTGCTTCATGCCATAGATTTGCATCGGCATCAGCAATAGCCTCCTCGTATCTAGTAGGGTCTTGTTCCTGATGGTCGGAGACCAACTCGAAAGCTTCTCTAGTCCATCTCTCTGGAACCCTAGACACTCTCCCACTATGACGAGACTCCATTTGTACAGGCTTTTAAGGCTTTGCCTCTTCTTGTTCCACAATCAGGTTAAAAGAAGTTGATTCCGAAGATAACTTCTTCCTAAGTTCCAACCTTGTTGAACCTTTAGTGGAAGTACTTTGATCATCTTCTAAGTATCTAGCATTGGTACTAACTAGTATTTTCTGCTCCTTAGGATGATAAAATAGCCACCCTTTATCCCTTTTGGATACCCATCAAAAAAGCATAATTCTGATCTTGGTTCCAACTTATCACCCTTAACTAATACATTAGCTGGACAAACCCATATCCTGAGATTATTCAGACTTAGCTTACACCCAATCCACATCTCATAGGGAGTCCTAGGTGCTGACTTGGAAGGCACCAAGTTTAGAATATATACTGCTGTTTCCAGGGAATATCCCCAAAAAGACACTGGAAGAGTAGCATGAGACATCATGCTCTGGACCATTTCCATCAATGACTTGTTCCTTCTCTCAGCTACTCCAGTCTGCTGGGGTGTCCCCGGCACAGAGAGTTGGGATACTATCCCATGATGTACCATGTAGTCATTGAATTCACCCAGAAGATACTCTCTACCATGATCCGATCATAAGGTCTTGATTAATTTACCTGTACAACGCTCCACTTCAGCCTTAAACTCCTTAAATTTATCAAAAGAGTCAGACTTGTGCCTCATTATGTAAATATAACCAAATCTTGTACAATCATCCATGAAAGTGATGAAGTACTAAAAACCTCATCTAGCTAGTGTAGACAAGAGACCACACACATCAGTGTGAATAAGACTCAATACCTCCTTGGCTCTATCTGCCTTTGGGGTAAATGACCTTTTGGTCATTTTTCCCATCCGACAGGATTCACACTGAGGCCAATTTTCTAGTCTCAATGAGCCCAAAGGCCCATCATGGATTAGCCTTTGAATCCTGGTTGAGTTGATATGACCGAACCATAGATGCCAAAGGTATGAGTCATTAACATTGGTCATTCTTTTCTTAGTTAAAGGTTCAAATTGAGCGTTATTTGATTGATTGTTAATAGGGTTTAAGAAGAATAGATTTCCATATATGTGCCCAGTACATAAAATTTCTCCATTTCTACTGAAAAAAGTCTAACACCCCACTACCTAGGCCCGCCAGGGCCGGGGATGTCGCCCCGTCCAAAGGACAAGGGGTCTTTATAACTAGGTCACCCAAATAAAATAGCGGATTAAAATAATACTTTAACTCAAAATTTTATTACATCCCAAGAATAAATCCATGAATTCCTAAACATAAACCCATAAATAAAAATTATCCACTCTCAACTCCCCAAAGCAATACATAAGAATAAATGACAACATTCTCTTCCAAGGCAGATAACACTAGCTACTCATCCCCACAGCAGGATCGACCTGAAATCATGGTAAAAAGAGTGATGAGACAGAAATCTCAGTAAGCCCCGTGTGTGAGTTGGGCTAAAAAGACAAAACACTTTTCATGATGCAAGCACTAGCAGTATATCAAAAGCTTGTCATGCCTTCTTTACAAATTTAACTCTCACTTCTTGGAAGATAGCGGTGAGAAGTCATGGAGCAAAATGCTCTTAAAATATTCTGTTTGGAAAGATATGAATAATTAAAAGGTTTTGAGCTTCGAATAAAATTCAAGTGACACTTTAGAACAGTTCCCCAAAAATAACTCAACAATTAAAGCATCCAAGTTAATCTAACAGGGCACAACGGTGGCTCTCACACCAGGTGAAGCACTTGACCCCCGACAGGTGGTGAAAGGGCACGGTAGTGGCTCTCACTCCTGTGAAGCACTTGACCCCCAACACCTGGTGAAAGGGCACAGAGGTGGCTCTCACTTCTGTGAAGCACTTGACCCCCAACACCTGGTAGGTGTACATCCTACCGAGTAAGATACTCCTCCCTCTCTCACTCAATCCAAACCGGTTGTCCCACTTCCGGCCGTCGATTCTACCAAAACCCCATCGCTAGCTGAGGACGGCTCAACCTTCTATACTGATGCCCTGATCGAAAAGATTCAACCTCTCGGAGGTGGCCACTTGCTGAGAGATATCCCCAGACCAACCAAAGGCTAGTATAAAGGCCTAGCCCCCATTGAGTACCCAACGTTATTCAATTTTCAGAATTCATAAGGCTCCATAGTGGAACCTACAAAATTAGCTCAATACAGTTCCAAACAACATTTTTCAACTCGTACAAAAATTTTAGAAGGCGTGGTTTTAAGTCAATAATTTATTCCACAAATTCATAGTGGAGGAGCCACATGCTTAAATAAGTCATGCGGTGATTTTCAAAAATTAGATGCATGCCCAAAAATTTATCTCTTGCATATTCAAAACAAATCAAAATGTTTGATGCTTGGCTCCTAAGTCATGCCTGACACATTTTAAAAATTTATAAATCTAGAAGTTTCTAAAATTAGAAGTTTTTCGAATGTAGAAAGTTTCCAAAATAAGAAGGTTCCAAATATAGTGGTTTTCAAAATTAGCTACCGTGCTAAAATTCCGTATTTGCTAATAGACTTTCCTCTTCTCTCTCTCTCTCTCTCTCTCTCTCTCTCTCTCTCTCGACCGAACACTCCCTCTGTCTTGGCTGAATGGCTTCTTCTCCATGGCCATATTTCCTTCATCTTATTTAGATGGATTTAGACATCTAGGGGTTGAGATTCATTCGAAACTGCTTCAAGGTATTCATCAATCAAGTAAGCCTTTTTAACCCTTCTTTTAAAATCTAGATTCATGTCTCTAGGATGATGTTGATAGAAGATGAATCTGAATAGAGTTGAGTATATATTGTTGTGATGAGTTGAAATTGAAGCATGAATATATGTATGAATATGTTGGGGAAGGGATTTATGGATGGATGGGTTATCTTGGTTGATTGTATGATGTTTTGAGGTTTAATGCATGTCTCCATGATCAAGTATGCTAGAGATTATGTCATCTGTGATGAATAGGGTTTATATTCTTGTGTGATTATTAAAGCCATGATTATATTTATGCTAGATAAGGTTAGATCATGCCTTAGTAAGTCTAGATCTATGCTTATATGCATGATTTAGATGAGTTGATGAATTGAAGGATTGTATATGTTCATGATTGTGATTAGCCATAGAAATATGATCATGACCTAGTTGTCCATAAGCTAATTTTTATTTCATGAATAAAATATTTCATAATATGATTTTGCTAGTAATTTCGAAAAAAACCCTAGGAGGGGTAGATTTGGATTATTATATATAATAAGGATATTTTAGTCACATAAAAATTAGCTGTTGCTAGAAAAATAAAAAAAAATATATGTAGATATTATATAAAATAATGAAATCAACTAAAGTATTTTATGGAAATAATCATTATTAGTAAAATATTTATTACTAAAAATTTAATTATTATCTTTTAATCAAAACCTATTAAAATTTTATTTACTATTTTTCAAACAAGACTCATTAAATTTATTTTCAACTAATTTTAGTTATCAATTATTTTCTAACAACTAAATTATTAATAAATCATTATTTTACCTAATACCACCTAGGACTCTTTATCAAATAAACTCTAAATTTTTCTTAGCAAGATTTAAACCTTCAACTTATTAGTACTTATTTCCCAAAACCTTAATTATTTTAAATATCAAATTAGGCTTAGCTTATAAACCTATTTATTTTTTGTTTAGCCTTAAAGCTTGGGACACTAGGATCATGGTAATAGTGAGTTGAGTTGTTTTAAATTGAGAAAGTGGATTTTGGCTTGAGTTTGATTGTGGTTTGTATTTGCCCATGTGGGGTTAGGTCAGCTGTTGGAGACCTTTTATTGTGAGCAAGGATCAGGTAAGCTCCTGCATAAAACTCGATTGATGTAAAATGTTCATTATGGCAAGCTAAATGTAGAGTGCATGGACACTCAGTTCTGCAAAGGCAATTGAGGATTAACTTCTTTCTTATGTCAGACAAAAAAACTATTTGAAAATCAATAAGCAGGTTTACTCAAACTCAAAACTCTTTCCAAAACTGATTTTGACAAAGACTTTGGAAACCCTTAATTGCCATTTTCATGTGGAACGGTGATTTGTTCATTTTCTCCCAAGTGGGAAACATCGTTGAGTACTCAATAAGGGTGGACTGCTAGGACTAGTCTTTGAAGGGTTAGGGTAAGTCTCTCAGTAGGTGGCTACCTCTAAGGGGTGAGTCGTTCCCGGATAAGACGTCAGTCTAGTAGGTCGTGCCAGTCTGAGCTAGCAGTTGTTTATTTTTTAGTCAAGTGACTGTGTTTTACTGAAATGGATACCCGGCTGTTATTTGGGTATAGAGAAAGAGGAGTATCTTCCCCGGTAGGCCAATCACCTACCTTTTTTGTCAGTTTGCACAAAGTGTCGGCATTCTGACCGGTTATGGGGCCCAACGTGTGGTAACCCATGATCATTTCTTTTGAGTGGTTGATTTTATTGATTATGTATGGTTGAAAAAGCCAAAACACCACTCTTGCTTTTGACTAATGTTTATCGCTTGCTAGTATTTCTCTTATAAATGTTTTATACTTTGCATACACGAACTATTTTCACTAGACACTCAAAGTACACACAGACTTACTGATGTTTCTGTCTCATCTCCATTTTTACCATGATTTCAAGTCGATCCTGCTGTGGGGATGAGTAGCTAGTGTTATCTGCCTTGGAAGTGAATGTTGTTATTTATTTTTATATATTGCTTTGGGGAGTTGAGAGTGGATAATTTTATTTATGGATTTGTTTTGGGAATTCATGGATTTATTCTTGGGATGTAATAAATTTTAAGTTAAAGTATTATTTTTATTCTGCTATTTTATTTGTGTGACCTAGTTATAAAGACCCCTTGTCATTTGGACGGGGCGACATCCCCGGCCCTGGCGGACCTAAGTAGCGGGCTGTTACATCTACCATCCTTAAACTTCTAGTCCAATGATCCATGACTTCCTAGAGTGTTTTCACTTCCCAAGGGAGTTATCCTAAAGCAAACATCCCAGTCATGTTTCCCTGGGCCCTGGATATTTTAGATTATTCAAACAACCACAAGGGGCGATATTGTGTAGAAACTATCTTGTATAAGTCTAGCTTAACTAAATAGTTAAATATACCCAATATGCAAGTATATTAGTTCTACGATAAAACCTCAACTATAGCTTTCAAAGTATATGCTTGCAGCTTCGTCAGACCACCAACTCATACTCAAGTCGTAGAGTGCTAGTCCACGCTGTAGCAGTAGTAGTCTAGGTTTTTACCATATAGTACTTTCAGAAACCACAGCTAGAAGTCCTGTTCTACGTATTCGAAATACGCTTATGTCATTAAGATAGTGGACTACTCGCTGGCTAAAGGTAAGCCATTCTCCATTTGGAATCCATAACATAATAACCTAAACATGATGAGATTCACATTCTCATCAATTAGTTAAGAACAAATATTTATGTGTTAAACAACCCATAATCTAAACCTTACTGTGAAAGACCACCATTCACATGGATCTCTTATTTAAACACAATGGGTCTTTTGCAAAGGAAATTGTGCATAAACAAAAAGTAAATTCATAAATAATTTCTGAAAATAAATTCTTTTATTAAAATATTTGATATTTACATCAGAAATCTAGTCTAAGAGGGTAAACTTTCCAACAATCTCCCACTTGCACACTAAGACTAGGTAAGTCCGTAGTTTCCCACCCCTATAGCATCTAAGTATCTCTTGAAGACTCTCTCAGCCAAAGGCTTGGTGAATGGATCTACTAGACTATTTTCTGAGGCAATCTATTCCACCATGACTTCCCGTCTCTAGATGAAATCCCGGATCAGGTGGAACTTCCTCTCGATGTGCCCTCCCTTCTTGTGGTTCCAGGGTTCCTTGGATTGCGATACTGCTCCAGTGTTGTCGCAATACATCACAATCGGTCTGTCCATATGTGGCATGACTCGAAGTTCTGAAAGGAACTTCTGGAGCCAAACTACTTCCTTGAATGCCTCCGAAGCTATCACATACTCAACTTCCATGGTTGAATCAGCAATGCAATATTACTTGATACTCCTTCATGAAATTGCTCCTCCAGACAAGGTGAAGACATATCCACTAGTGAATTTTCTCTCATCCTTATCTGCATGGAAGTCTAAGTCTATATATCTTGTAGGAACCAAGTCATCAGCCTTGTAAACCAGCATATAATCTCTCGTTCCCTTGAGGTACTTGAGAATATACTGTACAGCTTGCCAATAAACATTCCCAGGGTTTGACTGATATCTGCAAACTACGCCTACGGCAAAATAGATATCTGGCCTAGTACATAGCATGGCGTACATGGGACTTTTCACAGTCGAAGCGTAAGGAATCCTACTCATTCTGTCCTTTTCTTCTTGAGACGTAGGGCAGTACCTTGAAGAAAATGACAACCCATGTCTGCAAGGGATTAGAGCTCCCTTGCATGAGTCCATGATGTACTTAGCCAGCATCTTGTCAATATATGCCGCTTGGGACAATCCTAACATTCTCTGCTTTCTATTTCTAAGAAGTCTAATCCTGAAAATGTAGCTGGCTCTTCTCCCAAGTCCTTCATACTAAATGGACTACACAACCAAACCTTTGTAGATGATAATGACAGGGCGACATCTCCGGCCCTGGCGGACCTAAGTAGCGGGCTGTTACATCTACCATCCTTAAGCTTCTAGTCCAATGATCCATGACTTCCTAGAGTGTTTTCACTTCCCAAGGGAGTTATCCTAAAGCAAACATCCCAGTCATGTTTCCTTGGGCCCTGGATATTTTAGATTATTCAAACAACCACAAGGGACGATATTGTGTAGAAACTATCTTGTACAAGTCTAGCTTAACTAAATAGTTAAATATACCCAATATGCAAGTATATTAGTTCTACGATAAAACCTCAACTATAGCATATCAAAGTATATGCTTCCAGCTTCGTCAGACCACCAACTCATACTCAAGTCGTAGAGTGCTAGTCCACGCTGTAGCAGTAGTAGTCTAGGTTTCTACCATATAGTACTTTCAGAAACCACAGCTAGATGTCCTGTTCTACGTATTCAAAATACGCTTATGTCATGAAGAGAGTGGACTACTCCCTTGCTAAAGGTAAGCCATTCTCCATTTGGAATCCATAACATAATAACCTAAATGTGATGAGATTCTCATTCTCATAAATTGGTTAAGAACAAATATTTATGTGCTAAACAACTCATAATCCATACCTTACTGTGAAAGACCACCATTCACATGGATCAATTATTTAAACACAATGGGTCTTTTCCAAACGAAATTATGCACAAACAAAAAGTAAATTCACAAACGATTTCTGAAAATAAATTCTTTTATTAAAATATTAAATATTTACATCAGAAACCTAGTCTAAGAGGGCATACTTTCCAACAATTCATAACCTGCCTATTAACTCCACCATTACCATTATCGTTGGGTTAGTTTATCTCCATCGCTTTTCTTACCCTTTTGCTTATTACCTTCCGGATCTTAGTGAGAGTTCTCTTGATTTTCGGATCATGGTCGACTATCTTAGCATTAGATCGTCTGGTCACAAACTAAGAGCAAGGTCTACATAAGACAGAAAATTTTTTAAATTATAGAATTTACAAGTTAGACAATTAGGCTATGTTTACAAATTACATTACAAGGAATTACAACATATAGAGACATTAAAATACAAGTATACATGAAAACAAAATACAACACCTTGTCATACAAGGAACATATATACATATTAACATATTAACATATAAACATGGTCAAATTAACAAAATCCAAGCTTTCATGATATTTTTTCCCAGCAATGGCACCAAAAACTTGATGCGTTAATTTTGGATATAAAAAATCATCAAATTTAAATCCATCCATGAATTAAGTTTTAATTAAAACATTTATCTCAAAATACACATGTGAGTAAGTATACTCATTGCATGAATAGTATAGGGGATTAATGAGTATCGATCCTCAAAGGAACAAGTGCACACTAATCACTTTTCATTCATTTTTTAACCAACACAAATAAAGTTAGAAAAGAATAAAAATAAAAACAAAGAAATATATACAACTCAAGGATATAGGAATATGCAATTTAAAGAATTATCCAAGAAAACAGATAATGAACCAACTAGTGATACTCTCAATTAATTATCGTCTTGCCATCATGAAGGAACATAAATTAAAATTTAATTGTTTGTCAACTCATGAATTTACTTAGGTAAATTTCACTTCGTTTGTCAATCCATGGAATCACAGATTTTGATTAATATTACTAGATTTGTCAATCAATCTAACATAACCAAAATATGCATTAAGCTCATCATTATATATTTTAATTCAATTAGCAGATTTGTTAATCAAGCTACCCTAACCAAAACATACATAAATCCCAATTTCTTAAAATCATGAAATTAGCTAATGACCCTATGTTAAGGCAAAATTAACTTAACATTTGATCACTTAGTTCTAAAATCCTAACTTTATCGTTCAAATCCATCAAGATTCAACAAATACGAAATCAATGTAATGAAACTCCTAATATTGTTTTGTCGAAGTCAATTAGAAGAACTCACATCAATAACCGATGAAATCATGTAATCAAATACCAAAGATGACAAAGAATTGATCAAATAACTAAATTAACACAAAAATCATGAATCCAAAATAATATTAAATTACAATAAAAGCATTGAGTACATCATTGCTAAAGGAAAAGAATAGAAAGAGAAAAGAAAGCAATTATAGACAAGCCTCTTTCTTCTTCCTTGAAGACTTCTTTGAACAATTCTCCTTGATTTGTGTGAACACCTCATTCAATGAGAGATTCAGAATTCGTGTCCTTTAATTCACCTCTTTGTGTTATATATCCAACTCTTGTCTTCTCTTATGTTTTTTATAGGCCTTTTAGATACCAATTTCGTGGCTGAGGAAGTCTTGGCCGAGTAAGAGTAGAAAAATAGCAAAATCATTGGATAAGCCCTAATTCCACGTACAGAATATTCACCTCCAGAGCGCACCTGGTGCTAATTACCTTCGACCCACCTGGCGCCAGGTGGACTCTGTTCTTCCCCTATTTTTACTCTGTTTTTCACTACTTCTCATTGGCAGACAGACTGGACCCGACGCAGGTATCCTTACTAGACCTAGTGCCAGGTTTGTTCTAGAATTCCTCTGAAGCCTACTCAATTTCTTCTACAGAAGCAAAATAGACCCAGTGCCTGGTCCATTAGCTGGGCTTGATGCCAGCTCTATTCTAGTTGTGTGCACTTTCTACTCAATTTCAACTTAAATCTACACATATTTCTCAAAAACACTTTTTACAAGCAAAATGTTAAATAAGAAGGAATATGCCTAGTTATTACAACAAATGTGTCTTAAAACAACCTCAAATATTTAGGAAAAGAATCGTGATTTTAATGCCTATCATCCTTCCTCAACTCAAATTTTTTTTATCCAATTACCTACATTGCAAACTAAAGGACTTCTAATGACAAGTAGGTGAGGTGTGTTCATCGGTGTCACAAGGGCTCACGTCACTTCTTTGCAACTCATCCCTACTTCCTTGACTTTTCCTTCTTTGACAATCATATGTGTCATACCCGTAATCCCAACAAGTAGAATAAGCATAATCTCACTTTCTTCTCAAACTACTCTTGGAAGAATTTTGCGTTGCACTCATTTCCCTTGGCTTGGATCTTTTTAGACATTCATAGGAAGTGTGTATATAGATCGAACAAGTATAGCACCCATACTCCATTTCCTTTTGCATACCACTTTTTGTCCTTTGAAAACCACTCCTTGAATACTTTTGTGTTCCTCCAACACAAACTCCATCATTCCAATAATTTATACCCACATATTCATCCCCATCATATCTCCAATCATATTCATCATTCCTACCATATCTACTTCTAGTTGAACAAGGCTCTTCAAAATAATAATATCCTCCACTTTCATTCTAGCTAGCCATAGTGAACTTTGATTTCAAGAGAAGTATCCACATAATTTAAGTAGAAAACACAAAAGAAATTGCTCACTTCACTCCGTCATGTGTTTACACTCATTCAATGACACTCTTCACTCATGTATACTCTCTTTTGGCTTTTATCAAAATGAGCTCAGCCACTTGCTACACTCTCAATTCCATACTCAACTTCTTCCCGAAGTCTCCCCAATCCAAAGGATTTAGTTCCACTAGCTAAAGCCTACTAAATTTCAAGGGTTCAAGAAAAAGGAAGTTCCTAAGAATAAATGAGCTATCACTAGATGGATAACAAGAATGGGACTCAATCAATCAAGAATTTCAAGTAATGAGTTGTCATACAAACTTTAGGATTTCTCAAGAAGATGTGTAGTAACAACAACTAATCAAGCACCACAATGATTCAAATATATAAGAATACTAAGGATTAGGATTTCAAGATTTTCAATGCTCAGTTCAATCCTAAGTATCTCAAGAAGAAGTCAATCTGTATTTTTAATCCACCTAAAGCAAGAAGTATATCAATTAAGTTCAATAGAAGTGATAAATGTAAGCTAAGAACCCTTACAAAACTTTTTAAAGATACTTAAGCATTTCATCAAGCACTTGGTAGGCAACTAATTCAAATGAAGATTTTCAAATGTTAGGATGCTATCACAAACCTCAAGAATTCAATTTGATTATCAATCAACTTAATTGAAACAATAATAACACAAAGGAGTTCAATAGCTTAAAGAGTTTAATTGATATAAACCAAGATGCACCAATTTGTTTTCCAAGCTATTAGTCAATTCACAAGAAAATTTGCTACAAGCAATTAGAAATCTTAATTCCACAAAAATCAAGTTAAAAAGAAAGAAAATCTATAGGGATTCAATAAGAAAAGCTTTGGTTGTCATATAAGCTCATTCCTAAGTCATAAGACCACACATCAAGCACTTGGCGTGAAACCTCGCAACTCAAGGTAATTCAAAATTTGCAACCATAGAACCATTCCACTACTCAAGATTCAAAAGTAAAACTCATTCCCAGTGATATATATAACATGAAAGAGCAATTTCACAGCAATAACATGGACAAATTTTAAGTTTTAAAGCTCATAAACAGAGCATAAAAAGGAGTTACGGGATTTTTTTCTGTGTTCAGAATTTTTTGCAGCAAAACTCCCAATAAACCTTAAGATTTCTGCAATTTATCACCACAAATAGTAGCCTATATATCACCCAAACATGTCGGCTCAATTTCACAATAAACCTATGGCTAAATTTGAAGTGTTGAGCTTCCAAAAATTGCAACTAAAAATTTGAATTTGCAGCAATGGTTTTGATGAGATTTCCATCTTGTTTGAGCTCAAAAATCAACAAATATTTATGTCAAATGATTCCTCAAACATCATAACAACATATAAGATCAATTTAACATCAAGTTCATTGCATAATTTCACGGTTCAAGCATTCAAAAAAAACACCTAAAGAAGTGACGAAAATCTGAAAAAATTCACAAATGCTTGAAGAGATTGTACCTTTGCCCAAAGAATGTTGTGTTAAGAATGAATATAACCTTGCTTTGATACCAATTTAGTATGGGCTTGGGAGTGCCACAATTCAGAAATATACTTAAGAATAAGACCCAATAATTGGTCACCCAATTCTCTACTAAAATATCCACAAAATAAGAACCCTAGGTGAATGAACCACTAGAATCCAAATTTTAATAGGATTTGGCCAACTACTTTAATACCTAAACACCCTTTAATCTACAAAGAATTCAAGAACAAGTGGGATAGAGAAAAGGAGGTACCTTTTTAGGTTTCCTTACAAAAATACCAAGTAAGAATAAATCTACCTGATGCATAAATTTTAGGTATATAAAATCATCAATTTTAAATTCATCCCGTAATAAATTTTTAATTAAAATATTAATCCCAAAATATACATGTGAGAAAGTATAGTAATCGCAAACTTAGTATAGGGAATTAACGAGTATCGATCCTCAAAGGAACAAGCACACACTAATCACTTTTCTTTCATTGTTTAACCAACCCAAATAAAGTGAGAAAAGAATAAAAAGAAAAACTAAAGAAACATACACAACTCAAGGATGTAGGTTTATGCAATTTAGACAAATACCCTAGAAAAACATGACAATAAACCACTTAGCAATTCTTTCAACTAACTATCATCTTGGCATCATAAGGGAATATAAAGTAAAACTCAATCGTCCCACAAGTCATGAATCTACTTAGATAAATCTCACTTCATGTCCTAACCCATGGAATCCTATATTTTAATTATATTAATAGATTTTCCAATCAAAATAATTCTAACCAAAACATGCATTAGACTCAATTCCTTATAAACATGAAATTAGCTAATAACACTTTGCTCGAGACAAAATCAACCAATCTTTGATCACTTAGTCCTATAATCTTAACCTCATTGCTCAAGTCTATTAAGATTAGGCAAATACGAAATCAATGTAATGAAATGCCTAACATCATCATCTCAAGTAAATTAAAAGAATTCACATCAATAATCAATGAAATCAAGTAATCAAATACGAAAGTTGACCAAAAAAAAATTGATCAAATAACTAAATTAACCCAAAATCATGAATCCAAAAATAATATTAAATTACAATAAAAACATCAAATACATCATTGCTAAAGCAAAAGAAAACATAAACAAGCCTCTATCTTCTTCCTTGAAGACTCCCTTTGAACAATCCTCCTTTAGTTTGGTGAATTCCTCCTTTAATGAGAAAATTAGAATTTCTGCACTTTAATTCATCTCTCTTAGCCATATATTTCCAATCCTTGTGTTCTCTTATGGTTTTATAAGCCTCTTGGATGCCAATTTTGTGGTGAGGAAGTCTTGGCCAAGTAGGAATAAGAAAATACCAAACTCCTTGGATAAGCCCTAATTTAGCGTACAAAATTTCCGCCTCTAGAACCTACCTAGCATGGGGTACCTTCAACCTACCTAGCGCTAGGTGCACTCTATTCTTCCTTTATTTTTGTTCTATTTTTTGCTGTCTTTTCTTGGCAGACAGAATGGAGCCAGCTCCTGGTACACTTGCCAAAACTGGTGGCAGGTCTGTTTTGGAATTTCTCCTGAAACTTGCCCAATTTCTTCTGCTGTAGTAGAATAGACCCAATGCCTAGTCTACTGGCTAGTCCTAGCACCAGGTACATTTTGATTCTGTGTAATTTCTGCTCGATTTTAATGTAAATCTACACATATTTTCTAGAAACACCTTTTACAAGCAAAATATCAAATAGGATGAAATATGTCTAGTTATTACAACAAATGTATCTTAAAACACCCTCAAATAACTAGGTAAAAAATGGTGATTGTAACCCCTATCACATACCCCCACACATGTACATTTGATTGTCCTCAAGCAAAACACTTTTGTCCAAGGAAAATTATCAAGACAACACAAGGTTTTTTCTCATTCAAAAGTTTCTTTATCATAGCAAAGATCATGTCTTCATTCAAACTTTAGATACTACCCTTGTCATTCATACCATTTAAAAACAATTTCAAACTTTGAAACATTAGCTAAAACATCACCAAAGTCTTGAAGTCAGATTAAAGAAATGCATACCGTAATCTAAGAAAATTATTTCACTCTTCAAGTAAAAATATAGATAACAAAAATTAGATAGGTTAAGCCATCTACCAACTCAAGCATTATAAATCCAAAAATTGCGCAACTTAAGTTATGATGTGAGGAAAGCACTCCAAATTTTGTTTTTCTCTCAAATTTTTTTCATTGACATAGGGAATTAATAGCCTAGAGTGCATGGATTTCTCTTCACACATCATATTGGCCCCCTTTATAGTCATCACTCATCATTTTTTCCACAATTCTTTTTTCTATGCTCTTTCTTGCCTTTTTGCCTTCGGGATAATCACAAGAGAGTGCACCGAATTCACTTACTTCTTCTTCCTATATTGACACATTTTTTAGCTAAAGGTCTTGAATGATCATCAATAAGAGCCTTTTCTTGCAATTCATACCAACAATAGTGTTGCTTCCATTCATTATTTTTTCTCTCAACTTTAATAAAAAATTTCAACATTCTCCTCAATCTTTCCTCTTAAATACCTTTTTTTCAACTCACAATTTTTTTTATCATAACTCAAAGCTAGCAAAAATTAAACTCATAATACAAATGTTAGCTAATAAACTCTTCCCATATTCATTATATCTTCTATATTTCAACTAGATAAGTCAAATAACAATCAAACACTAATGCATAAGCAAGATTAATCAAATTTCTCAAGTCTTGACGAATATCTTTTCCAATAAACGAATTTCATCAAAATCTATCTAATGAATGACAAAACTCATATCCAAGTAAGAAAAAGAAGTACAACCTTACTTAACAGTGAAACCCACTGAAATTTTGAAGAATTTCAAAAAAGGAAAATTTATCTAGAATTTTCAACAAAATTATTTTATACCAAGAAAACACCAAGATAAAGATAATTGATAAAAAATTGGAGAAAGAATATTACCAAACCACTCCCTCACACTTAAACTGGACAATGTTCCCATTGGCCAAAAATTAAACACAAGAAAGCATCTCCAAAGGGCCCAAATCTAATAAAAGGGTAGAAAGTTTAAGCAATACTTCCTAAGTACAGTAAAGTGCCAATAGATATCAAAGCTGGAAATAGAGAGATGGGCTTGTTCAAGAGGACTTTATCCCTACCTATAAAACAAAACATAAAAAAAAAAAAGCACAAGAAAAATAATAACAAAATAAAAACACACCTAAACAAAAGAAAGCAAACTAAAAAATAATACTAATAACAATCCTAACAAAGTAAATAAAAACACGACTCACTCATCCACATTTAAGATGGAAAATATTTCCTTATTTGCGAGAGGAAAAACAAACTACTTAACAAAAACAAAGTAAAAAATCTTTCCCCTCATCATTCTTCTTCATCAAACTTTTTGAAAAGAAATTAAAGCTCAAAATAGAAGATATGCATAATGAAAGTAGAAAGAAGAGAGGTTTTTGAGAAATAGAAAGTTTATGAAAATAATTTTTTTTCACTAAAGCAAAACATACAAACCTCTTTTTCTAACATTCCTTTAGACACACAAATATTTTTTTCAACATATAAGTGCAAATGATTTTTAAGGAATGTATCAAACTTGAAATCACATTTTAACCTTTCAAAAGATATGTCACAATTGAAATTCTCTTTAAAACTTAGCAATTGTGTTCTTAAAGATTGAATCAAGAAATTAGAACTTTTTGACTCATCTACAAAAACTAAGTTACCTCCATTTGAATGGGGTGAAGGGTAGAAATTACTACCATCCTCCAAAGACTTCTTATGATGCAGCATTGAAAGATCCAATTCCCTAAGGCAGGATAAATTCAACACATTATCGTTTCAACCCTTGTTCTCGAAAAATTGAGAAGAACCTAAAAAATCATGTGATAAAGAGAGATTAGAATTATTAGCACATAGAGGAGAATTGAATACCTCCCTTCCCATAGGGGATAATTGTTCTACATATCCTCTCTCTTTTCCTTATGGATTCTCTTGTTCAAGAGTATGGGCCTTTATGGCATTCTCAACCAACTTGGCTAGTTGTGTTCTTTGATGGCTCATACGTTAGGATGCTTCTTTATGCCACTCAATGGAGGAATTTGTATTAGCGATAACAAAATGCATTGAGGCTTCATTTGACATCTCACAAAAAGCATCAATCGGACCTTGCAAATTTGCCAAATTTTCGTTATTATAGCTCCTTTGATCTTATGCCCAAACGTAGTTGCCCAAGATGATGTCAATCTCATGCCCAAAGAAAAACAAAAATCAAATTGAAAATAAAAACAAATAAAAATAATAATAAATAAAGAAAAGAATAAAACATAAGGTAAAAATAAATAATAGAAAATTAAAGAAAAGAAAACTACACACATTGACAAACTATTTAAATACAAAAGTTAGTGGTATTTACAGTACAGCATGAAGTATGCTTGTCAATTAAATCACACAATATTAAAAACAATAAGATAGAACACTAATTTATACAAAGAAAATATATACCTATTTACATATAGACATAAGGACATATAAACATGGTTAAATCAACAAAATTCAAGCTTTGCTAATATTCTTCCCCGGCAACAGCGCCAAAAACTTAATGCGTAAATTTTGAATATATAAAATCATCAATTTTAAATCCATCCCTTAATCAGGTTTTAATTAAAACATTAACCCCAAAATACACATATGAGCAAGTATACTCATCGCAAGCATAGTATAGGGAATTGACGAGTATCAATCCTCAAAGAAACAAGTACACACTAATCATTTTTCTTTCTTTATTTAATCGATCCAAATAAAGTGAGAAAAGAGTAAAAAGAAAAACCAAAGAAACATACACAACTCAAGGATGTAGGTTTATGCAATTTAGACAAAATACCCTAGAAAACATAATAATAAATCAATTAGTAATTCTCTCAACTAACTATCATCTTGGCATCGTAAAGGAATATGAAGCAAAACTCAATCGTTTTACAAGTCATAATTCTACTTAGATAGATCCCAATTCATGTCCCAATCCATGGAATCCTATATTTTTATTACATTAATAGATTTTCCAATCAAACTAATCCTAACCAAAACATGCATTAGGCTCAATTCCTTATAAACATGAAATTAGCTAATAATAATTTACTCGAGACGAAATCAACCAATCTTTGATCACTTAGTCCTATAATCTTAACCTCATCTCTTAAGTCTATTGAGATTAGACAAATATGAAATCAATGTAATGAAACTCCTAACATCATTATCTCAAGTAAATTAGAAGAACTGGCATCAATAATCAATGAAATCAAGTAAACAAATACGAAAGATGACAAAGAATTTATCAAATAACTAAATTAACTTAAAATTATGAATCCTAAAATAATGTTAAATTACAACAAAAAACATTGAATACATCATTGCTAAAAAATAAGAAAACAAATAGAAAAGAAAAAACTCATAGACAAGTCTCTTTCTTCTTCCTTGAAGACTCCCTTTGAACAATCTTCCTTGACTTGGGTGAATTACTCATTCGTGAGAAAAATCAGAATTTTTGCACTTTAATTCACCTCTATTAGCTGTTTATCTTCAATCCTTGTGTTCTCTTATGCTTTTATGGCCTCTTGCATGACAATTTTGTGGTTGAGGAAGTCTTGGCTGAGTAAGAATAGGAAAATACTGAAATACTTAGATAAGCCCTAATTCTGTGTACAGAATTTCTGCCTCCAAAACCTACCTGGTGCTAAGTACCTTTGGCCTACCTAGCTCTTGGTGCATTCTATTCTTCCCCTATTTTTGCTCTATTTTTTACCATCTTTCCTTGGCAGATAGAATAGACCCGGTGCCAAGTACACTTACCAGAACTGGCGCAAAGTCTATTATGGAATTTTCATTAAAGCTTGCTTAATTTCTACTGCTGAAGCAGAATGGACCCGGCACCTGGTCCACTTGCTAGGCTTGGTGCCAGCTACATTCTAGTTCTATGCATTTTCTACTTGATTGTAACTTAAATATGCATATATTTGCCAAAAACACCATTTACAAACAAACTATCAAATAAGGAGTATGCCTAGTTATTACAATAAATGTATCTTAAAACACCCTCAAATAACTAGGAAAACAATGGTGATTTTAACCCTTATCACTACCCAATACCCAAGATGAAGAAATAAGTTGGATTAACCTAAGGATTTTAGGGACTCTAAACAAATATAGGTCTAATTCCTTTGCTTGGTCTTGAAAGAAAGTTAAGGAGTATTTCTCCTCTCAAAGAGTTCAACACTCTATTCAATCTTTGAAATCTGAAATCTAAATCCTATTACGAAAGAGGCTATAATATGGTATTTATAGGCCCCAGGTTCCCCTAACTAATTAGCAATTAAGCATAGAAATTAGATTACCTTATAAGTTTTTAGGCCCTCTTACATGTCTTAAAAAATGTTAAAGCATAATAAACGTCATGAAAATTAAATTATAAGTGAAAAGGCTAAAAATACGAAAATAGTAAAAAATCCGGGACGGTCCCAGCTAGACCCAGTGGCTATTTGTTGCCAGATTAGGGCTGACCCTGGGTCCTTCATTCTCAATCGGTACTGGGTTGGCTCTGGGTGTCATTCCTTGTTTTTTTGCACTTCAAAACTTGCTCCTTGGACCTCCATTCCATTTCTCTGTGTTTCCTTGATCTTCCAAATGAAATATTAGTCATCTTGAGCCCTTCTTAATACTCCTTTGGCCTTCAATCATTGTTTAAAAGTTGGTTTGATCCTCCATATGGATTGTTGCTTTTGTTGTTCATCTTTTGGCCATCTTTTTTCCATCCATCTCTTCAGAACCTTCTTAGACATGGGTTTGTTGAATTTGTTATCTTAAAAGCTCCCTTGATTCCCCTTGAATATTACTCTTACCCATGGCACCATGAAGTATGATTTTCTCCTTCTTCCCCATTCTTGAAAATGGCCTTCATGGCTAATTTGATTCTTATTAGGTTCTCTGCCCTTGTAGGGATGGAGAAACTAAAGTTTTGAAAATTCAATAGAAGGTCACGGTGAGACGAGCCATTTATCATTACTATAGGTATCAAGTGGAAGTGCAGTACAGCTAAGGCATCCTAACAAACTAGAAGACTTGAACCTTGTTCCTATATAACCTGATCAATTCGATCAGGCTCGTGCCATCTATTTTCATTGCTCAAATCTTTGATAATATAAAAAAACATTGTTCAACTCTTGGACAACATGAAAAAACCAGAGCTTTTGGTGTCCTTTACTATCAATCATTGGGGGGCCTCATAATCACTAGCCAACATACTTTTCCCTAATGCCTTTCTTTGTTCATGGTTCGATATTCTGGTGTCCTAGGCATAGAGGAACCACACCAATCCGTCATGACCTTCATGGTTAAACTCTATGTAGTGACGATACTGTTGTGGAGGTCCTGCGAAAAAATAGCTCGATGCTAGGATGATAAAAAGTTTAACACCTCCCATTCTTATTACTTTTTCAATATGAAAATGAAAAAAAATTAAAAATTAAAAAGTCTTCTTATTCAAAACCCTATTTATGGCATCCCCTCTCTCCCCTACTTTACACCTCGAAACACGCCACTTATAGAGATAAATGTGCCTTTGAATCTTCTTAACCCGAAATAGAAATGGCTAGGGAGAGGAGAGAGTCCTTTTTGTGAGGGTAATCATGGGAATAGATCCGTTGGAGACAAGGTGGGGCTTGTAGCTCAGAGGATTAGAGCATATGGCTATGAACCAGGGTGTCAAAGGTTCGAATCCCTTCTCAACTACAATCGGTCCAAAGAGGAAGTGTCTTTCCCTCTAGGGGTAGAATAATGGGGATAGCGGACCAAAAGCTATAGAACTTGGCTGTGGGTCTTTTGTTGAAATAGAAAGGCTTTTCTTTTTTTATCTATTTATGATGAATGGTGGAATCATTACACATAGTGTGCCATGTCTACGTATTTTTTTATTTTACATTCCGTAAATCTTCCTCAGCCAGGCTTGGGCAGAATAGTAGAGAAAGTACAAGTATTAGTACCATAACAAAAAAGCATTCCTCGTCATTAATATCTTGCAGCAATTATGAGCTCTCAAGAGAATTAATGAATGCATCAGTAATTCTTAATTAGCTAGTTGTAAATAGCCATAGGGCTATGGAACAAAGGATTATCCCGGACCTACACCAAGGTATCGGTGGTGATTTTCAAATCTCGCAGAATGTGATACGATGAGATAGAATGTAAAGACAGGGAAGGGGTTACCTACTCTTAATGTTTAAAGTGAGCCCCTTTTATTTTAAATTAAAGAATTTAGAATGAATTAAATCTCCTAAAGTAGGATTCGAACCTGCGACCAATTGGTTAATAGTCGATCGCTCTATAACCACTAAGCTACTGAGGAATAATGGGAGATTAGATCTCATAGAGTTCGATTTCTGTTCTCAACCTATGACCAATATAAGCTAGAAGCTTCCTTCATAACCCCTAGAACTTCTTCGTAGTGGCTTCCCTCCATACCTCATTTCAGAGGGAACCTCAAAGTGGCTCTATTTCATTATATTCCATCCATATCCCAATTCCATTCATTTAATATCCCCTTGGTGTCATTGACATAACAGATGTCGTTTCTAGTCTATCTCTTTCTATTTCTTTTCTATATATAGAAAGTTCAAAAATCATCATATAATAATCCAGAAATTGCAATAGAAAAGAAATAGGGGAGGTTTGTGATGATTTTTCAATCTTTTCTACTAGGTAATCTAGTATCCTTATGCATGAAGATAATCAATTCGGTCGTTGTGGTCGGACTCTATTATGGATTTCTGACCACATTCTCCATAGGGCCCTCTTATCTCTTCCTTCTCCGAGCTCAGGTTATGGAAGAAGGAACCGAGAAGAAGGTATCAGCAACAACTGGTTTTATTACGGGACAGCTCATGATGTTCATATCGATCTATTATGCGCCTCTGCATCTAGCATTGGGTAGACCTCATACAATAACTGTCCTAGCTCTACCATATCTTTTGTTTCATTTCTTCTGGAACAATCACAAACACTTTTTTGATTATGGATCTACTACCCGAAACTTAATGCGTAATCTCAGCATTCAATGTGTATTCCTGAATAATCTCATTTTTCAATTATTCAACTATTTCATTTTACCAAGTTCAATGTTAGCCAGATTAGTCAACATTTATATGTTTCGATGCAACAACAAGATGTTATTTGTAACAAGTAGTTTTGTTGGTTGGTTAATTGGTCACATTTTATTCATGAAATGGCTTGGATTGGTATTAGTCTGGATACGGCAAAATCATTCTATTAGATCGAATGTACTTATTCGATCTAATAAGTACCTTGTGTTAGAATTGATAAATTTTATGGCACGAACCTTTAAAATTCTATTATTTATTACCTGTGTCTACTTTTTAGGTAGAATACTATCACCTATTCTTACTAAGAAACTAAAAGAAACCTCAAAAATAGAAGAAATGATAGAAAGTGAGGGAAAAAAATATGTAGAAATAGAAACAATTCTGAAATGAAGGGGATTAAACAGGAACAAGAGGGATCCATTGAAGAAGATCGTTCTTCTTCCCTTTTTTCGAAAGAAAAGGAGGATCCATACAAAATCGATTAAACGGAAGAAATCTGAGTGAATGGAAATGAAAAAACAAAGGATGAATTCAACTTTCACTTCAGAGTGACAAGCTATAACAAAAGTCTCGTTTATGATTATTATTTGAATAGGCATGGAAATCAATAAAATTCGAATAAAAAAAAATGGAAACTCTTCCTCATTGAAAAATCTCTTGTGAATCTTCTTTTTGATTATAAGCGATAGAACCGCCTAGTTTGTTACATAAAAAATAATCGATTTGAAAAGGCAGTACGAAATGAAATATCACAATATTTCTTTAACACATGCCAAAGTAATGGAAAACAAAAAGTTTCTTTTACCTATCCACCCAGTTTGTCAATTTTTGGAAAACTACTAAAAAGAAAAATATCTTGGTCTGCAATAGCGAAAGCCCCCTTTGATAACCATTGGATTTATGCCAATAACATAAAAAAGAATAATATAAGCAAGGAATTTAGAAATCGAATTGAAGCTCTAGACAAGGAATCGTTTTTTCTAGATATACTCGAAACAAGAACTCGATTGTATAATGATGATATTAAAAACGAATATTTTCCTAAAATATATGATCCTTTCTTAACTGGAACCTATCGGGTAACAATGAAAATAAGGCTTTTACCTTTTAAAACGTCGATAGAAAATTTAAGAAAAATCTTTGGTATAAATCGGATTTACGCTATCCTTTTTCCAGATCCCGATTACCAAGAATTTGAACAAAAAACGAATACTTTTGATAAAAAACAATTTTTAATAGAAATGGAAAATTTTTTACCCTTCACTAGTGAATTTGATAGAGAACTAAAATTGAAGAAAGATTTGAAAAATATTTCTTCGTTTTTAGACCAAGAACAAGGAAAAATGGATTTCGAAAAAGAAAAAGGATTTGAAAAATCTTTCTTCAATGTCATTGGAACTCATACTAATGGTCAAAAAGAATCTATTAAAGAATCTATTGGAATAAAAGAAATCAGTAAAAAAGTCCCCCGATGGTCATACAAATTAATCACCGATTTAGAACAACAATCAGGAGAATATCAAGAAAACGTGCCAACCGAGCATCAAATTCGTTCAAGAAAAGCCAAACGTGTAGTGATTTTTACTGCTAACAAGGAGAATACTGACTCTAATACTAATAATAAGGATACTAATCCTACGGATCCAAGAAACGAAGTGGCTTTGCTACGCTATTCACAACAACCGGACTTTCGGCGAGGAATAATTAAAGGTTCTATGCGCGCTCAAAGGCGTAAAATTTTAATTTGGGAACTGTTTCAAGCAAACGTACATTCCCCCCTTTTTTTGGACAGAATCAAAAGACCCCACCGCCTTTCGTTTGATATATCCGAAATCATTAAAGTGATTTTTACAAATTGGACAGGTAAGGGAGTAGAATCCAAAATTGTGGAGTATATAGATGAAAAAACAAAAAAAAAAAAGAGAAAAAAAAAGAGAACATAAGAAAGGAACAAACGCGGATAGAGATAGCGGAAGCATGGGATACCATTCCATTGGCGCAAATAATAAGGGGCTCCATGTTAATAACTCAATCTATTCTTAGAAAATATATTCTATTGCCTTCATTGATAATAACCAAAAATATTGGACGTATGTTATTATTGCAATTTCCTGAATGGTTTGAGGATATACGGGACTGGAATCAAGAAATGCATGTTAAATGTACCTATAATGGTGTCCAATTATCGGAAACAGAATTTCCGAAAAATTGGTTGACAGATGGTATTCAGATAAAAATCCTATTTCCTTTCTGTCTGAAACCTTGGCACAAATCTAAACTACGATCCTCTAATAGAAATCTAATGAAAAAGAAAAAACAAAAAAATGATTTTTGTTTTTTAACCGTTTGGGGAATGGAAACTGAACTTCCCTTTGGTTCTCCCAGAAAACGATATTCCTTTTTTGAGCCTGTTTTTAAGGAACTGGAAACAAAAATTGGCAAATTTAAAAGGGCGTATTTATTAGCTCTAAGGGTTTTAAAAGGCAAAACTAAATTAGTTTCAAAAGAAACAAAAACCCGGGTTATCGAAACTTTTTTATTTTTAAAAAGAATAATAAAAAGACTTTCAAAATTAAACCCAATTTTATTATTTAGCTTAAGAAAAGTATCTGAATCGAATGAAATTAAAAATGAAAAAGATTCTAGAATCAGCAATCAAATAATTCCTGAATCATTTAGTCTAATTCAATCTCCAATTTTGACAAATTCTTCACTGACAGAAAAAAAAAAGAAGGATCTGACTGATAGAACAAGCACAATCCAAAATCAAATAGAAAAAATTACAAAAGAGAAAAAAAAAATAACCCCAGGAATATATATTAGTCCTACCAAGAAAAGTTCTAATGCTAAAAGATTCAAATCACCAACAAATATTTGGCAAATATTAAAAAGAAGAAATGCCCGATTAATCTCTCAATTAGATTGTTTTATAAAAATTTTCGTTGAAAGAATATATATATATATGTGTGTGTGTGTGTGTGTGTGTGTGTGTGTGTGTGTGTGTGTGTGTGTGTGTGTGTGTGTGTGTGTGTGTGTATTCTTAATATTCCCAGAATCAATAAACACTTTTTTCTTGAATAAAAAAAAAAAAAAGTTATGGATAAACCCATTAATGAAGCAACTCGAGAAGGGTCAATTGATAGTATTAGAAATACGACAAATTCACATAGTTTTTGTGACTTATCCTATTTGTCACAAGCATATGTATTTTACAAATTATCACAAACCCAAGTTAGTAACTTGTATAAATTAAGATCTGTTTTTCAATATCACGGAATGTCTTTTTTTATTAAGACTGAAATAAAGGATTCTTTTGAAACACAAGGAATAATTCATTCTAAATTAAGTCATAAGAAACTTCCGAATTATGAAATGAATGAATGGAAAAACTGGTTAAAGGGACATTATCAATACGATTTATCTCAGATTAGATGGTCTGGATTAATACCACAAAGGTGGAGAAATAGAGTGAATCTGCGTCGTATAACTAAAAATAAAAATTTCAAATGGGATTCGTATGAAAAAATTCAGTCAAAAAAAAAAAATGATTCTGAAGTATATTACTTATTGAATCAAAAAGAGAATTTTCAAAAAAACTCTAGATATGATTTTTTATCATATAAATCTATTAATTTGAATTATGAAAATAAAAGAGACTCGTCTATTTCTAGATCGAACTTTCAAGTACAAGTAAAAAATAATGAAGATATTTCTTATAATTCCAACACGCATAAACACAATTTTTTTGATATATGCGGGAGTATCCCTATTAATAATTATGGTGATATTAGATATATAGAAAAAAATCCCGATAGAAAATATTTTGATTGGAAAATTATCAATTTTGATCTTAGACAAAAAATCACTATTGAGTCCTGGATCAAAATCGATACCAAGAGTAATCAAAATACTAAGATTAATACTAAAAATTATCAAATAATTGATAAAAAAGACCTTGTTTATTTTACACTTCCCCAAAATCTTAAAATCAATTCACCAAATCCCCAAAATTTTTTTTTGGATTGGATGGGAATGAATGAAGAAATACTAAGTCGTCCCATCTCGACTCTAGGACTTTGGTTCTTGCCAGAATTTGTGCTACTTTATAATCTATATAAACTAAAACCATGGGTTATATAAAGTAAAGTACTTGTTTTCGATTTGAATTGAATCAAAATACTGTTACTAAAAATAAAAACAACGAAGGAAACTAAAAGGGGAATGTGTTTCAAATAAAAAAAATAAAGAATCAAAATAGAAAAAAATAGAAAAAAAAAGACCCTGTCGAGAGCAAAATGAATCTTAGATCAAATGTACAAAAAACAAGAGAATCTCAAATCCATTCCTTCAACAAACCATGAAAAAGATATTGAAGATCCTGATGCAAAATTTAAGAGAAAGGGAGGTAAAAAAATACAAAAGTTATACAGGAGCAGAACTAGATTTCTTCCTAAAATGTTATTTACTTTTTCAATTGAGATGGAAAGACGTAAGGGGTGATGGCATTGCTATTAGCAGATGAAAGCATGGAGAAAGCAACAACTAAGATCTCAGGTCACACCCTCAATCAGACTAGGCGATAAGCGAGAAATGCTTTCAGTCTCTACTTTTTCTAAAGAAAAAAAAAAAAGCAGAGAAGAAGCTCAACTCAAAGGAGTGGGCCAAGAATATCTTTAAGAAAGCATCCAATCCTACTCTGAGAACAAGCTTGGTAAGGTCTTCAGTAATTGAGTTGGATGAGAACTAATTTGATCAAATAGGCAACTAAGCAAGATATCTACCCCTATGTGACCAAAGTGGGAGGGTATATTCTAAAAGAGAGGCCATAGCAAACGAATGAATTTGATTCTAGGTCAGGGAGAAGAAACGATTAGCGAAGGATTTGAGTACAATGTTCACTCTGGAAGAGACCTTAGTTGTAAAGCGAAGAAAGCCATCAATAGGTACGAGCTACCGTAAGTTAAAGGAGGGTGATCAAGAAGAGACGCAGCATAAGGTAGCCATAGGGAAAGGCTGGATGGAATCCTTTGTAAGGGTGAAGCTACGTTTCGAAAGTCAAATGCTACAAAAAACTTTAGTCTCTGCACCCTTGCTGGAATTTAGGCCCTTACCTAAGTGAGAAAGGTGCTAAGGTGCACTACAGAATATTTGAAAAATCACTCTAAAATAATATTTTAGATGATAGTGGATTTACTTCTTTAAGTGAGCTAGTTGATTGAGAAACTCCCGTCCAATTTCTTGAGTCGGTCACTAATGACTAAGATCATTTCCTCACTCGTGCCATACGTGGGGTTATTCAATGAGCGATGAACAAGAACAGGATTGCTAGACTCTACCTGCCGAGCCAGTGTATTCGAGAACCTCTGGATAAAGACAAAGGTATAAGTTCAGATAAGGTAAAGGATTATGTCCACATTCCATTAGAATCTTCCTTTCAGAGCAAAAGGACCGCTAAGAATATTTTGAGACTCGTCCGGGAATAAACTGGAAGTCTTGGGGAAAATTCATCTTTTGAATGTCCAAATATTTGCTACTGGTGGCAAAGCTTCTAAGTACTTAGCCCACAGATACAAATTTGAAAAATAGGCCAATCTCCAAAACGTTTTCATAGAGTTGAGCTTGAGGGGGAATATTATTTATGGTCCTGCACATGGAAGACTAAAGCATTGTGCGCTGGCTTGGGCTAGATTTACCAGAAGTTTTACTTCAAAGAGTGCTTTCAAGCTAGGAATTAAAGCATGGATAGCTTTCTTTGACAATTTAGCTTGAAGTTAGGTATTCCCATTCAACATAAACTAAGGCGCAAAGTAGCTCGTAGATTGCTAGGTAAGATGCTGACTATGTTGTGTCTTCCCTCCAAAAGAAATGACTAGGAAGCACAGAAAGGGAAAATAGTTGGGCAAGGGCAAGTGAACTAGAGAAAGCATTTGAAGATGGGATCCGTATCGAGAAAGTTCGAATGCTTTTTTGCTTGATTACTTTACTTAGAAAATTCTTCTTAAAAAATCTAGCCTCTTAACAAAGAAACATCTAGGCTATACCCAAGCGACAAAAAGGGCTAATTCTTGACATCTAATAATCTAGGATTCCCAGGTCAGGGATTGATCCATTTTAGTAGCCCTTCTAAAAGAAGATGAAATAGCTTATGCTTCTCTTGACTTCACCCCCTTTGAGCTAAGGGCAGCAGATAACATAACAATACCTGCTCCCATTTCTATTCTATATACGCTAATATCTCTTTGTGATCAAATCGACTCTCACTTCTCACCCGAGGGTTGCCCCAGACAGACTCTTTTCTTCCCCTGAAAGCCCGAAAAAAGCTAAGCCCTACAGTTCCTTGGCTCCTGCACGCACCTACAGGTACAGTATCTAAACGCTCCTTCTGCTCTTGGGAAAGTGGGCCCAAGGCTCATCCTTATGCTTTCGTTTTTCGAGTGAAAAAGAGAGTTGGGGAGACCTGTCAAGCTTTAGGATAGCTCTTTTCAAAATAGATTCTTGTAATAGAAGCTAAGCTTTTATACCGAATCGGGTTTGTTGATGGAATCATAGCCGGGCCGGAACTCTTTTACTATCAATAGAAGGTGAGAACTCAATCAGGAAGGACTGCTAGTCATCACCGAGGGTATGACCAAGGAACTGCTGCTGAGAGCGATATACTTTCCAACTGAGATGGAGAGAATGCGCTCCCAATCGCCGATGCTAAAACAAAGAGGGCGTAGACCCGAGGGGAGGTTGAGTCAGCAGCTAGTTTTGCCGGAATAGGAAGAGCTCTTGTTCACGACTCTGCTGCCATTGAATCTGTTGAAGTTTGCTCCTATCGTAGATAAGAGAAAGTTTTCCTTCTCTTATTCAACTAAATCATTGTTAGCGCCGCGGCTACTTTATGAGAGGAGTTCTCTTCGACAGAGGGCAAGGATGAATCTATTTAGGTTGGTAACCGAAAGCGAAGAGCAGGGTACGGTACAAGAGGTTTTGGGGAATTTTCATTCGTGCTTTTGGCGCGTAGGGATGGGAGCGAAGAAAGCCGCTACTTGCCTGTTGCCTTAACTAATTCCTTTCTATCTATTTCCCTCTCGCCCTCTCTTTCCTTGGTGGAACAAAAGTACCATTCGCTCAGCCATACCTTACTCTCTGCCTTACTTCTTCCAATTCCTTTCCCTCGGACTAGAGTACGTTCTTTTTCGCTTTCATAGAGCTCTTTCCGGTCTTATTCCTTGCCGTACTTACCGTAGCTGAGTTCTTCTTAGACGAGATTTCCAGTTGTTAGTCATTGGATTCGCTCCAGCTATCTGCTCGCGTAAGGTATTCCCCTCGTTGGAGCTCATCTAAAGCTTTCGGCTAGGAGGGAATCCAATCGTTTATTTGTTCGAATAAGAAGGCAAGAGAGGGAAGGCTTCCAACTATAGACTCGCTCCAGGGACATAGCTAACTCGCTTCATGATATGAAGCTCGTTCCTTCCGCAAGTAGTAAGCCTATCCGATATAGCGGAGGAGGGCGCTGTAGCCTTTCCTTTCACTTTAAAATGTAATTTCATTTAACGGTTGAGTTGGAACTGTCTTTGAGGATTCCCCGCTCATTGGCTAAGCTTTTAGTATCGTATAAGCTACGGTGCGGGTGCAAAGGGGTACAATCTAAGAGTTTAGTCCGCGGCTCTCGATCAAGGCAGTAGCCGATAGCAACGAGCTACATACACATACCTTACGCGAGAAGCAAAGATAGCCCAAAACCTAAATAGATTCTTCCTGAAGCCTTGCTCCCTCTCGCTCAAAACAAAAAGATGTTTCTTAGCCCTTACTCTAACAAGTAAGCTCTTAACGCCCTAGCTTTATGCTCGCTACAGGGATTCCGTTCGTTCCGCTCGCCTGTAGTAGGTCGACCTAAGAGGAAAGTGAGATCTCAAATCTATTGCAAGTCGAAGGCGGCGCAAAGGCAAGAAGAGAGGTTCGGACTAACTCGACCTACAGGGAGCGAGGAAGCCATTGTCATTGGCTGAAGAAGCTACGGAAAAGCTACTCCCAAGACGCCCATCGATTCCAAAAGATGAACTTCAAGCCGTTTCGGATAAGATTCAAACAAGACGATTAGCCGATAGTCGATTCATAAAGTAGCTTTCCCTCTTAGCTTTCCACCGAGCCGGGTCCGATGCTTTCCACTTAAGGGACTTTCCCCCGAGACTTAACCCCTCTATTGCTTTCCGGTCGAGCTTTCCTTTAGCACAAGGAAGGCAATTGACTCTATCATAAAGTAGCGGCGTATCGAGTATAAAATATGAGTAGATCAGCGGCGTATAACCGACCAACCATTTATGCGACTCTAAAAGGTATTCCCCTCGTTGGAGCTTATCGCGTAAGGTATGGAACTCGTTGAGTAAGGATTCAACGACTAAACCCTCTCCCCGGTACTCACTTCCATTATTCCGTTCGCCTGGAGCTCGTTTACGCTCATCATAAAGCACTACTTGCATTGATCGATCCACTCGTTGTACATCCCATGTACAACTCGTTCCTCTTGCTATTGAGATGGCAGCGGATCGATTAACGGATTGATTAGCTTTCCTTTTCATACTTAAAACGAATAAGCTGGTTCCCTACTGTAAGATAGGAAACTGGAATCCGATTTCTTCTCCTTTCTTTGCCTCTCTTCTTTCAGCTTCAATTCCTCCCCTCTGCTTGTGATTTCGATAGAGAACTAAAGGTAGGAAGACCAGAATGGCATTACTGATATAATAGGCAAGAGCCAACAGCAACTACAATTCGAGGAGCAGAATCTGGATCTAGAACTTATGATCTTGACTTTTTTGCTTATCTTAACGAGAAGAGAATCTACTATGAAATTCGAATTTCAATGTGACTCCGGTATTCACCATTTGATGCATTACTAATGTCAACTGAAATGGAATGATTTGATTAATGGCTTAAATAATTGTTATTCTACTACGGACTTGGAAGCAAGCTAAAGCTACCTTCTGGCTGTCTCGTGCAATCAAGAAATCTAAATTGAATTCAGTGATTGATATGGAGCCAAGTTAGAGCTGATAAGAGCGCACCAACTCCCGAATTTAAGTCAAGATCAGAGCAGGCGCAACGACGCAATTATCAGGGGTGCGTCTGGTGGTATCGTATATAAGAGAACGGCTGCTTTTAGGAGTGCTCCTTCCCTCTTTCAACAAGCCGATGGTGATCTCACTCTCGAAAGAGAATCTCGCTTTGGCGGTGTGCATATAGCGCCGATAGCATGCAGCTGATAATGAAGACAGATATATAGAAAGTGTGCAGTGAGGGCGTTAAGCTAGGTAGCCAGTCTTTGCTTAACTCGACCCAAGCAATGCCCAAAGACTCCCATTTCTTTCCGGACCAACCACCGGCGATTTCCGACAAGTCTTTTCCCGGGGGGAGCAGAGCATTCAAAGAACGAAAGAAAAAAAACAAAAGAAAAAAAGAATCAAACCTGGTTAGTTTAAGAAGCGGGGTAGAGGAATTGGTCAACTCATCAGGCTCATGACCTGAAGATTGCAGGTTCGATTCCTGCCCCCGCCTAATCACTTGAGATGCTGGACTAAGATTCTTGCTTTTTTTTCTAGAAAGTAGCAAATGTGCAATTTTGGCTGAGACAAGACCAATTTCCTGCTTCCACCTAGCGCTTCCCCGGACACGATGCATTGTGAACCCTGTTCTGTAAACGGGGTGATCTTTAGAGGCCTTGTGTGTTGTGTGGTGGGGAATGCTTCAAGATAACTTGAGCGATGAGTTCTCATTAGCAGCTGATCGTTCTCCATCTTCTGCACTGGTATAGCTTTCTGCAGATGGAAGTTCCTCCGTGTCCATGCTCTGGCCCAACCACATCGCATTGTTCTCCTCGCCATGCTTTCCTTCTTTCTTAAAGGGAGAAGTCCATACCAGAAGCACCGGTAGCCTTTTTCTACCAATTCTACAGCAAAATTAAACATAGGCCAAGATGGCGGTTACACCAATTCCGCAGTCTTACATGATCCAATTACAATGTACGTCGGCACCGCACCATAAGAATCATGCACACCAGCCAGAAACAGTTACTGAGCCACTCCCTGAAGTACAATATAGCTCACAAGTCGCGCTTCTGTAACAGAATTTCCCACAAAAAAGATACCGCTCTTCTCTCTACCCTCTTTTCTTCCCTTCTCTGCAATACCCAAACCCAAACCCAGAGCCACCACCTCCCCCCTTGCCAACCCAACCCGTTGCTGCAATTACACATTTCTCTTTAAGAATCCTTACTAAAATAGAAACCCCAATATTTCTTCATCACCAGGCAAAAATGGCAAAGCCTACTCACATTTTCTCTCCATTTCTTTGTGAAACCCCAGTTAAAACTAACCTTAGAGTAAAGGGGTCGGGATGCATATCATATTTTATTACATGCATAAATATATTTTTGTATGATTTTATGTGCTTTGGATATGTAATTTGTAGTCTTGATGGCTTAATTGTGGTTATAGAGTAAGAAGGGCAAAATGGTAATTTTTGCTTGAGGTGAAAATAGGGAGATAGCTTGAGGATTAAATAGGAAAAATATTTGGGAGAGAAAATAAGAACAAGAGTTGTTGTGGTTTAGTGGTTAGAGCTTTGGAATAAATCCTTGAGGTCTTGAGTTCAAATTCCATCAATTGAGTTTTAGAATGACTAAATTTTATTTTTGTTTAGGAAGGCTATTTTTGGGGATAAGTGGCTTAGGGAGGAGTAAGAATGTTGTCCTAGGGGAGACATGAAAGGAATGCCTAAAAAACTAACCTGTATCTTCCAGTTTTTCAACCAGCAATTCAACCTTTTTTTTCCTCCATAAAGAAGGCTGGAAACCAGCCTTAAATGACCCTCCAATGGCCCTTCAAACCTTCTGCAAGCTAACTAAAATATGGCAGAAAAATCAATCCAGAAATTCCAGCAAGCCTTGCGAAAAACCAGATCAAAATTTCCACCTTTGTTCCTTCTTCACCCTTGTCCAAAACTTCCACCATTTTTCTGTACAAACTCACGTTGATTAGCAATGAACTGAACTCCAGCATCCTCACCATTATTCTTCTTGAAAAATAGCTCCATGGCTGCTCCTAAAATCTCTCCATCAATCACTCCAATCAAGCCATTATTTGAAGTCCAAAATTCCAGCAAAATATTCAGCAAACTACCATAGTTTACCCCTCAAACAACCAGAGAATTCCTTCACTATTGCACACCATATTTTGGCCATCCTTAAGCTCATTTGAACAGCTTTCATCTCATAAAAAATCCCAGCCAAGCAGTCAGCCATTGAAGCTTCCAAAGAACCTCCATCATCAAATATTTACTTACCATATTTGCTACCACAAAATATTCCCTAAATTGTTCTTTTTGAATTTCAAACATCTAGCTTTCCTTTCTCTCCCAAATATGAAAATCCAATTACCAAAACCCTCCAAACAATTCGGCCACCCTTTCCCCACAGAATTTCGGCCAGCCTTCATCCAATCTCTCTATTCCCTCCAAACCTCCAAGAACACCTATTACCATTCTCACGCCTAAGGCCACCCAAAACCACTCCAATCTTCTCCAAGAACTCTAGATTATATCTATATTCTCATGAATCCATTCCCAAAATTGTTAACATCAAACTCGGAAATCAAAGTCTCACTTTTGGATAAAAAACCAGAATTTTCTTGAAGGCTCAAGACACATTCAAGGTAAACATGAACAATCATCTCCATCTTCTTCCATCTCTCTCTCTCTCTCTCTCTCTCTCTCTCTCTCTCTCTCTCTCTCTCTCTCTCTCTCTCTCTCTCTCTCTCTCTCTCTCTCTCTCTCTCCCGAATGGTTACTTCCACCATGTCCATTTTTCTTCTTCTCCTTGGATGGATCAAGCCTTCCTAGCGAGGGGATTCTCTTGGATCGACTTCAAGGTAGTCATCATTCAAGTAAGCCTATTCAACCTTCTCTTTAAATCTTAGATTCATGTCTCTAGGCTGTTTTGGAAAATGATGGTTTAAGAATGAATTTTGAGCATGTGTTTTGTGATGGAGTTGGGTTTGAAGTTTGAGAATGGATGTGTTTTGCAATGGAGTTAGGATTGATGCAGGTGGATGATTTGTCTTGGTTGAATGTATGGCGTTTTTAGGGTTTGTTGCATGTCTTCATGTCGTGAGTAGTATGATTGAATAAGCATGTTAGAGATTATGTCACCTTTGGTGAATAGGGTTTTATGATTATGAAGGCTTGTTAAAGCCATGAATATGATTATGTTAGCGGAATTTGGATCATGTGATGGTGGATTTGGATCTATGCTTTTATTCATGATTTGGAAGTTTTGTTGATTGGTGTAGAGTATATGTTCATGATTATGTTTAGTAATAGGAAATATGATGATGACCTTGTTGTCCCTAAGCTAATTTTATTCCATCAATAAAATGATTATTACTATAATCTCTTCTAGTGATTTCGAAAACCCTAGGGAAATATAGATTTGGTCTTATATAAAATAATACTATTTTAGTCAAATAAATAATGGCTTTTATTAAAGAAATAAAATATATAGATATTATATAAAATAAAATATATAGAAAATAATAATATCGAACAAAGCCTTTTATATAAATATTCATAATAGGTAAAATATTAATTTTGTAAGTCTTATAGTCATAAATACTATTAAAAGTTATTTATTATCTTTCAATCAAAATCCATTAAAATTTACTTACGACTAATTTTAGTTACCAATTATTTTCTAACCATTAATTATTAATATATTATTATTTTAAATAAATCCATCTAGGTCCTAGTACCCTTCATCAAATAAACCCTAATTATTTATAGCAAAATTTGAACCTTCAACTTATTAGTACCTATTTCTCAAACCCTAGTTATTTTAATATCAAGCTAGATTTATTTTATAATCCCTTTTATTTATTTTATAGCCTTAAAGCTTGGGACAATAGGGTCATGATTGTAGTAAGTTGAGCTAGGATTATTTGTGAAAGTAAATTTTGGCTTGAGTTTAATTATGGCTTATGCTTACCTCAGGCGAGGTTAGGTAAGCTTTTGGAGATCTTTATTTTATCTCGAGCAAAGAATCAGGTAAGCTCTTGTATAAAACTTGTTTGATGCAATATGATTACTACGGAAAGCCAAATGTGGAGTGCGTAGACAATCACTTCTATAAAGGCAATTGAGGATTGTCTTGTTTCTCATTTCAGTCAAACAAATTATTTGAAAATCAATGAGCAGTTTTACTGAAACTCTAAAACTCTTTCTAAAACCAGCTTTATCTCAAACTTTGGAAATCCTTACTTGCCATATTCAAGTGGAGCTTTGTTTTATTCAATTTTCTCCCAAATGGGATAAATTACATTGAGTACTCCATAAGGGTGGACTGCTAGGACTAGTCTTTGAAGGGTAAGGGTAAGTCTATCAGTAGGTGGCCATCTCTAAAGGGTAAGTCCTTCCCGGATAAGATGTCAGTTCAGTAGGTCGTGCCGGTCCGAACTAGCAAGTTTTAGCCAGGTAGACTGTGTGTTGCCGGAATGGATAACCGGTTATGTTAGGGTGTAGAGAATGAGGAGTATCTTACCCAGTAGGCCGATCACCTACTTTTTGTCAGTTTGCACAAAGTGTGGCATTTTGACCGTTGTATGGTTATGGGGCCCAACGTGTGGTAACCCGTGACTACCCTTTTGAATGGTTGATTTTATTGTACGTGTATGGTTGGAAAAGCCAAAACGCCACTCTTGATTTTCACTATGATTTATTGCTTGTCAGTATTTCTCTTATGAAGTTCTTACACTTTGCATCTACGAACTGTTTTCACTGAACACTAAAAGCACACACGGACTTACTGAGATTTTTATCTTATCACCCTTTTTACCATGATTTCAGGTTGATCCTACTGTGGGGATGAGTAGCTAGTTGTTGCCTGCCTTGGAAGATATTCTGTTATTTATTTTTATGTAATGCTTTGGGAGTTGAGGTGAACAATTATTATTTTTGGATTTATCTTGAATTTTTGGCTTGTAATAAGTTTTAATTTTTTGAAGTATTATTTTATTTTGATTGTGTGACCTAGTTATAAAAACCCCTTATCCTTTGAACAGGGCAACATCCCTGACCCTGTTGGGCCTAGGTAGTGGGGTGTTACATCTTTCCTTTTTCACAATAGCCATTCTGCTTTCTTTGCCCACTGTATCACATTCTCAGTAGAGTTATTTTCCTAAATTTGTCTTGTTTTATTTTCTGTACCGCTAATGAAATTAGTTTCTTTAAAGAATACAATTGTATTAAACATTTGCTGGAAGTTATAATCTGGTAATAATTATAGTATTTGTGTCTTGCAGGTCCAAGTTATCTGGGTTTTACATTTAATGCTACAGAGATGCCATCACAAGATTACTATGATTACATTATAGTCGGAAGTGGCACTGCTGCTTCTACATTGGCGGCCACATTATCGAAAAATCATAAAGATCTTCTGCTAGAAAGAGGTGGCGTTCCATATGGATATGGGAAGCCTAATTTGATGACACAAAAAGGGTTTATCGCTACCCTCATGGAGGTTGATACCTATGACACATTTGCACAAGCTTTTACCTCTGAAGATGGTGCCCCAAACGCTTGAGACCAGGTTATTGGAGATAATAGGGCAATTAATGTTGGTGTTTACAACAGAGACAATTATAGGAAAGAATGAATTAATTAGGACATTGGAGTGATCAACCAATCTTATGAATGGTTTGAGAGGGCAATTGTGTTGATGCCTGAACTCAAGAACTGGCAATCCACCATTCAAGACAGGTTTTTTTAGGCTAGGATTGGTCCTTACAATGGGGTTTCTCGGGATCACCTTGTGGGTACTAAAATTGGGGGTTCTACATTTGATAGTACTAGTTGAAGACATAGTGTTGCCGACCTTATGAGCTACGCAAAGAGTTCTAACACCAGGGTGGCTATACACACAATTGTTGAGAGAGTAGTTCTTGGCATTATCCTCTATTAAAGCCATCAGCAACTGGTGTGGTTTACCATGATAAAAAAGGTAGGTTCCACCGTTCTATACTACAAGAAAAGGGTGTGGTATTACTCTCTGTTGGAGCTCTTGGGAGCCCACAACTTCTTTTTTTGAGTAGTATTAGGCCAAGGGCTTGTCCCTCCTTCGGGGGAATTCCAGTGGCGCGTCATCATCCTTACTTGGGTTAGTTCCTTTATGATAATCCTAAAAATTCCCGTTCTATTAGGTCATTAGTGTCGTTGAAAACTCCTTGATACAATTAGTAGGAATTACCAATTTAGGAGCTTATTTGGAAGTAGCTCAAATTTAATACCTTTTTCTACCCCATCCCATGCTGCTTTTGTTAGGAGTTGTCCCTCTCCGGTATATTTCACTAAGGCAATCCTGATGGAAAAGGTTGTTGTTGGGAAATATGCCTCTTATACTAGGTTTCTGATGAAAAAATTGAATGTTTTAATAAAAGAATTTATTTTCAAAAATTATTTATGAATTTGTATTTTATTTATGCAAAATTATATTTGGAAAAGACCCATTATGTTTAAGTAAGTGGTCCATATGAATGGAGGTCTCTCACAGCAAGGTATGGATCATGAGTTACTTAACATATAAATATTTGTTTTTAACCGATTGTTGAGAATGTGAATCTTATTATGTTTAGGTTATTATGTCGTGAATTCCAAATAGAGAATGACTTACCTTTAGCCAGTGAGTAGTCCACTCGCTTCATGACATAAGCGTATTTCGAATACATAGAACATGACCTGTAGTAGTGGTTTTTTATAGTACTATATGGTAGAACTTAGACTACTACTGCTACAACGTGTACTAGTGTTTTATGACTTGAGTATGAGCTAGTGGTCTGACGAAGTTGGAAGCATGTACTTTGATATGCTACAGTTGAGGTTTTTATCATAGGGCCAATATACTTGCATGGTGGATACTTGTAACTAGTTAGTTAAGACAGACTTGTACAAGATAGTTTCTATACTATATTGCCCATTGTGGTTGTCTGAATGATCTAAATATCTAGGGCCCTGGGAAACATGACTTGGATGTTTGCTTTAGGGTAGCTCCCTTGGAAAGCGGAAACAATCCTGGAAGTCGTAGATCATTGGACTAGAAGCCTAAGGATGGTAGATGTCATTTAGGGAGGTGTTAGTACAGTTATTCCTCTCTAAATGTATGGTAATGTATAGAGGGGTATTTTAGTCATTACACCTTTAGGTCGGAGACTTTACTAACACAGCATTATCCTTGGTGTCAATATTTCCTTATGGTGATATTAGGAAATATATAAAATGCAAAATACAGCTACTTATATGGTACGTGTATTTTGGTCATTTTAGTAGCCAAGGCGGTGTGTCTTTCGGTCCTCAATATAGACCGTGAGTCCTAATTAAATATGGACTAAGAAATTGATCTTAAATTAAATGAAATTTATTTTATTTAAGTAGACTGATTTAATTATTGGGCTAGAATAAAATAAATGTCCATTGAGAGAGAATCTATTAAATTGCTTTAGTAGGTTAATTAATTATTTAGGGTTTTAGCCCAGTTTGAATAATTAAAAATTAACCTGAGACTAAACTAATATAAGCTTGTTAATTGGACTAGTTTATTTGGGTTGAGAAAATTAATTATTTGTTAACCCATTAAGTTGGTTCTCATAAGAATAATTAATTTAGTCCAAAAGGTTAAACTAAGAGTCCAATGGCCCAGTCCAGTTTAACATAGGATTTTATTTAGGTTAAACAGGAAGACTGGGTAGAACGTGGTTTTTTTATGGCTTATTCTCTGTGAAAAGAACCACACGTCTCTCTCTCTCTCTCTCTCTCTCCAAAAAATATTCCTTAGTTATGTAGTTGTTCACCAAACGGAATTAGGTAGGCCATATACTGGAAGATCGAGAGCTTGGCATTCACCTACATGCAAAGACGGAGAAGGAGACTTGCAGGAATCGCACCAGAGGTTTCCACTAGCGTACCTACCACGGTTGCACATATTTCGGTCCAACCAATTCTTAGAACGAGGAAAAGAGGTAATTTTTTTTAACCTCGGAATCAGTACAGAGTGTAACCGATGCCAACTAGGGCTGTCGAAGCTGGCGCCAGTGCCGGCTCTGTTCGGAGTTCCCTGTTCTTCAGTTTTTTCCAGTTTTGTTTTTTGCTTCCACTGTGTGCCCTGTGTTTTCCATTTTTCATTCCTTTAATCGTTGTTAGAGAATGAATGTTTTGTGAAAATATAAGAAGCATCCATCTGGATGAATAAAACTGGATACATATGTGTGATTAAACCGTGATCCTTCGCTATTGTGGTTTGGATAGATTCTCTATTAAACCTCGCGGGTGGAGGTATAGGAGATTTGTAATTTACTATTTTTCTTAGTAAATCGTGTGAGCCCAATGTGTGAACCCCATTTGAAACCAAGCTTCTAGTAAGGGGGTTGGGATATATATCATATTTTATTGCATGATTAAATATATTTTTATATGATTTTATGTGCTTTGGATTTGTGATTTATAGCCTAGGAGACGTAATTGTGGTTATTGAGTAAGAAGGGCAAAATGGTAATTTTTACTTGAGGTGAACAAGAACAAGAAAATAAGAACAAGAGTTGTTTTGGTTTAGCGGTTAGAGCTTTGGAATAAGTTCTTGAGGTCTTGAATTCAAATTCCATCATTTGATTTTTTGCATGATTGGATTTTATTTTTGTTTAGGGAGGCTATTTTCGGCCTTGTATGCTTTAAGGGAGAGTAGAGGTGTTGTCCTATGGGAGACATGATAGGAGTATCCTAATCCTACTCTTGTGCCCTACAAAAGCTTCCAAGGGAATTCATACCCTTCTTGATCCTTGGTTTTTCTTACTTCTTAATTCATTAGGTTGTTCAATTTGTTCAAGCCAATTTTATTCCAGAAAAATTACAACAAAGTGCTATGGTTTTGAAGGTTCAAAATGTCTAAGTGTAAGACATCTTATAGACTGAAAATGGGTAGGAGTTGGGAAAGGTTCCCAAGAGAATTAATCTCCATGGTTGAACCTTCAAAACTCCACTCTACCTATGTTCATTTTCTTCATGAAGTAATCTGGAATTTTTCTAGCTTATTGTGCATTCAAGGTGTCGAAATTTCAGCCATCATTCCCTCCCAAATGCTACCAGAAAAATAGTCTTCTTTACTAGCTTGAAATCGGAAATTTTATGGCCAAATTCGAACTGGACAAATGCTGTGCAATCAAAAAAAATTTCTGGGCAAATTCGCAGCCTAGGTGAGCTTGAACCAAGCTGTTTTCTTCCAATTTTTTACCAGCACCTTAGAAACGTTTTTCCTCCATAAAGAAGGCTGGAAACCAGCCTTGAACGACCTCTGAATGCCCCTTCAAATCCTCTAAAAACTGACTAGAAAATGGCAGCAAAGGCTGCCCAGAAAATTCCAGCAACTTGCAAAATCCTGTACAGAATTTTGCTAGCTTTGTTTCGTTTTTCAGCCCTGACCGAAACTCCCTCATTTTTTTTGTACAAACTTCTCTTGAACAGCCATGAACTGAGCTCCATCATCTTTCCCAACTTTCTACTTGAAAAACCAGTCATGGCTACCCCTAAAATATCTCCCACAATTACTCCAATCAAGCCATTGATTGATGACCAAAATTTTAGCAAATATGTTTAGTAAACTTCCATAAAACACCCCTTGAACAACCAGACATTCCTTCACCATTGTACTCCCCCTTTTTGGCCACCATTAAGCCCTTCAATCAGCTTTCATTCCAGTAGAACCCCTAGATGTTTAGTCGACCATTAGAGCTTCTAAAAGCTCTCCTCCATTGAAGATCTTCTTACTATATTTTGTTTCCTAAATTGGTTCCCTAAAATATTATTTTAGGATTTCAAACAACCAGTCTTTCCTTTTCCTCCCAAACTAGAAATTCAATTACCAAAACCTCTCAAGTAATTCGACCACTCCAATCCCACAGAATTTCGGCCAGCTTCAATTAAATCCTCTCCATTCTCTTCAACCTTCAAGAACACCTAGAACACCAAGAATACATACTCACTTTCTCTCGCCTAAGGCCAATAAAACGACTTCAATCTTCTTCAAAAAAATTCCAGATTTCACCTACTCACTTCTGTGAATCCATTCATACCACTTTTAACATCAAACTCCAAAATCCAACTCTCTCTCTTGGATCGAAAACTAGTATTTTTGTGAAGTCTCAAGAACACCTTCAAGGTAAGCTTTTTTAATCAACTTCATCTTCACTAATCTTCAACCTCTAATGAATATATATATATATATATATATATATATATGTCAAATCATACTATTGGACTCTCTTCTTCTCTTCTCTCTCGCTCTCTCTCTCTCTCGACCGAATGATTCCTTCAACAATGGCCATGTTTTCTTCATCTTTCTTGGACGAATCTAGTCTCCTAGGAGTTGAGATCCATTCGAAACTTCTCCAAGGTACTCATCAAACAAGTAAGCCTCTTCAACCCTCTCTTTAAATTCTAGATTCATGTCTCTAGGATGATATTGGAAGGAGATGGATTATGATTCGGATTTTAGCATGTATTGTTGTGATGAGTTGAGATTGAAGCATGAATAAATGTGTGTATATGATGGAGATGGGATTGATGCATGAGTTAATTGTCTTGGTTGATTGTATAGTGTTTTTAGGGTTTAATGCATGTCTCCATGTCGTGAGTGGTATATGTGATCAAGCATGTTAGAGATTATGTGGTTAGCAATGGAAATATGATCATGATCTAGTTGTCCCTAAGCTAATTTTATTTTATTAATAAAATGATTAATATTATAATTTTTGCTAGTAGATCTCGAAAACCCTAGAAAATGTGGATTTGGTGTTTCACAAAAAATAGTGATGTTTTAGTCAAATAAATGATAACTTTTATTACAGAAATAAAATATATAGATATTATATAAAATAATAATATCAAATAAAGCCTTTTATATAAATAATCACAATAGATAAAATGTTAATATTGTAAGTCTTAAATTCATAAATACTATTAAAATTTATTTATTATCTTTTAATCAAAACCTATTAAAATTTACTTACAACTAATTTTAGTTACCAATTATTTTCTAACAATTAATTATCAATAGATTATTATTTTAAATAATTATGTCTAGGTCCTAGGACCCTTCATCAAATAAACTCGAATTTATTTTTAGCAAGATTTAAACCTTCATCTTATTAGTACCTATTTCCCAAAACACTAATTATTTTAACTATCAAATTAGACATAGCTTGTAAACCCTTTATTTATTATCTAGCCTTAAAGCTTGGGACACTAGGATCATGGTCATAGTAAGTTGAGCTAGTTTTATTTGTGAAAGTGAATTTTAGCTTGAGTATAACTATGGCATATGTTTACCCCAGGCGGGGTTAGGTCAGCTGTTGAAGACCTTTATTTTATCTCAAGCTAAGGATCAGGTAAGCTCCTGCATAAAACTTGATTGATGCAAAATGGTTCTATGGCAAGCCAATTGTGGAGTGCGTGGTCACTCATTTCTGTAAAGGCAATTGAGGATTATTTCCTTTCTCATTTCAAGCAAACAAATTATTTGAAAATCAATAAGCAGTTTTACCCAAACTCAAAACTCTTTCTAAAACCAACTTTGTCTCAAACTTTGGAAATTCTTAATTGCTATTTTAAAGTGGAGCTATGTTTATTTCATCTTTACCAAGTGGGATAAGTTACGTTGAGTATTCAATAAGGGTGGACTGCTAGGACTAGTCTTTGAAGGGTTAGGGTAAGTCTGTCAGTAGGTGGCCACCTCTAAGGCGTAAGTCCTTCCCGGATAAGATGTCAGTTCATTAGGTCGTGCCGGTCCGAGCTAGCAAGTTTCAGTCAGGTGGACTGTGTGTTGCCGAATGGATAAGCGGTTATGTTAGGGTGTAGAGAATGAGGAGTTTCTTATCCGGTAGGCCGATCACCTACTTTTTGTCAGTCTACACACAATGTGGCATTCTACTGGTTATGGGGCCCAACGTTTGGTAACTCATGACCACACTTTTGACTGGTTGATTTTATTGAACATGTATGGTTGAAAAAGCTAAAACATCACTCTTGATTTTGACTATTGTTTAATGCTTGTCAGTATTTCTCTTACGAAGATTTTACACTTTGCATTCACGAACTGTTTTCACTAGACACTCAAAGCACACACAGACTTATTGAGATTTTTATCTCATCACCTTTTTTACCATTATTTTAGGTCGATCTTGCTGTGGGGATGAGTAGCTAGTTGTTGCCTGCCTTGGAAGATTTTTTTTTTCTGATATTTATTTTATATAATACTTTGGGAGTTGAGAGTGGATAATTTTTATTATGGATTTGTCTTTGAATTATTGGATTGTAATAAGTTTTAAGTTTAAAGTATTGTTTTTATTCTATTACTTTGATTGTGTGACCTAGTTATAAAAACCCCTTGTCCTTTAGACAAGGCGACATCCCCGGCCCTGTCGGGCTTAGGTAGTGGGGTGTTACACAATGTTTATGGGTATAAGCGATTGTTGGTTTTGATTGATTTCATTGTATTTGGATGGAAATCGAAGAGCCAATGGTACTAGAAGTTGAGAAAAAAAAAAGAGAAAATTCGCACAGGAATTTTGAGAAAAAAAAAAAAAACTGCAGGAAGAGCTAACCAGATCGGAACCGGCACCGGCTAGGCCGCCTGAACCGGCGCTAGCTAGGGTCTGGAATTCGGTCCGCACACGGGTCACCCAAGGATCCTGGTTCTGTGCGGCGGGTGCAATGGACCACAGTGTAGATGGGGTGTCTGATCCAATGCGGTGGGTGCAGTGGACCAAGGAGAAATTTTTTAATTTTTTCCTTATAATTTTTCTTGCAATTTCTTTTGGTTTTGGGGCCCATACCAAGCGAAGTTAATATATTGCAATAGGTAATATTCAAGGAATATTTTTGCATGAAAATATTAGTAAGGGATTTTAGGACTAAACAATATAATTAATTAATTAATTAATGTGTTTAATTCTATTATCTAGGCACTTTGGTTTAAAAAATAGAAGTGCATGAAAATGTCTACTATTTTCTAGCATGCTATTTATTTTTATTTACCTATGTGCACTTTTTCTCAAAGACCAAAGTCTTTGGGATGTTTTCGACAAGGAAAACATTTTTCTACAAATTAAATGGTTATTTTAACTTGAACAAAAATTAATCCTTAGATATTTTCTCAAATGATTTAATACTTGACATAGATAATATATTGGATTTAGATATTTTTGTAAGTTAAAATAGAAAGCCATTTTGTTTTAATTTTTGGCACAAGAAAATTGTTTTGTCAAATAAACTTGAGACTAATGTTTCTAGAGAGTTTTAATTTGGAAAATTTTTGAAATCATTAAATTTTTTACTTAAATAAAATTAGTCCATGGGAAAAACTCTCAAAGGATATAAACCTTGACATAGAGATTTTTATGGACTTAGACATTTTATTTTTTGAGTTAAGGGAAAAACTTAATGGAAATTTTCAAAAGGATATTTTTCAGAAAACCCTTATTTTAAAAGACTAAGTGGGAGAGGGGTTCCAATGGCCACATGGCTTCCATCATGATCCTTATTATAGATCGTGGGTCCCCTCGCATCACCCTAGGAGTGAACCCGTATAGGATAGGAAACCACAATGATCTAGATCTAATGGAGGGATGTAATTAACAAATCAGGGTCATACTATGATCGGCCAGCCCCTCGTTGGAGGTCATAGTATGTGGAATGTCCATAGAAAATGAAAGAAAACGGTCATCCCCTCGATGGAGTTATCTTCTAGATCATTACCTAGAAGGAAAATTAATTTGTGGTAGTTAACACATTTAGCTTAGGGAACTGTTAATCTTCCCAAGAAGCTATGTCAGCTTTCCTAAGAGCCAAATTGATTATTATCAGTTTTGATAATAAGGATAAAGTGAACATATTTGTTTTGTTTTCACAAACTGAATCATTTTCTTTTATTTTTAGATTTTTTAGAAATGGTGGGAGGTTCTTTTAGTCCATTGGCCGTTATTTTCCAAGAGAATAAGCTAACGGGACCAAACTATGTGGACTGGAAGAGGAACCTGGACATAATACTCACAACGGAAGAGTATAAGTATGTCCTTTACGAAACCTGCCCTGTTATCGGTGAAGGTTCCACTGTCGAAAAGCATGAAGCTGAGAAGGCATGGAAGAAGGCCGACAAGATGGCTCGTTATTATATGTTGGCCTCCATGTCTAATGTGCTCTAGTCCAAACATGAGCACATGACCACTGCGTATGACATTACTCAATCATGAGTCACGATGTTTGCGAATAAGAGCTGGCCCGCAAGGCAGGAAGCTCTTCAAACTATTATAAACACTAAGATGGATGAGGGAGCATCAGTCAGAGAGCATATGCTCAAGATAATTACTACTTTCAAGGAGACATAAATCTTAGGGGCTGTCGTTGACCTCGAGAGCTAAATGAATATGTTTCTCGAATCTCTACCAGGTTCTTTTACTCAGTTCAAGTTGAATTACAACATGAACAAGTTAAACATGAGTTTAACTGAGTTGATGAAGGAGCTCCAGATGGTAGAGAAGGTCATGAAGCCATAATCTAAGGCTATGATTGCTAAAGCTTCATCTTCTAGAACTTGGCCCAAGCCCAGGAAGTTCAAGAAGAAGAAGGGAAACGCAGCGGCCCAGCCCAAGACCCAGCCCAAAGATAAACCCAAGGGCAAGTGCTTCAAATGTGGACTGAAGGGACACTGGAAAAAAGAGTGTCCAGATCTTCTGGCCATGAAGAACCCCACAAGTAATGTTTTCTATCTAATATCAATAGTTGGATCAACTTCCACTTGGATTGTTGATTTAGGAGCCACTGATCACATCTATAACTCCTTGCAGGGGTTTAGAAAGATTAGAAGACTCTAAAAGGGCGAACATGGATTACATGTGGAAAATAGAGCACAAGTTTGGGCCCTTGTAATGGGAGAGCTGGATCTTCTTTTTTATTGTAATAGTATAGTAGTATTGTAAGATATTTTATGTGTACCTGGATTTCGACAAAAATTGATTTCAGTTGCAAAAATAATAAATCAAGAATATTCTGTATATTTCCATTCTGGTATTTCTATCAGTAGAGATGGAGAAATTTTATGCACTGGGCATATGTATGGAAATCTATTTTCTTAAACCCTATTAACAATCAATTAAAAAACGCTCAATCTAAAATTTTAACAAGGAAGAGAAAGACCAATATCAACAACTCTTATCTTTGACATCTAAGGTTTGGTCATATCAACTCAACCAGAATTCAGAGGTTGATCTATGATAGGCCCTAGGCTCATTTAGATTGGAAAATTGGCTTCAATATAAGTCTTGCCTAATAGGAAAGATGACCAAAAGGTCATTTATCGCTAAGGCAAATAGAGCCAAGGAGGTATTTAGTCTTGTTCACATTGATGTGTGTGGTTCATTGTCTACACTAGCTAGAGGGGGGTTTTAGTTCTTTATCAATTTCACGGGTGATTGTACATGGTTTGGCTACATTTACCTGATGAGATGCAAGTCTAACTCTTTTGAAAAGTTCAAAGAATAAGGCTGAAGTGGAGCGTTGGACAGGTAAATTGATCAAGACCTTACGATTGAATCATGGTGGAGAGTACCTCCTGGGTGAATTTAAGGACTACATGGTACATCATAGGATAGTATCCCAACTCTCTGTGCTATCGACACCTCAGCAAAATGGAGTAGCTAAGAGAAGGAACAGGACATTGATGGAAAATGTCTGAAGCATGATGTTTCCTGCTACTCTTTTAGTATCTTTTGGGGGATATGCCCTAGAAATAGTGGCATATATTCTGAACTTGGTGCCATCTAAGTCAGTACCTACAACTCCCTATGAGATGTGGACTGGGCATAAGCCAAGTCTAAATCATCTTAAGATATGGGGTTGTCCAGCTTATGTACTGGTCAAGGGAGACAAGTTGGAACTGAGATCAGAATTATGCTATTTTGTTGGGTATCCAAAAGGGACAAAGGGTGGTTACTTTTATCATCCTAAGAAGCAGAAAATACTAGTTAGTACCAATGCTAGATACTTAGAGGATGATTAGAGTGTTTCCACGAAAGGTTCAACTAAGTTGGAACTGGAGGAGAAGTTATTTTTCGGAATCAACTTCTTCTGACCCAAATATGAAACAAGAAGAGGCACAACCTCAAGAGCTTATACAATTGGAGCCTCGTCGTAGTGGGAGAGTATCTAGGGTTCCGGAGAGATGGAGTGGAGAAGCTTTCGAGCTAGTCTCCGACCATCAAGAACAAGACCTCACTAGATATGAGGAGGCTATTACTGATGCCGATGCAAATCTATGGCATGAAGCAATGAAAGCCGAGATTAAGTCTATGTACCTCAATCAGGTATGGGATTTTCTAGCTTCACCTGAAGGGATAAAACCCATTAGGTGTAAGTGGGTATACAAGAGAAAGAAGGGAGTAGATAGAAAGGTAGAAACCTTCAAAGCTAGGCTTGTGGCAAAAGGGTATACTCAGAAATAGGTAATCGATTTGAGGAAACCTTTTCCCCGGTAGCCATGCTTAAGTCCATCAGTATCCTTCTTGCCATTGCATGCTATTATAACTACGAGATATGGCAAATGGATGTCAAGACAGCATTTTTAAATGGCCATCTTAGCGAAGACATCTATATGTCCCAATTGAAAGGCTTTATTGCTGAAGGCCTAGAATATATAGTTTACAAGCTTAAGAAGTCCATTTATGGACTTAAGCCGGCATCGAGAGCATAAAATATTCATTTTGATGAGACTGTAAAGTCTTATGAATTTATTCAGAATGAGGATGAATCATGCATGTACAGGAAACTTGAAGGTATTAATGTAGTTTTTCTTGTTTTGTATGTGGATGACATTCTACTCATTCGAAATGATGTAGGGTCATTGTCATCTACAAAGGTTTGGCTGTCTAGTGAATTCAGAATGATGGACTTGGAAGAAGCCAACTACATTCTCGGGATTAGACTACTTAGAAATAGGAAGTAGAGAATGTTAGGATTATTCCAAGCGGCATACATTGACAAGATGTTGGCCAGGTATAGCATGGACACATGCAAGGGAGCTCTAATTCCTTACAGACATGGGTTGTCATTTTCTTCAAGGGACTGTTCTAAGTCTCAAGAAGAAAAAGACATAATGAGTAGGATTCCCTACGTTTCGGCTGTGGGAAGTCGTATGTACGCCATGTTGTGTACTAGGCCTAATATCTGCTTTGTCGTAGGCTTGGATAGCAGATTTCAGTCAAACCTTAGGGAGGTTCATTAGCAAGTTGTAAAGCATATTCTCATGTACCTCATGGGAACGAGAGATTATATGCTGGTTTACAGGGTTGATGACTTGGTTCCTACAGGATACACAGACTCAAACTTCCAGGTGGATAAGGATAAGAGAAAATCCACTAGTGGATATGCCTTCACCTTATCTAGAGGAGCTATTTCATGGAGGATTATTAAGCAATTTTGCATTGCTGACTCAACTATGGAAGCTGAGTATGTGGTAGCTTCAAAGCCATCCAAGGAAGAAGTCTGGCTCCGGAAGTTCCTTTCAGAACTTAGAGTTATGCCACACATAGACAGACCGATTGTGATGTATTGTGACAACACTAGAGTAGTATCATAATCGAAATAACCAAGGAACCACAAGAAGGGGAAGCACATCAAGAGAAAGTACCACCAGATTTGGGATTTCATCTGGAGGCGGGAAGTCGTGGTGGAACAAATTGCCTCCGAGAACAATCTAGCTGATCCATTCACCATGCCTTTGGTTGAGAGAGTCTTCAAGAGACAATTAGATAGTGGGCACCTATGGACATACCTAGTTTTCGAGTGCAAGTGGGAGATTGTTGGGAAATATGCCCTCATATACTAAGTTTCTAATGTAAAAATCGAATATTTTAATAAAATAATTTATTTTTAGAAATTATTTATGAATTTATATTTTATTTGTGCAAAATTACGTTTCAAAAAGACACATTATGTTTAAGTAAGTGGTCCATGTCAATGGAGGTCTTTCACAGTAAGGTATGGATCACGGGTTACTTAACACATAAACATTTGTTCTTAACCGGTTGATGAGAATAGAAATCTCATCATGTTTAGGTTATTATGTTGTGAATTCCAAATGGGGAATGGCTTACCGTTAGCCAGTGAGTAGTCCAATCATTTCATGACATAAGTGTATTTCGAATACGTAGAACAAGACTTGTAGTAGTGGTTTCTGAAAGTACTATATGGTAGAAACCTAGACTACTACCGCTACAGCATGGACTAGTACTCTACGACTTGAGTATGAGTTGGTGGTCTGACGAAGCTGAAAGCATGTACTTTGATATGCTATAGTTGAGGTTCTATCGTAGGGCCAATATACTTGAATGTTAGGTATGTGTGACTACTTAGTTAAGACAAACTTGTACAAGATAGTTTCTATACTATATCGCCCCTTGTGGTTGTTTGAATGATCTAAATATCTAGGGCATTGGGAAACATAACTTGGATGTTTGCTTTAGGGTAGCTCCCTTGGAAAGCGGAAACAATCCAGGAAGTCGCCGATCATTGGACTAGAAGCCTAATGATGGTAGATGTCATTTAGAGAGTTGTTAGTACCCTTCTTCCTCTCTAAATGTATGGCGATGTATAGATGGTTATTTTTGTCATTACACCTGTAGGTCGGAGACTTTGTTCACGCAGCATTGTCCTTGGGGTTAATATTTCCTTATGGTGATATTAAAAAATATTTAAAATGAAAAATACAGCTATTAATATGGCAACGGTATTTTGGTCATTTTAGCAGCTAAGGCAGTGTGTCTTTTGGTCTCCAGTATAGACTGTGAGTCCTAATTAAATACGAGCTAAGGAATTGATCTTAAATTGAATAGAATTTATTTTATTTAAGTAGCCTGATTTAATTGTTGGGCTAAAATAAAATAAAGGTCCATGGAGAGAGAATCAATTAAATTACTTTAGTGGGTTAATTAATTATTTAGAGTTTTGGCCTAGTTTGAATAATTAAATATTAACCTGAGACTAAACTAATATAGGCTTGTTAATTGGACGAGTTTATTTGGGCTAGAAAAATTAATTATTTGTTGGGCTATTAAGTTGGTTCTAATTAGAATAATTAATTTAGTCCAAAAGGTTAAACTAAGAGTCCAATAGCCCAGTCCAGTTTAACCTAAGGTTTTATTTAGGTTAAACAGAATGACTGGGAAGAACGTAGTTTTTCTACGGCTTCTTCTCTGTGAAAAGAACCACATGTCTCTCTCTCTCTCTCTCTCTCTCTCTCTCTCTCTCTCTCCAGAAAATATTCCTTAGTTCTATAGTTGTTCACCAAATGAAATTAGGCAGGCTATATACTAGAAGATCGAGAGCTTGGCGTTCACCTACATGGAAAGACGGAGTATTAAACTTATAAGAATTGCACCAGAGGTTTTCACCAGTGTACCTACCTTGGTTGCACACATTCCGGTCTAGCCAATTCTTAGAACAATGAAAATAGGTAATTTTTTTTTAACCTCGAAATTAGTACAGAGTGCTATCGGCGCCAGCTCTGTTCGGAGTTCCTTGTTCTTCAGTTTTTTCCAATTTTTGTTTTTCGCTTCTTCTGCGTGCCCTGTGTTTTCCGTTTTTCATGCCTTCAGATGTTGGCCCCCTTTCTGTTGGTTCTCTCAGACTAGCATCAATTGATGTTAAGGAGAACCAAATAATATGGTTTAATAACTTTTGAAATTCCGCTGGTGTGCAGAGGTGTGTGAATGGCACTCGGACAATTTATGATGTACTTAAAAGCCGCTCCATAGAGGAATACAAGTACCAATAATAGTTTGGTCTTAGAGATTTTTGGTATGTTGGATCTTCATTACCTGCTGATCTATCCGATGATTTTCTGATGGGAGAGTTCTATCATTGCAACAATATATTAGTGTTTTTCCATAGAGGCAATCACTTCTACTTTGTATATGACACATTTATTTTATAATACAAGGCATTATATTTTAGTTTGTCGTCTTTACTTTCATGTAAAATAACTATTCGATAAAGTCCCTAGTACAATATTATCTTAAGGAAATCATGATAAAGTTCATGATATGAGATTCCTACTATACTATATTGTGTTAGTGCCTAAATAATCCCTAATCGTAGTATTAATGAGATAGGATATCAATAATGCGTTAAAAGTAGCACGTGTTAGACTTCGAGTTCTAATCAGGTGATGGTTTTCACATCCGTGAGTATTTTGATACAAAAAGATAACACGTGGATGCTTGATAATAGAATAAGTATATTGGGTGACCTAGATATGAGATAATCAGATGGATAATTGTAGAGTGCCAATGATGGAATCTCGCTATAGTAAATGTGCAAGTATTCTTAGACTTGAAATCTCCAAGGTACTTTGTTTTCTGAGTATTGTACTTTGATTCCAATCTCTGGAGTTAGATTGAGGGTTACCTATGAGATGGATATTAGGTATAATGTGAGGTAAACAAAAGTAGTTGAGGTGGTCAGTAAAGGATTTAACATTCCTAATAGTAAGGACAAATATCTCACAGCCACTTGTTGGAATTACCACTCTTGAAATCCTTGGCCAATGTGACTGTGTATTGAAAACAGTTCCAATTGATACACATGTAAATTAGAAGATTCTTGGTACAAGTACTAATATATTTAGTCCAGAATTAATATTTATTCTGCAAGGAGCTGTCACTAATTCCGTACTCCAAACCGAATGAGATATTATATAGTGAAAGGAACTTTTTGCACTGTAATTTGTTAATGAAGGGTTCATGTCATGCCACTTGACTCCATGGACTTTTGGAGGTCATGATGTGTTGCTAAATACCATTATGATCTACTAAATATGGGTTTATTAATTGATGAATTACAAAACTAATCCAGATAAGAATTAATAAGTTAATTTAAAATTATTAAGGATTCTAAGTTTTAAAAACACTTGGATTAATTTATATTCACTACCAATAGACCATGAAATCTAATAGAACACACATAGCCTTCTTTTCTCTCTCGGTTTCTTCTATTCTTAGAAAACAAACAATAGCCGCCCTCATGTTCTCTGCTAGCACAAAAAAATGTTTAGTTTCTTGAGTGTTCTTTAGTATGGACATGGCTATAGGCAGTTCTACGCTTGGACTCCAGTGGCGAAGACATTGTTCTTTGGTTAGCCAATTGAAATCATGAGGTTGTACTGGATTGCGCCTTCTGCAGTCAAAGAATTTTGAACACCAAAGACATCCACTAAGGTATTATGTTTATCTATATTTTGATCCATCTATTATACATACATGCGGTCCTCTTGGCTAGAATCCTTTTAATTCCACTGTGTAATGCATATCTGATGTATATACATGGGTTCTAACAGTGGTATCAAAGGCACTTGTATGTGATTTACGGACATTTGTTACCATGAAAGCTATTTCATGTTTGTCTCTATTTTCGTTTCATGATGCGATCAAGTTTTTGGAAAATTGTTTCACGCATAAGTTTGGATCATAGAAAATGTTTCTATAATTCGTTTGATTAAGAATTGTTCTGTACTTGGGTACGAGTCTCTTAGGTGTTTCTGTTTCTGAAAAATGGTTTTTTTTCTTCTATGGATTGGGTTATCACATAATGCGGTTTTGTAAACTTACAGTCGTGAATGCATTAAGTCTCTAAAAATTGTTTACAGGACTTCGAAATAGCTTCATGAATGCTTCATAGATTTTCGTTGCACATTGAAAACCGATTTACATGTTTGTGTTCTATACAGGAAATGTTTTTGTAATCCTATTTTTGTATAGAATTTGTTGAAATATTTTTCCCAAAAATCATTTCTGTGAAAAAGACGAAAGAAAAAAATGAAAAAAAAAATATTTTAGCTCTCAACAGCAGCTCATGAGGAGCCAAGCCATGTCTTGGAGCCTTGGCTCAAACGTTTTGGCTCCCCAATAGGATGCACGACTCTCTTGTTGATGGTTGTGCATCCTAGGGAGGATGATACACATCCTGCCAAGATGCAATCTTGTTTTATATAAAAAAAAAATTATTTTTCCATTCCGTTTGTTTTTTTTTTTTTTTTTGGTGGCCAATGAGATGGTTTTTTTTTTTTTTCTGTTTCACTCAATGCCCAAAATTTCCAAAGTTTAGCATTTTAGGCCTAACAAAGATTAATTTCTAAAATTGGTTTTAGAAATTAATATTTATCTAAAATATTGATTTTAGATATGTATAAAAAAAAATAAGTGTTTTTATTAATTCTCGTTTTGAGAATTAAATCTAATTATGATTAGTTTTTAAACGGGACCCATGACTTGGGAAAAATTATATTTTTGAAATTAATATATTTTTTAAAATATTGATTTTTAGATTATCTATATTTATTTAATTTCTAAAATATGATTTTAGCAATTAATAAATTTTCTAAAACATTGATTTTAGATTTTATCCTAATTAAATTTCTACAATTTATTTTAGAAATTAAATCTAAAATATTAGTTTTAGATTTTACATGTTTAATTTTGTTTAAGCAAATTTAATGGGTTGGTGGATGGTTATGGACTAGAATCAAATTATATCTATTCATGCATTATTTACAGTTTTGGTTTTATTAAATAGGACCTGCGAGTCCTGCATTCACTTAAATTCTTGTGTAATTCTTTTCTTATCTAACTCCCATCAAATGTAACTCAAGGTTTTTCTATTTAGGAAATTTATGTAATTAGATTACATATGTTAGATAGGAATACAATTATGTTAATTTTGGAGACAACGACCAAAATAAGGCAAGTGGGTAAGACCTTCTCATTACATCTTGCATGAATACATAGGGTTAACCATGTTAATTTCCTTTCTGGTTTAAAGAAATTAATCTAGGGAAAGTTCATAACCATACCATGTAATTGCTTTATTACCATGATTATCAATTTATGTGATTTATTGATATATTTATGCATGTCATTTGATGAAATCACTAAAAGGAATAAATCCCTCAATTAATATTTAACCTAATTCATTCCACTAATATAGTAAGAATGAGAGTCCTTTTTCGAGACTAGGTTGTTGGGCTAACATAAGCCTACTCGACATTATTCATGTTCAAGCTAAGGAATTAAATTCCTGATTAATGTGTCAAGTTTAAATAAATTATCTATCTCGGTTGGGTTAACTCAAGCATAAAGAAATTTAGAGAAAATATTGGGGTAGCCCAAAAAGCTTTAAGATTAAAAGATGTTAATCATCCAATGATCCGGTAATTACATACGATGTAATTGGTATTGGATACTTACCATTGAACTCAAGGGTGGCTTGTTGTGCAAACTCTTGATCATAGTTCTTGAGGAATTTGGATACTGGTCCACTAGGAAAGCCTCCAACGGGTATTCCCGAATCAATAGTAGGGGCTATTAGTTTTAGAAAAACAGTGGAGTAATAATACGCTTAATTAAAGTCCAAAGTATTTACATTGCATGTGCATATAAAGTCTGATATTGTTCTTTATCTTTACATCTATGTTATGTGCATCATGTCAACCAATGTAAACTTTTGTCACATCTTGGAGACCAACAAACTAACTGAGTTAAACTATCTCAACTAGTATAGAAACTTGAGAATAGTTCTCAAGTCAGAAAAGTTGCTCTATGATGCGTATGGATTTAGGTATAAAAATCACATAAAAACTAAGCACATTCCCAATCAAGTTTTACAGTAAAACGTTAAACCCAAATTACACATATGAGAGAAGGTGGTGTGATTGATCATGCTTATCATGAAGATGAGATACGGTGGTGTGATTGATCAAGCTTACCTTGAAGATGTTCTTGAGGCTTCACAAAAATAATGGTTTTTCGATCCAAAAGAGAGAGTTGAATTTTGGTATTTGATGTTAAAAATTGTAGAAGTGGTTTCAAGGTGTGGAGTAGGTGTGATCTAGAGTTTTTGGAGAAGATTGGAGTGGTATTAGGTGTATGAATGCTAATAGGTGTTCTTGGTGTTCTAAGTGTTCTTGAAGGTTGAAGAGAATGGAGAGGATTTTGGTTAAAGCTGCCCGAAATTCTGAGGGAAGTAGTGGCCGAATTGTTTGAAGGAGATTTGGCAATTGAATTTTCTGGTTGAGAGGAAAAAGGAAGGTTGATTATTTGGAATCTAAAAAGAATATTTTAGGGAATCAATTTAGGAAACAAAATATGGTAAGGAGATCTTCAATGGATGAGAGCTTTTGGAAGCTCTAATGGCCGACTGGATGGCTAGGGATTCTATTGAAGGGGCTTAATGGTGGCCAAAAAGAGGGAGTACAATGGTGAAGGAATGTCTGGTTGTTTAAGGGATGTTTTACGGAAGTTTACTAAATATATTTGCTGGAATTTTGGTCTTCAATCAAGGGCTTGATTGCAGTAATTGATGGAGATATTTTAGGGGCAGCCATGGATAGGTTTTTCGAGCAGAAGGTTGGAGAACATGATGGAGCTCAGTTCATGGCTACTCAAGGGAAGTTTGTACAGAAAAATGAGGAAGGTTCGGACAAGGTTGAAGATGGAGAAAGGCTGGAAAAATTCCAGTACAGATTTTCGCTAGTTGCTGGAATTTTCTGGGCAGCTTTTGTTGCCATTTTTCAGTCAGTTTGCAGAGGATTTGAAGGGACATTCAGAGGTCTTTCAAGTCTGGTTTCCAGCCTTCTTTATGGAGGAAAAATGTGGCTATGGTGCTAGATGAAAACAGCTTGGTTTAGGATCACCAAAGCTGCGAATTTGCCCAGGAAATTTTCTAGTTTGCATAGCATTTTTGCAGTCTGGTTTTGGCCTCATAATTTCAGACTTCTAGCTGACCAGGAGAGCTATTTTTCTGGCAGCATTTGGGAGGGAATGATGGTTGAAAATTTTGACACTTTGAATGCACAAGAAGCTGGAAAATTTTCAAATTACTTCATGAAGAAAATGAACATAGCTAGAGTGGAGTTTTGAAAGTTCAACCATAGAGATTAATCTCTTGGGAACCTTCCACAACTCCTACCCATTATTGGCCCAAAAGATGTCTTACACTTAGAAATTTTTGAACCTTCAAAGCCACAACTCTTTGCTGGAATTTTCTGGAATAAAATTGGTTTGAATAAATTAAACATTCTAATGAATTGAGAAGTAAGAAAACTAAGGATCAAGAAGGGTATGAATTCCCTTGGAAATTTTTGTGGGGCACAAGAGTAGGATTAGGATACTCCTATCATGTCTCCCCTAGGACAACACTTCTACTCTTCCATAAAGCATACAAGGCCGAAAATATAGCCTTCGCAGACAAAAATAAAATTTAATCATGCTAAAGCTCCAATGATGTGATTTGAAACCAAGACCTCAAGAATTAATTCCATAGCTCTAACCACTAAACCACAACAACTCTTGTTCTTATTTTCTCTCACAAATATTTTTTCTATTTAATCCTCAAGCTATCTCCCTATTTTCACCTCAAGCAAACATTACCATGTTGCCCTTCTTACTCAATAACCACAATTAAGCCTTCTAGGCTACAAATCACAAATCTAAAGCACATAAAATCATATAAATTTTTTTTAAACATACAATAAAATATGATATGCATCCCAACCCCCTTACTCTAAGGTTGGTTTCAACTGGGGTTTCACATCCTCCCCTCTTTAGAAGAATTTCGTTCAGAAATTCAAGCATACCTCTATTTCAGATCGGGATACTTCTGCTTAACCCACTCCTCTGATTCCCATGCGGCATCCTGCGTGCCATGATGCTCCTACTGAACCTTGACCATCGGTATCTGCTTGTTCCGAAGATTCTTGATACTGCAGTCCAATATTTGCACGGACTTCTCCACATAGCTCAGATCGATTTGTAACACCAACGGTTTGCTATTCAGAACATGACTGGGATCAACATTGTACTTCTTCAGTTGTGACACATGAAACATATCATGAATTCCCGGCAACCCATCTGGCAAATCCAATCAGTAAGCTACCTGTCCAATCCTTTCTTTTCTCGGGAACGGCCCCAAATACCTCGAATTTAGCTTTCCACCCTTCGGATGCTTCAAGATTCCCCTATTTGGTGTCAATATCAGAAATACGCTATCCTCGACTTGAAACTCCAATTCTCTCCACCAGTTGTCCGCATAGCTCTTCTGTTAGCTCTGAGCCACCTTCAACCTTTCCTTCATCAATTTTACTTTATCCAACATTTCTTGGATACAAACTCCTCCAGTTCTACTTACGTGACCATCCTCTGACCAACTACAGTACAGCGATACCTAACATTTGTGCCCATACAAAGCCTTATATGGTGCCATCCCAATTGAGGCTTGGTAGCTATTGTTATATGATAGTTTCATATACGGTACGCATTCTAACCACTTATCCCCGAAATCTAGAACACAAGCTCTCAGCATATTTTCCAATATCTGTATAACCCTTTTCTGACTGCCCATCGGTCTGCGGATGCGCCGTTGTACTGAATTTTAGACTCGACCCTTTTGCTTCCTAAAATTTTCCCCAAAATTGAGATGTAAACCTCGTGTCTCATTTAGACACGATACTTGAAGGCACTCCATGAAGACGGGCCATTTCTCTCACATAAGTCTGAGCTAGCTTCTCCATAAAGTCTCCCACATTTACCGGTATGAAATGAGCCGACCTGGTTAGTTAATCCACCACTACCCATATGACGTCATTCTGGGTCTTTGATATGGGAAGTTCGGTGACAAAATCCATGGTCACCTCCTCCCACTTCTATTTCGGTACTAACAATGGTTGCAATAGTCCCGCTGACTTCTTGTGCTCTGCTTTGATTTTCTGGTAGGTGAGACAAGTCGAGACATACTTGACCACATCCCGCTTCAGTCCGGGCCACCAATAGGCTCTCTTCAGATCCTGATACATCTTGATTTCCCCTGGATGAATGGCGTACTTGCTCTTGTGTGCCTCTTGGAAAATTCTGTCATTTAGTTGCTGCTCTCCGGGTACACATAATCGATCTCTGAAATGCAAAATTCCCGCCTTGTCTTGACGAAATTCATTGCTTGGCCGCTTGAGCTCCTTATCCTTGAAGAGTTGATACTCGGCGTTACTTTGCTGAGCTTCCACAATTTCTCGTCTTAGATCCGGTACCAACTTTAGATTGCTAATAACAATCCTCTTTTCTTACACTTCCACCCTTTTGTCCAACATATCCTGAACCACTTAAATTTCCTGCACTCTTAGTCTGGCCATCCCAACTTTTCTACTCAGAGCGTCAGCTACAACATTGGCCTTCCCGGGATGGTAATTGATCGGACAACGGTATTCTTCTAAGAATTCCATCTATCTTCATTGCCTCAAATTTAGGGCGAATACGGGTATTGTCACCATTTCTTTAGGGCGAATACGATAACTGTTAGCTCCAGATCATGTGTAGGGTAGTTGACCTCATGAGGTCTCAGCTTCCAAGAAGTATAAGCGATCACCTTCCAGTCTTGCATCAACACTACTGCCAATCCTTCTTTTGAGGTATCGGTGTACAACGTGTAAGGTTTATCTTCCTCTGGTAGACTCAATACCGGTGTTGTCATCAGTCTTCGCTTCAACTCTTAGAAACTCTTCTCATATTTCTCACTCCAAACAAATGGGACATCTTTCCTCAGCAGTCGGGTCTAGGCAATGCGAGTGTCGAAAACCCTTTGATGAACCTCCTGTAGTAATCGGCTAATCCCAAGAAACTTCGAATCTCGATGATGTTCTCCTGTTGCTTCCAGTCTGACACTGCTTCAACCTTTGCCGGGTCTACCTTGATTCCCACCTTGGTCACCACATGGCCAATGAATGATACACTGTCTAGCCAAAATTCACACTTGCTAAACTTGGAGCAAAGCTTACTCTATTATCACTCCAACAGGTTCTTCTGCCCCCAATTCCAAATCTGGCTCGCTCTCATTTCCCCAGTTAGGTGACTACATTTGGTTTGTCTCCATCTCCGGTGTCACAGGTTCTGCCTCTAGAACTTTTCTGCTTGATGTGGCTACACGACACTTGGGTGCCATTCTCAGCCATGCCCAGATAATGAGTGTATGCATTCAAGTATAAAATATTTTGAGCATGCATTCACATTCAGGTTTAAGTAAAAGAAAATCATATGCAAGTTTTTGTGTATAGAATTGCATAAAAAATTTTCAAACCTTAGAGTACTCTAAGTACATTTATTTGGATAAATTTGGAATCAAAGCAGTAAGCAAAAAGGAAATCCTTAACATAGAAGTTCATGAAAAATAGTAAATAAAACATCATAATCATAATAGCTCTTAGCCCCACTAGTCCTCATCAGAATATTCAAGATCAGCCTCATACAACCATCCCCCAAAGTTTTAGAAAAATCTACCCCAACCCCACTGGCAAACCCCTCCATTAGCTCCTTCCCGGGGCAACTAGAACTCCCTCTGGGCTCAACCTGCCTGGGAGGAGGAATGCAGGAAGGCATAGGTGGAGACTCATAATCTATCTCCCTCGGGTCATCACTATCTACTGCTAAGTCCACTACGGGACTATGAGGGTGGGGTACATGCTCCACTACTAACACCTTATCTCCACTGTCAGAACTTATGTGTATCACTAGGATTGGGGTGGCTCATGGATCGGGACCTCATCATCACTGCTATCCTCCAAAGGGATAACTGGCTGAGGAGCAGGCTAGGGAACTGGAAGGTCTTTTGCTTATATAGGAATAGGAGGATACCACTGCTATCCCTTTCATGCAGTTCTAAGCATTCTAACCATCCTACAACATAAATAAGATAGGTTAGATAATTATTGGAACTTAAATAAATAGAACATGCGCTGTCAATATTTGCCTAAATGTAGTCTCATATACCACTTGTAACACCCCACTACCTAGGCCCAACAGGGATGGGGATGTCGCCCCGTCCAAAGGACAAGGGTCTTTATAACTACGTCACACAATCAAAATAATAGAATAAAAATAATAATTTAAACATAACTTATTACAATCTAAGAATTTAAAAATAAAATCCAGAATAAAAATTGTTCACTCTCAACTCCCAAAATATTACACAAAGTGAATACAAAAAAAATCTTCCAAGGCAGGCAACAACTAGCTACTCATCCCCACAACATCATCGACCTGAAATCATGGTAAAAAATGGTGATGAGATAAAAATCTCAGTATGTCCATGTGTGCTTTATGTGTCCAGTAAAAACAGTTCGTGAATGCAAAGTATAAAATCTTCATAAGAGAAATACTGGCAAGCAATAAACAATAGTAAAAATCAAGAGTGGTGTTTTGGCTTTTCATCCATATATGATCAATAAAATCGACCACTCAAAAAGGTGGTCATAGGTTACCACACGTTAGGCCCCATAACCATACAACAGTCAGAGTGCCACACTTTGTGCAGACTGACAAAAAGTAGGTGATCAACCTACCGGGCAGGATACTCCTCATTCTCTATACCCAAACAAATATCAGTTGTCCATTCCAGCAACACACAGTCCACTTGACTGAAAAATGCTAGCTCGGACCGGCATGACCTACTGGACTGACATCTTATCCAGGAAGGACTTACTCTCAGAGGTGGCCACCTGCTGAGAGACTTGCCCTAACCCTTCAAAGACTAGTCCTAGTAGTCCACCCTTATTGAGTACTCAACGTAATTTATCCCACACGAAGAAAAATGAAATAAACATAGCTCCACTTAAAAATGGCAATTAAGGATTTCCAAAGTTTGAGACAAAACTGGTTTTAGAAAGAATTTAGAGTTTGAGTAAATTTGCATATTGATTTTCAAATAATTTATTTGACTGAAAAGAGAAAGGAGACAATACTCAATTGCCTTTACAGAAATGAGTGACCATGCACTCCACAATTGGCTTGCCATAGAATCATTTTGCATCAATCAGGTTTTTCGAGCAGAAAGTTGGAGAAGATGATGGAGCTCAGTTCATGGCTGTTCAAAGGAAGTTTGTACAAAAAAAATGAGGAAGGTTTCGGACAAGGCTAAAGATGGAGCAAGGCTGGAAAAATTCCTATACAGATTTTCTCTAGTTGCTAGAATTTTCTGGGCAGCTTTTGCTGCCATTTTTCAGTCAATTCGCAGAGGATTTGAAGGGGCATTCAGATGTCTTTCAAGGCTGGTTTCCAGCCTTCTTTATGGAGGAAAAACGTGGCTAAGGTGCTGAACGAAATCTGGAAGAAAACAACTTGGTTTAGGATTACTAAAGCTGCGAATTTGCCCAGAAAATTTTCTGGTTTGCACAGCATTTGTGCAATCCGATTTTGGCCTCATAATTTTAGACTTCTAGTAGGCCAAGAGGGATATTTTTCTGGCAGCATTTGGGAGGGAATGATGGCTGAAAATTTTGACACTTTGAATGCGCAAGTAACTGAAAAAATTCCAGATTACTTCATGAAGAAAATGAACATAGCTAGAGTGGAGTTTTGAAAGTTCAACCATAGAGATTAATCTCTTGGGAACCTTCCACAACTCCTACCCATTTTTGACCCACAAGATGTCTTACAGTTAGACATTTTTAGACCTTCAAAGCCACAGTACTTTACTGGAATTTTATAGAATGAAATTGGCTTGAATAAATTGAACATTCTAATGAATTGAGAAGTAAGAAAACTAAGGATCAAGAAGGGTATGAATTCCCTTGGAAATTTTTGTATGCCACAAAAATATGATTAGGATACTCCTATTATGTCTCCCCAAAGACAACACTTCTACTGTTCCCTAAAGCATGCAAGGTCGAAAATATAGCCTTCCCAAACAAAAAAATAAATTTTAATCATGCTAAAGCTCCAATGATGGCAGGCAACAACTAGCTACTCATCCCCACAACAGCATCGACCTGAAATCATGGTAAAAATGGTGATGAGATAAAAATCTCAGTAAGTCCGTGTGTTCTTTAAGTGTCCAGTAAAAACAGTTCGTGAATGCAAAGTATAAAATCTCCAGAAGAGAAATACTAGCAAGCAATAGATAATAGTAAAAATCAAGAGTGGTGTTTTGGATTTTCATCAATACATGATCAATAAAATCAACCACTTAAAAAGGTGGTCATGGCTTACCACACGTTGGGCCCCATAACCATACAACAGTCAGAATGCCACACATTGTGTAGACTGACAAAAAGTAGGTGATCCACCTACCGGGCAGCATACTCCTCATTCTCTATACCCAAACAAAAATCAGTTGTCCATTCCGGCAACACACAGTCCACTTGACTGAAAACTGCTAGCTCAGACTGGCATGACCTATTGGACTGACATCATATCCTGGATGGACTTACTCTCAGAGGTGGCCACCTACTGAGAGACTTGCCCTAACCCTTCAAAGACTAGTCCTAGTAGTCCACCCTTATAGAGTACTCAACGTAATTTATCCCACTCGAAAAAAAATGAAATAAACATAACTCCACTTAAAAATGGCAATTAAGGATTTCCAAAGTTTGAGACAAAACTGGTTTTAGAAAGAGTTTAGAGTTTGAGTAAATTTTCATATTGATTTTCAAATAATTTGTTTGACTAAAAGAGAAAGGAGACAATACTCAATTGCCTTTACAAAAATGAGTGACCATGCACTCCACAATTGGCTTGCCATAGAATCATTTTGCATCAATCAGGTTTTTTGAGCAGAAAGTTGGAGAAGATGATGGAGCTCAGTTCATGGCTGTTCAAGGGAAGTTTGTACAGAAAAATGAGGATGGTTTCGGGCAAGGCTGGAAAAATTCCTGTACAGATTTTCGCTAGTTGCTGGAATTTTCTGGGCTGCATTTGCTGCCACTTTTAAGTCAGTTCGCAGAGGATTTGAAGGGGCATTCAGATGTCTTTCAATGCTGGTTTCCAGCCTTCTTTATGGTGGAAAAACGTGGCTAAGGTGCTGGACGAAAATTGGAAGAAATCAACTTGGTTTAGGATCACCAAAGCTGTGAATTTGCCCAGAAAATTTTCTGGTTTGCACAGCATTTGTGCAGTTTGATTTTGGCCTCATAATTTTAGACTTCCAGAAGGCCAAGAGGGCTATTTTATAGCAGCATTTGGGAGGGAATTATGGATGAAAATTTTGACACGTTGAATGTGCAAGTAGCTGAAAAAATTCCAGATTACTTCATGAAGAAAATGAACATAGCTAGAGTGGAGTTTTGAAGGTTCAACCATGGAGATTAATCTCTTGGGAACCTTCCACAACTCCTACCCATTTTTGACCCACAAGATGTCTTACAGTTAGACATTTTTAGACCTTCAAAGCCACAGTACTTTACTGGAATTTTATGGAATGAAATTAGCTTGAATAAATTGAACATTCTAATGAATTGAGAAGTAAGAAAACTAAGGATCAAGAAGGGTATGAATTCTCTTGGAAATTTTTGTAGGGCACAAAAGTAGGATTATGATACTCCTATCATGTCTCCCCTAGGACAATACTTCTACTCTTCCCTAAAGCATACAAGGCCGAAAATATAGCCTTCCCAAACATAAAATAAAATTTAATCATGCTAAAGCTCTAATGATGTGATTTGAACCCAAGACCTCAAGAATTAATTCCATAGCTCTATCCACTAAACCACAACAACTCTTGTTCTTATTTTCTCTCACAAATATTTTTTGTATTTAATCCTCAAGCCATCTCCCTATTTTCACCTCAAGCAAAAATTACCATGTTGCCCTTCTTACTCAATAACCACAATTAAGCCTTCTAGGCTACAAATCACAAATCCAAAGCACATAAAATCATATTAAAATATATTTAAACAAGCAATAAATTGTTTGCCAGTATTTTCCTTATGAAATTATTACCCTTTGCATTCATGAACTGTTTTCACTGAACACTCAAACCACACACGGACTTACTGAGATTTTTGTTATCTCATCACCCTTTTTACCATGATTTTAGCTCGATCTTGCTATGGGGATGAATAACTAGTTGTTGTCTGCTTGGAGGATATTCTGTTATTTATTTTTATGTAATACTTTGGGAGTTGAGAGTGAATAATTTTATTTTTATTTTGGATTTGTTCTTGAATTCTCGGATGACAATTAGTTTTAATTTTGAAGTATTGTTTTATTTTGATTGTGTGACCTAGTTATAAAGACACTTTGTCCTTTGGACGGGGCGACATCCCCGGCCCTACTGGGCCTAGGTAGTTATTGGGGATATACCCTAGAGTCAATTTGTACTTATACTATTGCCATTATTTTTTATATAATAATATGAGGCTTTCCTTTCCATGAATAGTGAGTTTTGTTTGGTGGTCATCAAGTACGTGACTTGATAGTAAAACCCTACAATGAATACAATGACTATTCTAAAACTGTCCCTGATCGATTTTAATTGTTGGAATAATAATAAATTAAGATTAGTATGTTTGTGACTTGATGTCTATGTTTTATTGGCCATGGATATTTGTGATATCGAGTCAAGACATAAATAAACATTAGAGAACATTGTATTGGACATGACCCGCTGTGAGAGTACTTCATGGAATATGTCATAAGTACTTTCTAGCCATAATAATATTGAAAGTCCTTCGACCTCAATTCATCATAGTTTCCTACTTAATAAATTCTATATTTTGACATTGTCTAAAGTTGTCTTTAACCAGATAATAAATTAGACTACTGTTGGATATAGAATAAATTAAGGAGAGGAATATGATTGATTGTGAAGGAATTTGTCCCTCTCAATTATGGGAGAGATATCCATGGGCCCCTTGATAAGTTAGACTGTTAAAAATGCATGACCGTGCTCAAATATATCAATCTAAGATATTGATGTCATTTGTTTGAACAGTCTACTATGAAATCAAGAAATAATTGATTAAGCTTAATAAGGATGACATGCTCTGTGCCTTATACTTAATCTGGATATCGTGTGACAAAAGGACTAAATATAAAATTATGGTTTTGTTCAAAGAGATCACCGATCTTCATTTAACCTGGATAGTTATAATGTTTTGCTAGAAACCGCTTATAACTTGTGGGCCATTTAAATATGATTTAGGCACACTGCTAGTGCTAAATGAACCTATAGGGTCACACAATAAGCGAACTTGTTACGTTATTTTTCTGGAGACCAGATTCGATAAATCTAGAAATATGTCTAAGTTAATCGTACTTAGAAAATTTACCAGATACAATGAATCTGGAAATATGTCCACATTCGATGTATCTCGGATGATGTCCAGCATTATAAGAATCGACTCGGTAAATTAATTAGTTAAATTACCGAGATAATGATGTAATCTCATCATATCAGCTTTAATTTAATTTGAATTTAAATTAGAATATGATAAGATATTATTAGGGTTGGACTCTAAGAGGTTCGGGGGTTTTTAAGAAAACCCTAGTCGTCTTTTCAATAGTCTAATTTTTTTCGGTTGAGAACATTCGTGCCATTCTCTACCAGAAGAGAAAAAAAAAAGAACCTCTCAAACCCTAGGTGCTAGCACTCCCCGGGTATCGAGTGAGTTTGCGGTGTGTATCCGATAGAGGACTTTCGCATACTGCAGCATCTGGTGATTGTTCGGATTGAACGTATAATAGCGCAATCAGAATCGAAGGATTTCGATTACAGTTACCAGAGGTAATTCTTAAACTTTAGATATTCTTAATCGTTTACTTGGGTCCTCGGGAGGGATTCGTGGATGTTTTCCGCGTTTAGGAGTCCACGAATTCTAACAGTGGTATAAGAGCAACTTGCTAAACGATTAGGTTGATTCATCTGTGTTAATCGTATTGTTGAATACATGTATGATATGTATATGTGAATTTAAACGGCAGCCAACATTTACAACCAAGGAGGAGTATGCTCAAGGCATTAGAGAATGCTTAAGTAGTTCATATACCTAGATTGACCACCTTGATCTTCACTTTGCTCGTGATGATCAACATAGGTTATGGACCATGCTATGTCACTTTTATTTATGTCTTGCATGCATATTTGATATGTTTATTTCCTGCTTACTACAATCAATTTTTTTTAAAATAAAAAAAAATTAAGTGTTAAATGCCTTCCAAAATCAAACACTTGTTATTACTTGGATCATCACATGGTCATTCCTACCAAAGTAGGATGCTTTTGATTATCTGAATGAGATAAGATGGAAATAGTTTTCCATATGTTTGATATGGTTTGACTTAACTGGGCTATCAAAATGGATTTGGGCTTAGGGCATTATATGAGATATTTTTAGCCGGGACATTGGATGTCTATCTCATTTAAAATTTGAGTTTTATTTAATTATAAGATTAAAGCCAAAGCTTACTTATGATTAAAATAAAATATTTATAAATATATATTTATATTCCCACTACGAAACATCAAAATGTTGAAGTTTCAAAAAGTTTAAATTAATTACTACTAGTGGGAGTTTTTCCCACTAGTAGGAGTTTTTCGTTAAAGTCTCAAAAAAAAATTAATTACTTTCCATACTATTGTATGTAGATAATGACAACAAACAGTTGGAATAATTCATTACGATCTGTGCTTGAGAAAGATAAGCTTAGTGGGATTAACTTTCTTGATTGAGCACGAAACTTAAGAATTGTTCTTAAGCAAGAAAAAAGGCTCTATGTTCTTGAAAATCTTATTCCCCCTGATCGAGCAAATAACGCCTCAAAAGCTGAAAAAGATGGTTATAGTAAGCACAAAGATGACTCCAACATTGCTACTTGCCTCATGCTAGCAACCATGAACTCTGAACTTCAAAAACAGTTTGAAGAAGCAGACGCATATGGCATGATTGTGCATCTCAACGAAATGTTCCAAGAGCAAGCACGACAAGAGAGATTTAAAACTCACAAGGCGTTAAATGCATGTAAGATGGCTTCTGGCACCTCGGTAAGTGCTCATGCCCTTAAAATGAAGGGCTATCTAGATCATCTTGATAAGCTTGGTGCTCCTGTTAATCATGACATGGCCACGGATTTGATCTTTGGCTCTTTACCTGCTGAGTATGACCAGTTTGTCATGAATTTTAACATGCATAATATGGAGAAATCCATTACTGAATTTCATGGGATGCTAAAACAAGCTGAACTGATCATTAAGAAGAATACTCCTAATGTTCTAATGGTTCAAAAAGGGAAAGGCAAAAAGAACAACCAAAAGGGCAAGGTCATGGCTAGTAAGGGTAAGGACAAGGTAAAGTCCAAGTTCAAGCCCAAACCTAAGGCCAAGACACCAAAGGAGGGAGCTTGCCACCATTGTGGAGAACAAGGACATTGGTTAAGAAATTGCAAGCTCTATTTGGAAGCAAAGAAAAAGAAGGACAGTGAGACTGCCGCTTCAGGTATTTATGTCATTAAAATTAATTTATCTACTTTTGATTCATGGGTATTGGCTACCAGTTGTGGATCTCACATTTGTGTAAATGTGCAGGGCCTAAAAAGGAGTAGAGCCTTGGCAAAAGGCGAGGTGGACCTACGAGTTGCAAATGGAGCAAAAGTTGTTGTAGTAGCTGTAGGAACTTTTGAATTAATTTTGCCCAGTAGGCTTGTTTTAGAACTGAACAATTGTTTTTATGTTCCTGCTCTGAGTAGGAATATTATTTCAGTTTCTTGTTTGGATTTTAAAGGTTTTGAATTTGTTATTAGGAATAACATTTGCTCCATTAATAAAAACGACATTTTTTATGGAGATTCTTCATTATCGAATGGGCTCTATATTCTAAATCTCCGTGGATCTTCAAACATGTCTATCTATAATATAAATACTAAGAGATTGAAATCCAATGATTTAAATCAGACTTACTTCTGGCATTGTCGTTTGGGCCATATAAATGAGAAACGCATAACAAAGCTTCATAATGATGGGCTTCTAAAATCGTTTGATTTAGAATCTTACAAAACATATGATTCTTGTTTATTAGGCAAAATGACTAAAGCGCCTTTCAAGAGACAAAATGAAAGGGCAACTGATTTATTGGGCCTAATACATATTGATGTATGTGGACCAATGAATTCACAAGCTAGAGGAGGATTTCAGTACTTCATTACATTTACAGATGATTTCAGCAGATATAGCTACCTGTATCTGATGAAACACAAATCTGAAACGTTCCAGAAATTCAAAAAATTTCAAAATGAAGTACAAAATCAACTTGGCAAAAGTATCAAAACACTTCGATCGGATCGAGGTGGTGAATACTTAAGTCACGAGTTTGACGAGCATCTTAAAAATTGTGGAATTATTTCCCAATTAACTCCACCAGGAACACCTCAATGGAATAGTATATCTGAACGGAGAAATCGGATTTTACTAGATATGGTTCGATCAATGATGAGTCAAACTGATCTTCCAATCTCCTTTTGGGATTATGCCCTAGAGACTGCTGCATTCATACTAAATCGAGTTCCATCTAAATCGGTTCAAAAAACGCCATATGAGATATGGACTGGGAGACAACCTAGTTTGTTATTTCTGAAGATTTGGGGTTGTGAAGTTTATGTAAAGCGTTTATTATCAGATAAACTTGCACCTAAATCGGATAAATGCATATTTGTGGGGTATCCTAAAGAAACTAAAGGATATCAATTTTATCTCTCAAAAGAAAATAGAGTAATTGTTACTCGAAATGGATTCTTTCTTGAAAAGGAATTTATTTCCAAAAGAATTAGTGGGAGTAAAATACATCTTGATGAGATTCAAGGACCACAATTAGTGCCTGAACCAAATAATGAATCTCGATTAGATGGCTCACAAGTCCAAGATGAGCCTACATCTATAGAACAAGGACCTCGAAGATCTGATAGGGTTCGTCAACAACCTGAGAGATATGGATTTCTCATCACTGACGATCACAATGTGGAGCTTATGATTAATGATGAGCCCACTTCCTATCAAGAAGCCATTAAGAGTTCTGACTCTGGAAAATGGTTAGAGGCTATGAAGTGTGAGATGCAATCCATGTATGATAACCAAGTTTGGACTTTGGTTAACCCACCTAAATGTTCAAAAACCATTGGGTGCAAGTGGGTTTTCAAAAAGAAAACAGACATGGAGGGAAATATGCATACTTACAAAGCACGACTAGTAGCAAAAGGTTATAGACAAACTCATGGTATAGACTATGATGAAACCTTTTTCACCAGTTGTAATGCTTAAATCTATCAGAATTCTTCTTGCCATAGCAGCATATTATGACTATGAAATTTGGCAAATGGATGTCAAAACCGCGTTTCTTAATGGAAACTTACTCGAAGATGTGTACATGACACAACCTGAGAGTTTTGATGATCTTTTAAATTCTAATAAAGTGTGCAAGCTTCAAAGATCCATTTATGGATTGAAGTAAGCATCTCGAAGCTGGAATCTTCATTTTGATGAAATAATTAAAGAATTTAAATTTATCAAAATGAAGATGAGCCTTGTGTCTATAAGAAAACAAATGGGAATGCAATAGTCTTTTTGGTACTTTATGTTGATGATATCTTACTCATTGGAAATGACATCTCAACTCTACAAAGTGTAAAGACATGGTTGGAAAATTGTTTTTCAATGAAAGACTTAGGTGAAGCTGCCTATATTATAGGTATAAGGATCTATAGAGATAGATCTAGAAAGCTAATTAGACTAAGTCGAAGTGCATACATTGACAAGGTACTGAAAAGGTTCAGTATGCAAGACTCTAAGAGAGGATTCTTGCCAATGTCACATGGCATTAAGCTTAGCAAAACTCAAAGTCCTTCTACAAAGGATGAAGAAGAGCGCATGAACAAGATACCATACGCTTCCGCTATAAAGTCTATCATGTATGTCATGTTATGTACTCGACTCGATGTATCATATGCATTGAGCATGACAGCAGGTTCCAGTCAAATCCTGGAGAGGCATACTGGACTGCTGTTAAGAATATACTGAAGTACTTAAGAAGAACTAAAGATATGTTCTTAGTTTATGGAGGATAAGAAGGCGGAGCTAGTTATAAATGGTTACACTGATGCTAGTTTTCAATCTGACATAGATGATTATAGATCGCAGTCAGGTTTTCTATTTTGTTTGAATGGAGGTGCTGTAAGTTGGAAATGTTCAAAGCAAGACACCATAGCCGATTCTACTACAGAAGTTGAGTATGTAGCTGCCTCAGCTGCAGCTAAAGAAGCAGTTTGGATTAAAAAGTTCATTACAGAACTAGATGCAGTTCATAGTATTGTGAACCCAGTGGATCTCTATTGTGACAACAATGGAGCCATTGCACAAGCTAAGGAACCAAGATCACATCAGCGATCCAAACATATACGTAGACGTTTTCATCTCATTCGAGAAATTGTTGATAGAGGAGATGTCAAAGTATGCAAGGTACCAACTGATGACAATGTTGCAGATCCACTGACAAAGCCTCTCCCATAATCTAAACATGATAGTCATACCAGATCAATGGGATTACGGCTTATGCCAAATTGGTCTTAGTGCAAGTGGGAGACTGTTAGAGATATGCCCTAGAGTCAATTTGTACTTATACTATTGTCATTATGTTTTATATAATAATATGAGGCTTTCCTTTCCATGAATAATGAGTTTTGTTTTGTGGTCATCAAGTACGTGACTTGATAGTAAAACCCTACAATGAATACATTGACTATTCTAAAACTGTCCCTGATCAATTTTTATTGTTGGAATAATAACAAATTAAGATTAGTATGTTTGTGACTTGATGGCTATGTTTTACTGGCCATGGATATTTGTGATATCGAGTCAAGACATAAATAAACGTTAGAGAACATTATATTGGACATGACCTGCTGTGAGAGTACTTCATGGAATATGTCATAAGTACTTTCTAGCCATAATAATATTGAAAGTCCTTCGACCTAAATTCATCATAGTTTCCTACTTGATAAATTCTATATTTTGACATTGTCTAATGTTGTCTTTAACCAGATAATAAATTAGACTACTGTTGGATATAGAATAAATTAAGGAGAGGAATATGATTTATTGTGAAGGAATTTGTCCCTCTCAATTATGGGAGAGATATCCATGGGCCCCTTGATAAGTTAGACTGTTAAAAATGCATGACCGTGCTCAAATATATCAATCTAAGATATTGATATCATTTGTTTGAACAGTCTACTATGAAATCAAGAAATAATTGATTAAGCTTAATAAGGATGACATGCTTCGTGCCTTATGCTTAATCTGGATATCGTGTGACAAAAGGACTAAATATAAAATTATGGTTTTGTTCAAAGAGATCACCGATCTTCATTTAACCTGGATAGTTATAATGTTTTGCCAGAAACCGCTTATAACTTGTGGGCCATTTAAATATGATTTAGGCACACTGCCAGTGCTAAATGAACCTATAGGGTCACACAATAAGCGAACTTGTTAGGTTATTTTTACGTGACCAGATTTGATAAATCGGAAATATGTCTAAGTTAATCGTACTTAGAAAATTTACCGGATACAATGAATACGGAAATATGTCCACATTCGATGTATCTGGATGATGTCCAGATTATAAGAATCTGACTCGGTAAATTAATTAGTTAAATTATCGAGATAATGGCAGAATCTCATCATATCAGTTTTAATTTAATTTGAATTTAAATTAGAATATGATAAGATATTATTTGGGTTGGACTCTAAGAGGTTCGGGGGTTTTTAAGAAAACCCTAGCCGTCTTTTCAATAGTCCACTTTTTTTCAGTTGAGAACATTCGTGCCATTCTCTACCCGAAGAGAAAAAAAAAATAAAAAACCTCTCAAAGCCTCGGTGCTAGCACTCCCCGGGTATCGAGTGAGTTCGCGGTGTGCATCCGATATAGGACGTTCGCATAATGCAGCGTCTGGTGATTGTTCGGGTTGAACGTACAACAGCGCAATCAGAATCGAAGGATTTCGATTACAGTAACCAGAGGTAATTCTTAAACCTTAGATCTTCTTAATTGTTTACTTGGGTCCTCAGGAGGGATTCGTAGATGTTTTTCGCTTTTAGGAGTCCACGAAGTCTAACAATAGTGGGGTGTTACAAGTGGTATCAAAGCCAGGTTCTCCATGGAGTCTCCTACATTTATCGGTATGAAATGAGCCGACTTGGTCAGTCGATACATCACTACCCATATAGCGTCTTTCTGGGTCCTTGACATAGGAAGTCCAGTGACAAAGTCCATGGTCACCTCCTCCCACTTCCATTCCAGTACTGGTAATGGTTGCAATAGTCCCGCTGACTTCTTGTACTCTGCTTTGACTTTCTAACAAGTGAGATTGGTTGAGACATACTTGATCGCATCCCGTTTCATTCTGGGCCACCAATAGGCCCTCATCAGATCCTGCTACATCTTGACTTCCCCCGGATGAATGGCCTACTTGCTCTTGTGCGCCTCTTCCAAAATTCAATTCTTCAATTGCTGCTCTCTGGGTACATACAACTGATCCCTGAAATGTAAAACTCTCTCTTCGTCTTACCAGAATTCATTACCTTGTCGCTTGAGCTCCTTGTCATTCAAATGCTGAAACTCGGCATTATTTTATTGAGCTTCCATAATTTCCCATCTCAAATCCAGTACCAACTTCAGGTTGCTAACGACAATCCTCTTCTCTTGCACTTACACCCTTCTATCCAACATGTCTTGAACCACTCGAATTTCCTGCAATCTTAGCCTGGTCATGCCAACTTTTCTGCTCAGTGCATCTGCTACAACATTGGCCTTTCCAGGATGGTAGTTGATCGGACAATGGTACTCTTCCAAGAATTCCATCCATCTTCGTTGCCTTAAGTTCAGATCCTTCTACGTGGAGAGGTACTTCAGACTCTTATGGTCGGTGAACACTTCATGTTCAGTTAAAACTCAAGACCCCCCACTACCTAGGCCTAACAGGGCTAGGGATGTCACCCTGTCCAAAGGACAAGGGGTCTTTATAACTTGGTCACACAATCAAAATAAAATAATACCTCAAAATTAAACTCGGTCAGGGATGTGAAATCCCAGTTGAAACCAACCTTAGAGTAAGGGGGTTGAGATGCATATCATATTTTCTTGCATGCATAACTATATTTTTATATGGTTTTATGTGCTTTAGATATGTGATTTATAGCTTAGAAGGCTTAATCGTGTGTATTGAATAGGAGGCGCAAAACGGTAATTTTTGCTTGAGGTGAAAATGGGGAGATAGCTTGAAGATTAAATAGGAAAAATATTGGGAGAAAAAATAAGAACAAGAGTTGTTGTGGTTTAGTGGTTAGAGCTTTGGAATTAATTCTTGAGGTCTTAGGTTCAAATTCCATCATTGGAGCTTTGCATGATTAAATTTTATTTTTGTGTAGGGAGACTATATTTTCGGCCCTTGTATGCTTTAGGGAGGAGTAGGAGTGTTGTCCTAGGGGAGACATGATAGGAATGTTCCAATTCCACTCTTATGCCCTACAAAAAAATTCTAAGGGATTCCTACCCTTCTTGATCTCTATCTTTCCTTAATTTTTAATGAATTAGGATGTTCAATTTATCCAAGCCAATTTTGTTTCCAGAAAATTCCAGCAAGGATCTGTGATATTTAGGTTTAAAAATTGGCTATGAATGGATATCTTCTTGACCAAAATTAGGGAAGAGTTATGGAAGGTTCCCAAGAGAATTAATCTCCATGGTTGAACCTTCAAAACTTAAACCTCGTTGTGTTCATCTTCTTCATGTAGTAAACAGAAAAAATTTCCAGCTTCTTGACCAGTCCAATTGTTGAAACTTTCAGCCAATATTCCCTCTCAAATGCTGCCAGAAAAATGACCATTTCACATAGCTTGAAAACTGAAAATTTCAGCTCAAAACCGGACTACCAAAGGCTGTGCAAACTAGGAAAATTTCCTGGGCAGTTTCGCAGCTTGGGGAGCCCAAAAACCAAGCTGTTTCTTCCATATTTTCAACCAGCAATGCAGCCTTGTTTTTCCTCCCTAAAGAAGGCTAGAAACCAGCCTTAAAGGACCCTCCAATGGCCCTTCAAACCTTCTGCAAGCTGACTGAAATATGGCAGACAAATCTTCCTAGAAATTCCAGCCAGCTTGCGAAAATCCTGAACAGAAATTCCAACTTGTTCCCTCTTCACCCTTGTCCGAAACTTACTCTATTTTTCTGTGAAAACTTACCTTGAACAGCCATGAACTAAGCTCCATCATCTCCTCCATTGTTCTGCACGAAAAAAAGCTCCATGGCTGCTCCTGAAATCTCTCTATCAATCACCTTAATCAAGCCATTCATTGAGGTCCAAAATTTCAGCAAAGTTTTCTAGCAACCTTCCATAGATTAACCCTCAAACAACCAGAAAATTCCTTCACCAATGTGCACCATATTTTTTCCCAGTCTAAGGCTCATTCAAACATCATTCATCTCAACAAAAATCACAGCAATTCAGTCGGACATTAAAGCTTCCAAAAGCTCTCCATCAAAGATCTTCTTACCATATTTTGTTTCCAAAATTGATTCCCTAAAATATTCTTTTAGGATTTCAAACAACTAGCTTTCTTTTTCCTCTCAAATCAAAAAATTTAACTTCCTAAAACCTCCAAATCATTCGGCCACTCCTTCCTACATAGAATTTCGGCCAGCCCTCTCCCTATTCTCTCCATTCTATCCAAACTAAGAACACCAAGAACACCTACTAACCCTCTCACGCCTAAGACCACTCCAAACCACTCCAATCTTCTCCAAAAACTCCATATTACACCAACACAACCCCTTGAATCCATTTCTACAATTTTTAACATCAAACACCAAAATCAAAGTTTTACTTTTGGATAAAAAACTAGATTTTTCTTGAAGGCTTAAGAACACCTTTAAGGTAAGCATTAACAATCATCTTCATCTTTTTCCATCTTCGACCTTGATGAGTATATGCTAATGAACTCTCCTTTTCACTTTCTCTCTCTCTCTTCCTCTCTCTCTCTCTCTCTCTCTCTCTCTCTCTCGGCCGAATGGTTACTTCAACCATGGCCATGTTTCTTTCTTCCTCCATTGGACGGATCAAGTCTCCTAGCGAGAGGATTCTCTAGAAACGTCCCCAAGGCAGTCATCATTCAAGTGAGTTTCTTCCATCCTCTCTTTAAACCCTAGAATCATGTCTCTTAGATGTAGTTGGATAAAGATGGAATATATTTGGAGATTGAGAATGTGTTTATATGATGGAGTTGAGATTGAAGCATGAATGAATATGTTTATATGATGGAATGGGATTGATGCATGATGATGATTGGTCTTGGTTAGACTATATGATGTTTTAGTGTTTGTTGCATGCCTTATGTCGTGAGTAGTATATTAATCAAGCATGTCAGAGATTATGTCACCTTTGGTGAATAGGGTTTATGTTCTTGTATTTTTGTTGAGGCCATGCATATGATTATGTTTAGTGGAGTTGAGATCATATGTTGATAAATTTAGATCTATGCTTTTATTCATGATTTGGATGATTTGATGATTGGTGTAGAGTGTATGTTCATGATTATGGTTAGCAATAGAAATTATGATCATGCCCTTGTTGTCCCTAAGCTAATTAAGTTAGCCAATTTTATTTCATCAATAAATATGATTTATGCTATAATTTGTTCTAGTGATTTCGAAAACCCTAGGAAAATATGGTTTTGTATGATTATATAAAATAATAATATTCTAGTCAAATAAATGATAGCTTTTGTTAAAGAAATAAAATATATAGATATTATATATAATAATATCATTTAATCAAGCCTTTCATATAAATAATCATAATAGGTAAAATGTTAATTTTGTAAGTCATATATTTATAAATACAAATAAAAATTATTTATTATCTTTTAATTATAACATAATAAAATCTACTTATTACTAATTTTATTTACCAATTATTTTCTAATCACTAGTTATTATAAAATCATTATTCTAAATAATACCATCTAGGGCCTAGGACCCTTCATCAAATAAACCCCAATTTATTTAAAGCAAGATTTAAACCTTCCACTTATTAGTAGCTATTTCACAAACCCTAGTTATTTTAATAACAAGCTAGATTTATTTTACAAACCCTTTTATTTATTATCTACCCTTAAAGCTTGGGACATTAGGGTTATAATTGTAGTAAGTTGAGCTGGGTTTATTTGTGGAAGTAAATTGTGGCTTGAGTTTAATTATGGCTTATGTTTACCCCAGGCAGGGTTAGGCTAGCTTTTGGGATCTTTAATTTATCTCGAGCAAAGGATCAGGTAAGCTCCTGCATAAAACTTGTTTATTGTAAAAGGTTTCTATGGCAAGCTAAACCCGAAGTATGTGAACCTTGATTTGGTAAAGGTAAATAAGGACAGTTTCCTTCCTTATATCAATTACACCAATTATTTGAAAATCAGGAAGCAGTTTTACTCAAACACCAAACTATTTCTAAAACTAATTTTTCACAAAGACTTTGGAAACCCTTGATTGCCATTTTCAAGCAAAGCTATGTTTTATCAGTTTTCTCCCAAGTGGTGTGAAACCCCAGTAAAAACCAACCTTAGAGTAAGGGGGTTGGGATGCATAACATACTTTACTGCATGATTAAATATATTTTTATTTTATTTTATGTGCCTTGGATTTGAGTTTTAATGTCTTGGAGGCTTGTTGGTGAATATTGAGTGAGGAGGGCAAAATGGTAATTTTTGCCAGAGGTGAAAATAGGGAGATAGCTTGAGGATTGAATAGGAAATAAGTTGCTAGTGAAAATGACAACAAGAGTTGTTGTGGTTTAGTGGTTAGAGATTTGGAATTAATTCTTGAGGTCTTGGGTTCAAATTTCATCATATGAGCTTTAGCTTGGTTAAATTTTATTTTTTCTTAGGGAAGTAATAATTTCAGCCTTAGTGGTGTTTGGAGTAGGGTAGAGATGTTGTCCTATGGGAGGCATGATAGGAGTCTTCAAATCCTACTCATTTGTTCTACTCGAATTTTCTAAGAGGAATTCATTTTTCCTTGATCTTTGATTTTTCCTTAGTTCTCAACTGATGAGGTTGAGCAAGTTGTTCTAGCCATTTTCTCTCCAGAAATTTCAGTGAAGTGCTGTGGCTTTGTAAGATCAAAATGTCTTAGTGAAGGACTTCTTATGGTCCGAAAATGTGAAAGAGTTGTGGGAGATTTCAAGAGGAAAATTCCTCTAGTGAGCATGCTGAAAATTCACTCTAACTAGTTCATCTTCCTTCTTGGAATGAACTGAAAATTCTCTAGCTGATTGTGCCATCAAGGTATCGAAATTCTTAGCTAACATTCCCTCCCAAATGCTTCCAGAAAAATGGTTTTTTGAATCAGCTTGCAATCTGAATTCTTTAGCCATTTTCGGACTGCTCAAAGCTGGAGCAAAACCAAGAAAAATTCCTGTACAAATCGCAGCTTTGAGAGTCCAAAACCAAGCTATTTTCTTCCAATGTTTGTTCAGCACCTTAGCCATGTTTTTTCTCCTTGAATAAGGCTGGAAACCGGCATTGAAATCCCCTGGAATTCCCCTTCAAACTCCTTGCAAACGGGCTGGAAAATGGCAGCCGAAAACTGCCCAAGAAAATTTCAGCTTGCGGAAATGCTGTGCAGAAAATTGTCCAGCTTTGTTTCTTAATCTTCCTCCAGCCGAAACACCATCATTGTTCTGCATGAACCTTTCTTAAACCTCCAGTAGCTGAGATCCATTATTCCCCTTAAGCTTCTGCACAAAATTCAGACATGGCTGCTCGAAAATCTCTCCAATAAATCCCTATAATTATGCTTGATGGATTACCAAATTTCCAGCTACCATAGTTTAGCAACTTTCCATAATGTATCCCTGAAATAACCAGACTTCTTCTTCACCATTATGCTCCCTATTTTCGGCCACCCTAAGCTTCCTTAAGCCAGCATTAATCCCACCGAAATTCTGCTCAAAGCAGTCAGCCATGGCAAACTTCCAAAGCTCTCCAACAATCAAGATATTCTAGGATATTTAGTTTCCAAATTTACTTTCTAAAAATATTCATCAAGGATTTTAACAACTAACCTTTCCTTTTCCCTTCCAAATTAGAGAATCATCTTCCTAAACCCTACAGAAATTCAGCCAGCCCTAGTTCTCACAGAATTTCAGCAGCTGCAAACTACAATCTCACAAATTCTTTCAACCTTCAAGAACACACACACTACACCAAGAACACCTACTTCTTCCTTTCACCTAATACCCCTCCAAACCACTTCAAACCTTCTCTAAAATCTCCAGATTTGACCTACTCACTGTCGTGAGTCCATCAACACCATTTTTAACATCAAACTCCACAAATCAACTCGCTACTTCGGATCAAAACCAGAAAATTCTGTGAAGGTTCAAGAACACCTTCAAGGTAGGTTTGTTCTAACAACTTCATCTTCTCCAATCTTGATCTCTAGTGAGAATATATGTGAATAGACATGCTAATGGTCTCTCTCTCTCTCTCTCTCTCTCTCTCTCTCTCTCTCTCTCATGGCCGAAACTCCCTCTCTTGGCCGGATGGCTTCTTCCTCCATGGCCATGCTCCCTCCACCTTCCTTGGACGATTTTAGGCATCTAGGAGTTGAGATCCATTCTAAACTCCTTCAAGGCATCCCTCAACCAAGTAAGTCCCCTCAATCTTTCTTTTAAATTCTAGATTCATGTCTCTAGGATGATGTTGATAGTATGTGGATTGTGATAGGATTTGAGTATGCATTGTAGAGATTGAAGCATGAATATATGTATGATTGTGAAGGAGATGGGATTTATGCATGGAAGGATTATATTGTTTGATTGAATGATGATTTGGGGTTTGATGCATGTTTCCATGTCATAGGTAGTATTTGTGATGAAGTATGCTAGAGATTATGTCACCATTGGTGATTAGGACTTATATTCATGTTGGATTATTGAAGCCATGGCCATATCTATGCTAGTAGAGGTTAGATCATGTCTTGATAAATTGAGATCTATGCTTGTGAGCATGATTTGGATGAATTGATGAGTTGAATGGTTGAATATGTTCATGATTGTGAGTAACCTTGGAATTATGATCATGATCTAGTTGTCCCTAAGCAAATTTTTATTTCATGAATAAAATATGTAGTAATATAATTTTGCTAGTGATTTCGAAAAACCCTAGGAAGGGTGGATTTGGAATATTATATTTATATAAAGGAAAATTTAGTCAAATAAATAATAGTTTTAATAGAAAAATAAAATATATAGATACTTTATAAAATAATGAAATCCACTAAAGCCTTTTATGGAAATAATCATGACTAGTAAAATACTTATTTCTATAAATTTAATTATCATCTTTTAATCAAAACCTATTAAAACTCATTTATTATTTTTCAAGCAAGATTCATTAAAATTCATTTTCAACTAACTTTAGTTATCAATTATTTTCTAACAACTAAATTATTAATAAATCATTAACAAATAAACTCTAAATTTTTCTTAGCAAGTTTTAAACCTTTAACTTATTAGTACCTATTTCCCAAAACATTAATTATTTTAAATATCAAATTATCCTTAGCCTATAAACCTATTTATTTATTGAGTGGCCTTAAAGCTTGGGATACTAGGATCATGATAGTAGTAAGTTGAGTTGTTTTAAAATTGAGGAAGTGGATTGTGGCTTGAAATTGATTGTGTTTTGTATTTGCCCATGTGGGGTTAGGTCAATTGTTGGAGACCTTTTATTTGTGAGCAAGAGTCAGGTAAGCTCCTGCATAAAACCTGATTGATGTGAAATGTTTTTCTTATGGCAAGCCAAATGTAGAGTGTATGGACACTCATTTATGTAAAGGCAATTGAGGGTTGAACTCTCTCTTATTTCAAACATTTGAATTGTTTAAAAATCAAAGAGCTGATTTGCCAAACTCAAACTATTTCTAAAGCTTATTTTTACAAGGACTTTGGAAACCCTCAAAATGCCATTTTCATGTGGAACAATGTTTTGTTCATTTTATCCCAAGTGGGAAACGTCGTTGAGTACTCAATAAGGGTGGACTGACTACTAGGACTAGTCCTAGAGGGGTTAGGGTAAGTCTCTCAGTAGGTGGCTACTTCTGAGGGGTGAGTCCTTCTCGGATAGGAGGTTAGTCCAGTGGGTCGTGCCGGTTCGAGCTAGTAGTGTTCTTTTCAGTCAAGTGACTGTGTTTTGCCGGAATGGACACCCGATTGTTGTTTGGGTATAGAGAATGAGGAGTTTCTTGCCCAATAGGCCGATCACCTACTTTTGTCAGTCTGCACAAAGTGTGGCATACTGACCATCCTGTTGTGGGGCCCAACGCGTGGTAACCTATAATCCTTTCTTACGGGTGGTTGATTTTGTTGATCATGTATGGCTGGAGTAGCTAAAACGCCACTCTTGCTTTTTACTAATGTTTATTGCTTGCCAATATTTCTCTTATAAGGATTTCGCACTTTGCATCCATGAACTGCTTTCACTAAACACCCAAAGCACACACGGACTTACTGAGATTTCTGTCTCATCACCTTTTTACCATGATTTCAGGTCGATCCTACTGTGGGGATGAGTACCAAGTGTAATCTGCCTGGAAAGAGATTGTTATCGTTTATTTCTATGTATTGCTTTAGAGAGTCGAGAGTGGATAATTTTATGTATGGTTTTGTTTTAGGAATTCATGGATTTATTCTTGGAGTATTTTGGGATATAATAATTTTTTTTAAAAGTTAAAGTATTATTTTATTCCGCTATTTTATTTGTGTGACCTAGTTATAAAGACCCCTTGTCCTTTGGATGGGGCGACATCCCCGGCCCTGGCGGGCCTAGGTAGCGGGGTGTTACAAGTGGGATGAACTACATTGAGTACTCAATAAGGGTAGGGTAGTAGTACTAGTTTTGAAGAGCAAAAGTGAGTCTTCTGGCAGGAGGCCACCTCCAGAAGATGAACTCAACTTAAAGAAATGCCAGTACTACTTAGTCATGCCAGTCCGAGCTAGCAGGTTTTAGTCATGTGGACTGTGTGTTGCCGGAGTGGACAACTGGTTCTGTTTGGGTGTAGATAAGGAGGAGAATCTTACCCGGTAGGCCGATCACCTACCTTTTGTCAGTCTGCACAAAGTGTGGCATTCTGACCATTGTATGGTTATGGGGCCCAACATGTGGTAACCCATGACTGCCTTTTGAGTGGTTGATTTTATTGTACCAGTATGGTTAGAAAAGCTAAAACGCCACTCTTTCTTTTGAATATTATTTATTGATTGCCAGTATTTTCCGATCACCTATCTTTTGTTAGTCTGCACAAAATATGGCATTCTGACCATTGTACGGTTATGGGGCCCAACGTGTGGTAACCCATGGCTGCCCTTTTGAGTGGTTCATTTTATTGTACTTGTATGGTTAGAAAAGCCAAAACGCCACTCATGCTTTTGAACATTATTTATTGCTTACCAGTATTTTCCTTATGAAATTCTTACACTTTGCATTCACAAACTGTTTTCACTAAACACTCAAAGCACACACGGACTTACTGAGATTTTTTATCTCATCACCCTTTTTACCATGATTTCAGGTCGATCTTGCTGTGGGGATGAGTAGCTAGTTGTTGCCGGCTTGGAGGATATTTTATTATTTATTTTTATGTAATGCTTTGGGAGTTGAGTGTGAATAATTTTATTTTTATTTTAGATTTGTTCTTGAATTCTTGGATGATAATAAGTTTTAATTTTGAAGTATTGTTTTATTTTGATTGTGTGACCTAGTTATAAAGATCCTTTATCCTTTGGACGGGGCGACATCCCCAGCCCTGTTGGGCCTAGGTAGTGGGGTGTTACAAATTCAAAAACAAAATCCAGAATAAAAATTGTTCAATCTCAACTCCTAAAGCATTACATAAAGTGAATATCAGAAAAATCTTCCAAGGCAGGCGACAACTAGCTACTCATCCCCATAGTAGCATCAACTTGAAATCATAGTAAAAATGGTGATGAGATAAAAATCTCAGTAAGTTCGTGTGTGCTTTAAGTGTCCAGTGAAAATAGTTCGTGAATGCAAAGTATAAAATCTTCATAAGAGAAATACTGGCAAGCAATAAACAATAGTCAAAATCAAGAGTGGTGTTTTGGCTTTTCTATCCATACGTGATCAATAAAATCAACCACTCAAAAAAGTGGTCATGGATTACCACACGCTAGGCCCCATAATCATACAATAGTCAGAATGCCACACTTTGTGCAGACTGACAAAAAGTTGGTGGTCGGCCTACCGGGCAGGATACTCCTCATTCTCTATACCTAAACAAAAATAAAATGTAATCATGCTAAAACTCCAATGATGGGATTTGAACCCAAGACCTTAAGAATTAATTACATAGCTCTAACCACTAAAAACAACAACTCTTATTCTTATTTTCTCTCCTAAATATTTTTCTTATTTAATCCTCAAGCTATCTCCCTATTTCACCTCAAGCAAAAATTATCATTTTGCCCTTCTTACTCAATAACCACAATTAAGCCTTCTAAGCTACAAATCACAAATCCAAAGCACATAAATTCTTATAAAAATATATTTAAACATGAGCAATAAAATATGATATGCATCACAACCCCATTACTCTAAGGTTAGTTTCAACTAGGGTTTCACAATATGGGTACCACATCACATAGCACATCATCCTTATACTTCCCCATCTCAAAAGTCACCAAAATGTGTTTGTTCACTCTATCTCCTCCACTAGATTCGATGTCATTTTGTGAAGTTGAACTAGATTCTTCATTCTTACTAGTTTCACTCAATTTCATTTACTTTTGCACCACATCTAGTCAACTCCTCTTTTTCTCCTATTGTGGATGCGAGCTTTCTTCCACTTCATGAGTACCTGAAGCACTATAGGAACGTTCATCTATAGCACGTATTTGTTCATTCTTTATCTCAAATTTTGAATTCTTTAGCTCTTCAACAAATTCCATACTCTTTTGCTCAACTTCTTCTTGCACATTCTCTTCTAACACTTCTAATGGGTTTGACTCATCCTCTAGAAAGAATAAAATGTTATAATATTCGTTAGTCACCCTATTTATTGAACTCAATGGATCTACGTCTTCTTTTTCATCATTACTAAGCTCTTCATCATGCTCATCAACATTTTCCTTAACTACTTCATGCACTACTTCATCATTTTGATTGAGCATTTCTTAGCCTTGGGCTTCCCTTTCTAACTTATCCTCCTTCTCAAAGCTACGTAATTCATCTTGTTCACCCCTCTCAATTTTTTCTTCACTTCTTGTCCTTCTTGGGTCCTCAACATCTACAACATTTTTCTTGGCCACTTTGGCCTCAAGTCTAACTTTTTGCTTCTCAACTTATCTCTCCCTTTTGCAATTGTGCACCCCATAAAATCTTTCATATGCTAATTTATTTAGACAATCAGCCTTTGTGTGCCTTGTACTACTTCAAATCTCACAAGCTAATCCTCTACTACTTCTTTGTTGTACTATGCTTATAGAAGCTTGGGATTCTCCCCTTTTACCTTGCAACTCTTCTTTCCCCTTTAGTTGTTGTAGCAAACTTGGACATCTTCTGCATTCATGCTCCGTCAAGTTCTTTTGCACCCCATACTTTGTTATTTTCTGTGCAACAGTAGAAGATTGTCCAAGATGATTTATCAACTCCATTTTCATGTTTTGAAATTCACTTTGTATTGTCCTCATTACAACTTGCAATTCATCTCGCAATCCCCTTCTTCTTGAGGTATACTAGGCCCACTTGGGTTAGGCCTAGAGATTTCTTGATCATGGGCCATGGTGATGGAATATTGCGGACTTATACCTGCAAAACAAAGGGATTTGATAGAAAAATAGATCCTCACTACACTCCTTGCGTGTTGGCTCTCAAGGTTGATCACTCTACCCACGTATTTTTTCTCTTAAGCTCTTTTAATAATAGGTTCACCCATTTGCCTTTTTCTCAACACTCAAGCCTTCTTGTTCAATCTCAATTCTCCCCAGTAGCTGATGATTTTGTCCATCTAAGTGAATCACACAAATCAAAAGAATTCTTCAATTAGGGGGTCTTAGAGGAATTTCAACAAACACTTGTTGGGCACATCAAGCAAACAAGTTTTTAATCAAGAATTTCGAGAAAAGTCGATTCAATCAACACAAGAACAATCACTAAATGCACAAGAAACAGTTCTAAGCAAGAAACAAACAAGAACTATCAAGAATAAAGAAACAAGAACAACTAAAACTAGGATGATGAATAACAAGATGGTCACAAGTGTCCAATGGAGAAATTGAGTTCATTGAACATGGAATTCAACATTAGAGTGATATACTAAGTCACAAAGTCCCAAGGAATGAAAATCAAAAATCAAAGTTTCAAACTATAGCAAAAAATACTCTTATTGAACATTTATCAAACACCTTGACTGTAATCTCTTCACTTAAGAACAACCAGAATTTTCAACCATATTCAAGCCAAATTTCACCACAATCACAAGATAAATTTGTTCCCAAGGATTATAACAACATCAAGGAGCAATTTCCCAATAGAAAAATCAAGGAATAACAAAAATTTCAAGACCTTTTTTGGAGCAAGTTTTGAGTGACGGGATTTTCTATTTTTCTCTTTTCTTCACTTTGTAGGGATCTTTTTTCTCATTTTCAAGCTTTGATGGGAATCAAGCTTTTCATTGCTCTTGTACCAAACTCTTTGATACAAATTCTTGGTGGCTTTTCTTGGTGTTGTGGGTGATTTTGTTAGCTATGTTCCAGCTCAACTCAAAGGAACAAAAATAGAGGTTGTTGTGACCAAAAAGGAGAAAATTAAATACCTAGCTGCACTCTTTCAAATCCTTGAAGAGCAAAACCTCAAAGACCCTTAATATGAGTAGAAAGTTCTACTATAATCTCACCCCAATATCCTTGAAGTAACAAAGGAAAAGAAGAACAAATAGAATAGAGAAAATAGGCACCCAAATATTAAATTTCAAACAAACCTTAGAAAAACAAAGCAACTAAGGCCTATTCAAAGAAAACAACATTGGATTATCCAAAAGATTTATAGACTCTTACAAAAGGAGGACTAACCCTTTAGCTTTATCTTGAACAAGATGAACAAGGAAGCTAGGGCCTCTCAAGATTCTCTTTTCAAATTTTGAATTCAAGTAAAGTGTATTGTGTTTTCAAATCACTAAATGTGCTATTTATACTATCCTAACCCTAACTAAGTAATCCCAGATATTCTATTACATTTTAGGGTCAAAATAAGTCTTTACAAACACTTAAAATTAAAGAAAATTGGAGAAAACATAAAAAAGGCGAAGCAGTCGTCGGCTGCCCAGGGTGGAATTGGCACCGGTTTGGGCACTACAACCGGTGCAGATTACGGACTGCCTTCGAGCGGTCAAAAACCGGATGAAGCCATTGTTGGGTAGAATGAAGCCGGTGCCAATTTGGCTACTTGGAGTCGACACCAACCGTCCTCTGGAGGCCTCCTTTTTTGTCTAGTTTCGTCCGTCTTCATCGCCACCCCTGGTTCTTGCATGGTCACGCCTCCCCATCCTTGATCTTGACCTTCATGATAAGGCGGAGTCTCATCAAAGTTCTTTTCATACATTAAAATAAGTTTCCAGCAATACTCGGGTCGTTTTTTGTACTCGATCACAAAAGTCATTTCCAATGGTATTCGGGTCATTTTATCCATACTTGATTTTCAAAAGACTTTCCGGGGGTATTTGGGTCATTTTATTCTTACCCAATTTGAGAAATATTCACAAAGTTCCAATAAGGGTATTTTGGTCACCTAATTTGAAAAATATTCACAAAGTTCCAATACAATTATTTCGGTCATTTACCGAACACCCGATTCCAAAGGTTTTCATAAAACATTGCAATAAGGACATTTGGACTATTTTCCAAATACCCTATTCTAAAAGGAACTCATTTTATGAAATCCAAAATTTTAAACCCATGAGAGGATTAAATTCAATGTTTCCAAACATTTTTCCATAAAATGATTTAATATGGGCATTTCAGTCAATCTATGAATACCCGATTCCAAAATTTACCATTTTCTAAAAGTCCCAAGTATTTAATCCAAAAAGGACTAAATTCACAAATTCATGTTTTAATCATCTAGTAGGGTTTCCAAGCCAATTATAAAGTTCATTCAAGCTAAAATGGTATAAAACAAATCTTGCTCAAATATACCTTAAATATATTTATGGATTTCCAAAATGGTATAAAATGTAGCATTTCATGGAAAATAAAGTACACTAGCTTTCAAAAAGGTTTTAGAAATCCAAGGGCCGTTCACCCACCGTTTCTACCACTTTCAACGTTCTGTTGGCCATTTACCGATAAACAACACCAAAAATTATTTTCGAGTTAATTCGTGTTTAGCAAAAAAAAATTAGCCAACGGTTAGCAGATGTCCAGTCGACGTCGAGCCAATGTGCTCGACGGTTAGCGGACGTCCAACCGACGTTTAGCTGATAGTTAGTCGACAGTTATGGAAAACATTCAACTTTCGTTCGTGTCATTTTTTGTCATTTGTTCAATTCTTTCTTTTTCCTTTTTCCATATCCTTTCTCCCTTTATGTACAAGGGATTCACTTCATATTTCCCCTTTATTTCCTCCAAATCACACAACTAATCATCCCTAAGTTCATCTATTTTCGGACACATTTTTCTAAAATTTCACTTCTTGACACATGATTTTGTTTTTAACATAACTTTCAATCCACAACTCCAATCTGGCTCTATGATATACCAAAACGACTATAAGACTCTTAAATTTAATTTTCTGTAAGTATTTTTGAGAGTTCTAGTTCCCATAACATGTTACAGGGAAAAACACAGCCCAAGTAATTTTGCCTCAATTCCACTATTCATGCTTTCTTTCTTTCTTTCTTTTTTTTTTTCCCCTTTAGCCTTTAACACTGTGGGAACATTAATTCATTCAATTTTCCTTTAAATCATCTTTAATTCTCTGATTTTCAGATGCCAATGGTTCACGAGGGCCACACTTATGCAACATAAATTCATCTTTTCTAATCACAGCTGGTATAATCCATTTTTCCAATGAAGTAACTTCCATTTTTATTCGACTTTGGTCATCATCTCCTCAACCGGAAACAACCCATTAAACCACCATAATTATTCAGTTCTTCCTTCTTCCTCAAACAAATCATCATTCAAAAACCCGTAGGTAGCCGGCATATATAGAAGCATGTATAACTTTCATACACAAAAGTTCACAAACCCTAGCTTTGATCCTAAATCAAGACATAAAAATCATGTTTTTATGTTAACATTCACGTCAACATAACCATCACTCACTCAACAACAACTTTAATTCAAGAAAGGTTGGGTTTTACCTTGTATTTGAGGCTATTTGAGGTGATTTGGCTCCAAGGACACCAAGAAAACACACTTCTTTCTTTCTCTCTCCTTTTTCTTTTTCTCCCTATTTTTCTCTAGCTTTTCTTTCCTTTTCGTTCTCTCTTCTTTCTCTACTCCTTATGCATGAATTTCTTGCTGAAATTCATCTTCTCAACCGCCATTCTTGGTCGAAATTGGTGACCATTTGGTAACAAACTGTGGGCTATCCACCACGTGTCGCAACTTCATTCGTCTACCTTTTTTATTTATTTTGCAAAACTTATTTGATAAGCTTTATCTTGTATGAAATCTCATCCAACCTCTCATAATGTGACATATGCCCCTATCCACCAATCACATTGTGCCGCACATCTAAGTTTTACCCGCATTTCTAATTTTTCTCAAAAATGACCAAAATCAGGTCCGGAATGGAAAAATATTTTATTTCACCCTTCAACTCCAAAAATTCCACTAAATCCATTGGTAATCCTTAAATTCTTCAATTCCTCCTCTATTTGGTCAAATTTATGGTCAAAGTTGCGGGCACGATCAAAATGATGAAAATGCCCTCGATGACTCGATAGCATAATTCACCCAAAAACGTGTGTTTCATTTCACTGATCAATTTTTCTCTCAGTCTTCCCTCAAACCCCTATTTTATTAACAATAGTAGTCTTTTGAAGATTTATGGTGCGGGTAGAACAAATCTAATAGTTACATCCAGGTCCTGACAAAATATTATTATACCAAAATATTCATCTCATTACACCGATCAACTTTCGTTCTAGCCATTGATACAAATTCTCATCCTATTACAAATAGTAGCCAGCCGAAAGTAAAAAGGTGGGGTGTTACATTCAGAGAATATTCTAGAAGGTCAAGAGCTAACAAACGTGGGTGGTATTTGATGCGAATGAGTAGATGACTAGTTGGTATTTCCACAGAACAAATCCTCGGACCAACCAAGAAAGCTTCATTAAGTTCGAATCCAGTTCTGCTTATTCAACCTAAATGCCCTAAGGGTATGTATTCCAAGACTTTAGCTAGAGAAAAAAAAAATTAAATTGCAATTTCCACTGCATTTTTATTTTCTCATGATCATTAAAAAAATTCTAGAAAATTTTACAAAACAATGGAATTAAGAAGGTTGACTTTCGATGCTTGTTGTGATATGTTCTTAAGCATTCTTTATGCTCAGTTTTGTGCATGATTTTAAGGTGTTGTATGGGTGAAAAAACAGTAGGAAATAAGCCCTTTTAAATGGAAAATTTTGGGATAAAATTGAATTCAAGAACTAAAGTTCTTGGATCAGCAAAACGAATGCTATTTATGAGCAACATCTAAGACGCTATCGATATAATTTTTTTGTGATTCTCACGGACCTTATCTATTGAAATTTTTCATATCCTCTATTCTATACATGTTAAGCAACGTAACAGTAAAATTTGGGGTCATTTAGATGAGTATACATTGGTGTTTTGCCTTAAGGAATTTATGATATGCTTGCTAGAGACTGTAAATAGCTTAGGGCTTTAATAGGAAATTGCTAAGTGTGATTTTATTTTTGGAAGTTATGAGTAGGAATGGATTACATATTTGATTAAGAATGTTTTTATGCCTTGAGTACTGAACATATCAGCACCCAAAAAAAAAAAAAAAAATAACACATCTATGATGATACTTTTTCCTCGTTAAAACCTATATTTTCCTTGCTAAAGGGCTTCCGTGACAAGAAAAACTTTATCGTTAGTTCCTTGCTGAAGCTCTCTTGCTAAACGATCTTGGTGATAAAACTTATTATTTTGTCACTAAAAATTCCCTTTGTCTAGGAAATAAGTTTCCTCGCTACAACATAAAGATTTTACTAGGATATACTTTGATGCTAAAATTGAATAATTTTTATCGCCAAAAGTTTCATTTTGTCGCTGATAATATTTTCGCGAGATAAAGTTTTATTTCTAAAGACTTTTGTCACTAAAGGGAAAATTTTATTTGAGAAATTAAATACAGTTGGTAAAATATTTATGCACTTTTGGCGAGGGAAGTTTTGTCGCTAAATAGCCTCATTGGAGACAAAAATTTTGTTATTTGCGACAACATTCTTCATAAAGTATAGTTAATAGGTGTGTGTGCGTGTGTGTGTGTGTAATATTTGTATGTATGAATATATATAAATATAAATATGCATATATGTTGCATATATATATATATTTATATATATATATATTCACACATACAAATATTACACACACACACACACACACAGAGATATATATATATATATATATATTGATTTTGCAAATCTTGTTGTAGAAAATATTAATTCAATTTGTAAATGACCAGGTTTTAAATTTATAAAGCGTCAACTACTAAACTAAGCACCAAAACCAGAATTAATGTAAGTACACTAATTATATAACATAGTATAGGAAATTAACGAGTATCATCCTCTACGAGTAACCACAATTACTAACTCTCCTATTATTTAGCCAAACAAAATTACAAAGGTGCAATTAATACAAGACAAATCTTTTATAAAATAATTTTAAGAAAAATAATGGAATAAAAGAATATATTTTTAACAAAAAGTCCTCAAGACATGGCAATTTTTGGGATGTATGCCCTCTTAGGCCAGGTTTCTGATTTAATTTTAACTTGTATTAATAAAAGTAATTTTCTTCAAAATTGTTTGTGAAATCTTCTATACATTTGTGAACAATTTTTGTTGGAAAAGACTCATTGTGTTTAAGTAAATGGTTCATGTGAATGGAGATCTTTCACAGTAAGGTATGGACCATAGAATACTTAACACATAAAGTACTATTCTTAACTAGATGATGAGAATGAGAATCTCATCATCGAAAGGTTATTGTGTAATAAATTCTAAATAGTGAATGACTTACCTTTAGCCAATGAGTGGTCTTCTCATTTCATAACACAAGCGTATTTCGAATACGTAGAATGGGACTTGTAATAGTGGTTTCTAAAAGTACTATGTGATAGAATCTTAGACTACTACGGCTAAAGCGTGCACCTGTACTCTATAGCTTAAGTATGAGTTGGTAGTTTGACGAAACTGAAAGCGTGTGCTTTGATATACTATAGTTGAGGTTCTTTAGAATGACCAATATACTTGTATGTTGGGTATATGTAAGTACTTAGTTATGACAGACTTGTACAAGATAGTGTCTACACTATATTGTCCATTGTGGTTGTTCGAATGATCTAATTATCCAGGGCTCTGCAGAATATGATTTGGATATTGGCTTTAGGTTAGCTCTCTTGGAAAGCAAAAATATTCCAAGAAGTTGTGGATCATTAGACTAGAAGTCTAAGTATGGTAGATGTCTTTTAGAGAAGTATTAGTACACTATTTCCTATCTAAATGCACGACAATATTTAGAGGGGTATTTTAGTCATTTCACCTGTAGGTCCAAGACATAGCTAACACAGCATTGTCCTTGGGGTCAATATTCCTTATGGTGATATTAGAAAATATTTAAAATTCAAAATATAGCTATTTATATAGAAAGGGTATTTTAGTCATTTAAGTAGCCAAGGCGATATGTCTTTTTGGTCCTTGGAATAGCTCGTAAGTCCTAATTATTTTCAGGTCGAGGAAATGGTCTCAATAAAATGGATTTTATTTTATTTAGGAAGTCTAATTTATTTTTGGACTGAAATAAAATAGAGGAGTGAGAGAAATTAAATTTATTATCTAATTTATTTGATTAATTAATTATTCAGGGCCTAAGCCTAGATTGAATAATTAGAAAATTAATCTGGGCCTAAACTATTTAATAAATGGCTTAAATAATTATTTTAGCTTATTTGGGCTCATTAATTATTTAATGGGTTATTTTAATATGCCCAGGAAATAAATAATTAATGGTTATTATTTTTGTGGGTCATTGGATCTAAGAAAAATGATAAATTATTTTTGGCCCAATAGCGTAGACTAAAGGAATACTTTGATCCACGGAATAGAAGAGTTAAGGCTAAGCCAAACCTCTTCTATTGATAGCCTCCGGATGTTTTGAAATATTAAAACACTAGGGTTTTGGTTATTAGGATTTCAACATGAATAGTCAAGGGTCTCTGTGGAGTTTGAAACACATAGAACACACAAAGAAAAAAAGCTTCTTCTTCTTTCTCTCATTCTCTCTATTTGTCTTCTTGATTTTGCTAATCAATAGCAAAGGATCAAGAAGGGTCATTACTTACCTAAGTTGTTTCCCCGACATCAATTGGGCAGTGGAATATTCTGAGAAGCAAAGGGCTTCACATTCATGCCACAGAGGAGTCAAAAGATTACTGGTTTTCAACCAGAGGTTTCGACAGTCCCTCAGACATCATCTGTCGAGGGATTTTTTTCCAGTAATTTCATCGGCTTCTTCTCGGGTGAAGAGGCAAAGAAAGCACATATGTATTGGTTTTGCCTTTTGTTGCTCTCTGTTTTTGTTACTTTTTTCCACTGATGACCTGTGCATGGATAGCCTCTGAACATTTTCAGAGCTTCAATTGGTATCAGAGAGAGTTTCTTTGAAAGGCTTCGGATTGATGCACACTAGTTAATAAAATTTGCAAGACTAATTTTTAATAAGATCCTTTGCTATTTTGGTATGCGTAGATCGTCTGTACACCTCACCATTGAGGTATAAGAGTCTCTGTAAAATTTTTTAAGCATTGATTAGCTTTTGTGTAAACCTGATTTGAAAAGGTACAAGCGGGTGTGATGTTTTTTTTTTCTTTTATGAAAAATGTAACAAGAACCGCCATGGATCGATCGCGATGAGTTGTAGAGTGTTTTGGAGAAAAATCATAAACTAAATCAATGAAAAAGGGGAAGGTTGAAGACGGACAGAGCCGCCTAAGCCCAGCCGTCATGTCGAGCTGGGTTGGGGCTTGGTCTTCGTGGAGCCTAGGTAGACAACCTAGCCAGCCTCGGCATCCAGCTGCAGCCAGGCCTAGGTGTGCCTTGGCTAACCCGCATCTCAAAAGATTGCAAGTGCATCCGGGGCATGATCAATTGCATCATGCCTAGGATGCTTCCCGGGTCATGAGGCAGGTGGGCCTTGGGTCGCGGGCACCCGCCCGCGGATCATGGCCCATGGGTCATCCCGTGGTCCATGATCTTGTGCGGCAGGTGCACAAGACCCGAATATATATATATATATATTTCCATTTTTTTGGATTTTGGTCATACCAGGCAAAGTTACTATTTTTGCAATAGTTAATATTCTTTGAATATTTTGCATGAAAAATAATAGTAATGGATTTTAGTATTAAACAAGATTATTAATTAATTTAATTAACACCTTTAATTCTATTATTTGGGCACTTAGGATTAAAAGTAGAAAAATATGAAAACGTGTACAGTTTTCTAGAATGTTATTTATTTTAAGTCTGATGTGCAGGTTTTCTGCAAGACTAAAGTCTTTAGAAAATTTTATTTGATAAGGAAAAATATTTTTATTTAATTAAATGGTTGTTTTAACTTAAACAAAAATTAATCATTGGTTATTTTCTTAGAGGTTTTTTATCCTTGACATAAACAATATTTTGGATTTAGAAATTTTTTTAAGTTAAAATGGAAAGCAATTTTAATCCATTTTTGCAAAGGAAAGATTATTTTTGTCAAATAAAACCTTGAGATCAAAATCTCTAGGAATTTTAAATGGAAAATTTTTGAAATTGTTAAGTTCTTAACTTAAATAAAAATTAATCCAAGAGGAAAAATTTCTCAAAGGATATAAACATTGGCGTAGAAATTATTTATGGATTTAGATATGTTATTTTAAGTTAAAAGAGAACTTAATTGAAAATTTTCAAATGATATTTTTCCAAGAAAACCCTTATTTAATAAACTAAGTGGGAGAGGGGTTCCAATGGCCCTATAGCTTCCATCATGATCCTTGTTAGAGATCGTGGTGTTGGGTATCTCTCGCGTATCATATACGATGCAACGGAAGAATAAGAATGAGATACCATCCCAGGATCCTATATGTGTTGAAAACAAGACATATATATGGAAAACAAAGATACAAAGATAACAGTTTTTACCTTTCTATGTTTGTGTGGAAAATAAAACTTTCCTTCTTCAAGTATGATAATTTTGGCGCGATCCAGCATTCCTCTTGAGGAATCACCATGATAGTTGAATATCCAACCACTATAAACACAGTGTGTGATTATCTCTAACAGAAATCCACACAGATGATACACTCAAGCACCAAGATTTTATGTGCTAGTAGAAAACAACAATGGTAGCTAGGGTTTTTCTTGTTCTTCTTGTTCAGCAAAACCAAAGAATGAAGAACAAAAAGTACAAGAGTCTTGGTGTTGTCTTGGAGAGACTCACACACTCACACCCAAGAGAAAGAGAGAAGAGATCATCATCTATATATAAGGCTTCTTGTGACCCTTGGTTTTATGGTTTTTTAGAGTCATTTCATGTGACCCTTGAAGTCACCCGAAAAGCTCAACAAAAACAACCACATCTGAGAATTCCAAACAAGCAATTGCAATTAGAACCCATCAGGTTCTCAAACTTACAAATTGGCCCATAAATTATAACTAATTATAATTTGGCCACATCAACTTCTCTTTCTCGCAATAAACCCCACTATGTTATCAAATAACATCTTGAGTATATATTCCTCTTTTGTGTGTGACCTATTAGGTTTCCCAGTCAATTGGTAGCGAATATGAATTAATCCAAACGTCTTTGAGATTAATAATCCTTAATTAATTAGAATTAATCCAATTAATTCTAATCAGGATTGGTTTATTAATTCATGAATTAATAAACCCATATTCACATATCATAAGCAGTATCTGGCAACACATCATGACCACCTAAGAGTCTAGAAAGTCAAGTGACTTGACATGAACCCTTCAATAACAAACTACAGTGCAATTAACTCTTTTCACCATACAATATCTCATTCTGTCTACAGTACAGAATTAGTGCCAACTCCCTGTAGAATATATATTAATTCTGGCCCGAATATAATTATACTTGTACCAGGAACCCATTACTCTAGATGTGTATCAATTGGAACTATTTCCAATGCACGTATGCGTTGGCCAAGGACTTCTCGACTAGTAATTCCTACAAGTGGCCGTGAGATATTCGCCCCTACTTTTAGGAATGGTGAATCCTTTATTATCCCTCTCAACTACTTTTGTTTACCTCACAATGTACCCAATATCCATCCTATAAGTAGCCCTCGATCGATCTCCGAAGATTAGAATCAAAGTACAAAGCTCAGTAAACAAATTACCTTGGAGATCTCAAGTCTAAGGATACTTGCACGTTTGCTATATTGGGATTATATCACTGGCACTAAATAGTCATCCATGTGATTATCTGAAAGCTAGGGAATCCAATGAACTTGTTCCATTAACAAGTATCTATGTGTTAATTTTGAGTATCTTAATACTCACGGATATGAGAACCACTGCCTGATCAAATCAGGAAGTCTAATACATGCGAGTCTTAACGCATTAATAATGTCCTGTCTCATTAATGCTACGACTAACGACTATTTAAGTACTAACACTATATAGTGTAGCAGGAATCTCATATCATGATCTCTATCATAATTTCCTTAACACAGTATCATACTAGAGACTTTATGCAACAGTTATATTACTCAAAAGTAATCAAAAGAACTGTAAGATAAATAATGCCTTTTATGAAATAAAATGTGTCATATACAATATACAATTGATTGCCTCTTGGGCATAACACTAACACATAGGTCTCCTCGCATCATGCAAGAAGTGAATCCATATAAGATGGAGATACCACAAGGATATGGAGCTTATAGAAGGTTTAATTAATAACCCGATATTCGGACTATGATCGGCCAGCCTATGTTAGAGGTTGTAGTACGAGGTATGTCCATAGAAAATGAGAAGAAACGGTCATCCCTTCAATAGAGTTATCTTCTAGACCATTACCTGCAAGAAAAATTACTTTGTGGTGGTTAACACACTTAGCTTAAGAAACTGTTAATCTTCCCAAGAAGCTATGCCAGTTTTTCTAAGAGCCAAATTAATTATGTTAAAGATAATAGTAATGGGGTTAGCCATTATCAATTTAATATAAGGATAAAGTGCACAAAAATCTTTTATTTTTAAAAATTTTGGAAATGGTTAGTGGACTTTCTTTCAATCCTTTAGCCGTTATTCTCTGCGAGAATAAGCTAACGGGTCCAAACTATGTGGACTGAAAAAAGAACCTGGACATAATACTCACAACCAAGGAGTATAAGTATGTCCTTCACGGGACCTGCCCTGTGATCGGGGAAGGTTCCACTGCTGAGGAGCGTGAGGCTGAAAAGATATGGAAGAAGGCTGATGAGATGGATTGATGCTATATGCAGGCTTCCTTGTCGAATGTGCTCCAATCCAAACATGAGCACATGGCAACTGTATATGACATTAGTACATCACTAGCCACAATGTTCATGTGTAAGAGCTGGCCTGCAAGGGAGGAGGCTCTTCGAACAATAATAAATACCAATATAGCTGAAGAAGTATCAATTAGAGAGCATATACATAAAATGATTGCTGCTTTTGAGAAGGCAGCAGTCTTAGGGGTTATCGTTAACCCCGAGAGCCAAGTGGACATGGTTCTTGAATTTCTATCGGGCTCCTTTACTCAGTTCAAATTGAATTACAATGTGAACAAATTAAACATAAGTTTAACGGAGGTGATGAAGGACCTCCAAGTGGCAGAGAAGGCCATGAAGCCACAAGTTAGGGCTATGATGTCTTCTTCTTCAAGAACTGGGCCTAAGCCTAAAAAGTTTAAGAAGAAGAAGGGGAATGTAGTGCACTAGCCCAAGGCCTAGCCCAAAGACAAACCCATGGGCAAATGCTTCAAATGTGGGATGAAGGAACACTGGAAAGGAGTATTCAGATCTTTAGGCCAAGAAAACCCCCACAGGTAATGTTTTTTATCTAGAGTCTATATCAATGGTTGGATTAACTTTCACTTGGATTGTTGATTCAGGAGGCACTGATCATATCTGTAACTCGTTGCAGAGGTTTAGAAAGATTAAAAACTCCAAAAAGGTGAACAAGGACTACGCGTGGGAAATAGAGCACAAGTGTGGGCCCCTTCAGTGGGAGAACTGGAACTCACTTTTGATTGTAAGAGAATAGTTGTTTTGAATGATATTTTATTTATTCTTGATTTTAGACAGAATTTGGTTTTAGAGGCAAAAGTAATAAATCAAGGATATTCTATTTTTTTTCCATTATGGTATAACTATCAGCAGAAATAGAGAAGTAATATATACTAGGCACATGTATGGAAATCTATTCTTCATTAATCTTTTTAACAATCAATTGAATAACGCTCAATCTAAACCTTTAAATAGGAAGAAAAAAACTATTGTTATGGACTCTTAGCTTTGGCATCTATGGTTGGGTCACATTAACTCGACCAGGATTCAGAGGTTAATCCATGATGGGACTTTATGCTCATTAAGATTGGAAAGTTGGCCTCAGTGTGAATATTGTTTTATGGGAAAAATAACCAAAAAAGTTCTGTACCTAAAAGACAATTAGAGCTAAAGAAGCATTGAGTCTTGTTTACACTAATGTGTGTGGTCCTTTGTCTACACCAGCAAAAAGGGGTTTGAGTACTTCTTCACATTCACAGATAATTGTACAAGATATAGTTATATTTATCTGATGAGATGCAAGTTTGACTCTTTCAACAAGTTTAAAGAGTTTAAAGTTGAAGTGGAGCATCGGATAGGTAAACTAATTAAGACCTTATGATCAGATTGTGGTAGACAAAACCTCTTCGGTGAAATCAAGGACTACATAGTCCATCATAGAATAGTATCCAAACCCTCTGCCCCGGGGACACCCTAGCAGAATGGAGTAGCAGAGAGAAGGAACAAGACATTGATAGAAATGGTCTGAAGTATGATGTCTCATGCTATACTACCAGTGTCTTTTTGGTAGACAAGCTAGAACAAAAATCAAAATTATGCTATTTTGTTGGGTATCCAAAAGGTACAAACGATGGTTACTTTAATCATCACAAGAAGCAAAAAGTACTCATCAGTACTAATGGTAGATAATTGAAGGATGATCAAAATACATCCACTAAAGGTTTGGCAATGTTGGAACTCTAAGAGAAGTTATCTTCTGAATCAATTTCTCCTAACCCGATTATAGAACAAGAAGATGCACAGCCTCAGAAACCTGTACAAATGGAGCCTCGTCATAGTGGGAGGGTATCTAGAGTTCCAGAAAGATAGAATGGAGAAGCTTTTAACCTAGTATTCGACCATCAGGAGCAAGATCTCACTAGATACGAGGAGGCTATTGCTGATGCCGATGCAAACTTATGGCATGAAGCAATGAAAGCTGAGATAGAGTCTTAGTATTTCAACAAAGTTTGGGATCCACTAACTTCACCTAAAGAGATAAAACTAATTAGGTGTAAGTGGGTGTCTAAGAGGAATAAAAGAGCGGATAGGAAGGTGGAAACCTTCAAAGCTAGGCTTGTTGCGAAAGGTTATACTCAGAAAGAATGGATCAATTATGAGGAAACTTTTTCCTCGGTAGCCATGCTTAAGTCTATCTATATCCTCCTTGCCATTGCATGTCATTATGAATACGAGAAATGGCAAATAGATGTCAAGATAACATTTTTAAATGGCTATCTTAGATCTTAGTGAAACATCAATATGTCCCAACCAAAAGACTATATTGCTGAAAGCCAAGAACATATGATTTGTAAGCTTAAGAAATCCAGTTACGGACTTAAGCAGGCATCTAAAGCATGGAACATTCGTTTTGATAAGACTATAAAATCTTACAGTTTCATTCAAAATGAGGATGAACTATGTGTGCATAGGAAACTGGAGGGCATAAATGTAGTTTTTCTTGTACTATATATGGACAAGATTCTGCTCATCGGAAATGATGTAGGGACACTGTTATCTACTAAGGTTTACCTATCTAGTTAATTTAGTATGAAGGACTTGGGTGAAGCCAATTACATTCTCAGAATAAAACATCTTAGAAATAGGAAGTAGAGAATGTTAGGTTTATTCTAAAGTACATGTATTGACAAGATACTAGCCAAGTTTAGTATGGACTCATGCAAGGGGGTATTGATCTCTTGCAGACATGGATTGTCCTTTCTTTCAAAGGACTATCCAAAGTCTCAAGAAGAAAAAGATAGAATGAGTAGGATTCCTTATGCTTTAGCTATAGGAAATCTCATGTATGTCATGTTTTGTACTAGGCCAGACATCTGCTTTGTCGTAGGCATAGTTAGCAGATATCAGTCAAACCCCAAGAAGGTTCATTGGTAAGCTATAAAGCATATTCTCAAGTGTCTTAAAGGTGTGAGAGCTTATATGCTAGTTTGCAGGACTGATGACTTGGTTCCTACAAGATACATAGACTTAGACTTCCAAGTGAATAAGGATAAGAGAAAATCCACTAGTGGATACGTCTTCACCTTGTCTGGAGGATCCATTTCATGGAGGAATATCAAGCAATCATTCATTACTGACTCAACTATAGAAGTTGAGTATATGACAGCTTCAGAGAAGGAAGCAGTTTAGCTCCGAAAGTTCCTTTTGAAACTTGGAGTCGTGCCATAAATAGACAAACCAGTTCTGATGTATTAGGACAACCGTAGTGCAGTCTTATAATCCAAAGAACCCAGGAACCACAAAAATGAGAAGCACATAAAGAGAAAGTACCACTTGATTTGAGATTTCATCTAGAGACGGGAAGTTATGATGGATCAAATTGCCTCGATGAACAATCTGGCATATCCTTTCACCAAGCTTTTGGCAGAGATAGCCTTTAGAAGATACTTAAATGCCATAGGGATGGGCACCTATGGATTTACTTAGTCTTAGAGTATAAATGAGAGATTGTTGGGATGTATGCCTTCTTAGACTAGGTTTCTGATGTATTTTTAACTTGTATTAAGAGAAGTTTTTTTCTCAAAAATTATTTGTGAAATCTTCTTTATATTTGTGCAAAATTTTCAATAAAAAGACCCATTATGTTTAAGTAAATGGTTTGTGCGAATAGAGGTCTTTTACAGTAAGGTATGAACCATGTGATACTTAACACATAAACTACTATTCTTAACTATATGATGAGAATGGGAATCTCTTTATCGCAAGGTTATTGTGTTATGAATTCTAAATAAGGAATGGCTTACCTTTAGCCAATTAGTAGTCTTCTCATTTCATAACACAAGCGTATTTCGAATACGTAGAACGGGACCTGTAGTAGTGGTTTCTAAAAGTACTATATAATAAAATTCTAGACTACTACTGCTACAACGTGGACTTGTACTCTATAGCTTGAGTATAAGTTGGTAGTTTGACAAAAATGAAAGCATGTGCTTTGATATACTATAGTTGAGATTCTTTACAAGGACCAATAACCTTGTATGTTGGGTATATGTAACTAGTTAGTTATGACAGACTTGTACAAGATAGTGTCTACCTTATATCGACTTTTGTGATTGTCCGAATGGTATAATTATCCAAGGTCGTAGGAAATATAACTTGGATATTGACTTTTGGGTAGCTTCCTTGGAAAAAGAAAATATTCCAAGAAGTCGTGGATCATTGGACTAGAAGCTTAAGGATAATAGATGTCTTTTACAGAGGTGTTAGTATACTATTTCTTCTCTAAATGGACAGCGGTGTTTAAAGGGGTATTTTAGTCATTTCACCTGTAAGTCGAAGATATAGCTAACGCAGCATTGTCCTTGGGGTTAATATTTTCTCATGGTGATATTAGGGAATATTTAAAATGAAAAATACGATTATTTATATAGCAAGGGTATTTTAGTCAATTTAGTAGCCAAGTCGATGTGCCTTTTTAGTCCTCAGAATAGCTTGTAAGTCCTAATTATTTTTAGGTTGAGGAAATGGTCTCAATAAAAGGGATTTTATTTTATTCAGGAAGTCTAATTTATTTTTGGACTGGAATAAAGTAGAGGAATGAGAGAAATTAAATTTATTATCTAGTGTAATTAGTTAAATAATTATTCAAGGCCTAAGCCAGATTGAATAATTAGAAAATTAGCCTTTTATAAACTAGTTAATAAAAGGGTTAAATAATTATTTTAGTTTATTTGAGCTCATTAATTTTTTATTAAGTTATTTTAATAGTCCAAGGAAATAAATAATTAATGGTTAATATTTTTTGGCTCCTTGGGTCCAAGGAAAATAATAAATTATTTTTCGCCCAATAGCCTGGACTAAATGGTTATTTTGATTCACGAATAAAAGAGTTAAGGCTAAGCCAAATGTCTTCTGTTGATAGACTCTATATGTTTTGAAATATTAAAACATCAAGGTTTTGGTTATCAAGATTTTAACGTGAATAGTCAAGGGTCTCTGTTGAGTTTGAAACACTCAGAACATATGAAGAAAAAAGGCTTCTTCTTCCTCTCTCTCTCTCTCTCTCTCTCTCTCTCTCTCTCTCTCTCTCTCTCTCTCTCTCTCGTGTATCTCCATTTCTCTCTGTTTGTCTTCTTGATTTTCCTAATCAATAGCAAAGGATCAAGAAAAGCCATTCTTCACCTAAGTTGTTTCACTGACATCAATTGGGTGGTAGAATATTCTGAAAGGCAAAGGGCTTCGCGTTCAAGCCACGGAGGAGTCGAAGGGTTGCTGGTTTTCAATCGAATGTTGTAATAGCCCCTAAGACATCATCTGCCGAGAGAGCTTTTCCATTAATTTCATTGGCTTATTCACGGGTGAAGAGTCAAATAAAGCACAGAGGTATTACTTTTACCTTCCTTTACTCTCTATTTTTGTTTTTGTTTGTTTTTGTTTTTGTTTTTACCACTAACAGCTTGTGCGTGCATGGCCTGTGAACGTTTTTATAGCTTCAGCATGCTATTAGGCAAAATTCATTATCAATTCGACAACAATCTAGTGCCAAGGATAGCAATTATAAAACTCATTCTCTCTCGAGTTATGAATTTCCTATCTATGATAAAATCAATGGATATCTCTACTTCATTAATTTCACACAAAGATGCATTAAACATGTGATAAACTAATCAATTCAATAAAATAATGTGCTTAAGTGACCAAATACTAGACAGATGTCATGAAATTAATCACTAAAGATTGCATAAGCACAAAATCGTAATCTTGAGTTCATTACCTTAAGAACAGAATAAAACAAATGGTTTACTAATCTCTTTCACTTTTCTTTATATTTTCATTGGGAATTCTTGAGATTCATTATATTTAAATTGTAACTAAGGGATGTACTCTAATTTTACCTTGGAATTGTTTATTTATTCAAGGTCTATTGATTTCTACAGTAGGCATTCCATTGCTTTGGTTTGATTATATTAAATTGAGTGATTGGAATTAATTTATTTTGTCAATCAAAATGTACATAGCCCCAGGTGGGTTGAAGTGACCCAACACGAGGTCCGATCTATAAGGGGTGGATTTTGTGCATGAATTTGGTATCTTCAAAAGAATATTGGCATTTTTTGAATTCTACTGGGCCAAGACTTCTTAAACCATGGATTTTGGTATTAAGGGAGCTTATGAAGACAAGAAAAACACAAGAGAAATGGGTGAATACAAGGATTAAAAGTTGCCAGTCACTCAAAGAAGGGGAGATTCATCGTTCAAGGAGCATTATTCAAGAAGGTTTTCAAGAAGAAGAAGAAGTGCTTATCTATGAGTTTTTTCTTTTAACCTTTGTTTTCTTTTACAAGAATAATGATCTAATTAATGTTTCCATTGTAATTTGACATTGTTTTTGGGGTTCATGATTTCTTGAATTAATTTAGTCTTTTAATCAATTCATTATTTTTCTTGGGATTTCGTTGCTTGTTTTTATTACGAAGTTGATTAATTGATTCTTGTTGTTAACTTACTTGAAAAAGGGGTTGATAACAACTTCAATGAATTAATTTTATATTTGTTATCTCTTAACTTGCTTGAAAAAAGGGTTAATTGCTAAGAACTTGGGCAATCAAAGGTTACTTGATGATTGCTTGAATATGGATTCATTAGCTAATTTCATATTTTATATCACCTAGAATATAGTGGTTTATATGAGGCTTGATTTTAATACATCTTTTGGGTAAATTGGTTGAGATAGAAAATGTTCACTAATCTACCTAGAATATAGTGATTCTATGAATTGCAAAAGAAGTGGGTCTATTTTAAATCCATCATGAGACCAAGATGATAACTGATTGTGATATTTGCTAAATGATTCATTGTCAAGTTTTCAAAAACACTTGTCTAAATTGCATATTTATACATCCTTGAATTGTATATATTTTTCTTTATTTTCTTTTTACTACTTATCATTTTATTGGGTCAGTTAAACAATTAATGAAAAGTGATTAGTGTGTATTTGTTCCTTTGAGGATTGATACTTGTTAATTTGCTATACTATGCTTGTGATAAGTATACTTGCTCGTATGTGTAATTTGGGATTAATATTTTAATTAAAACTTGGCTAATGGATGGATTTAAATTTAATAATTTTTATACAGACAAAATTTACGCATAAAATTTTTGGCGCTGTTGCCGAGGGATTAATATCATGAAAGTTTGAATTTTGTCAATTTAACCATTTAGATATGTTTATATGTCTATATGTAAATATGTGAATATGTATATATGTTCCTTGTTTGAATAGGTGACATATTTTGTAGTTTGTATACTTGTAATTCTCTATTTTCACTATATATTGTAATTTGACTAACCCAATTCATGAGTGTACATCGTTGATTAACTTGTAAATTCTATAATCTCACTATCTTCTTGTCTCCGTAGATCTAGCCCTTATACACCTAATGATCTAAAGACGACGTAGTAGATCTTGCTCCTAAGATTGAGAAAACCTTAACAAAGATTCAAATGGTGGTTAGACAAAGGGTGAGACATGATACAGAGTTTAACTAACCAGACAATAGTGGTAACGGTAGAAGTAATAGGAGAACTATGGATGATTTTGTGAAGCCTGTAATCTTAGGTAAAGGCTCGAGCATTACGATACCTATGATTGAAGCCAATAACTTTGAGATTAAGCCTAATAGTATCCAGATAATTCAAAACATGGAGCAATTTGATGGGCTACCAGAGAAAGATCCTAATACCCATCTTGTGAGGATTTTAGAAATTTATGACACATTTAAAATGATTGGTGTTTTTGAAAATACTATCAAACTATGGTTTTTTCCTTTTTCTTTGAGAGATAGACTGAAATTTTGGTTAAAGTCTTTGCCAACCGGATCTATCACCGCTTGGAATGTTTTAGCTGAAAAATTCTTAGCAAAATATTTTCCCCCAGCTAGAACATCCAAGCTTAGGACCGATATTTTCACTTTCCAACAGTTAGAATCTAAAAATCTCTATGAATGTTATGAGAGTTTCAAGGAGATGCTTAGAAAGTGTCCTTATCATGGGTTTGAGCTAGGTATGTAAATGCAAATGTTTCATAGTGGCTTAAGTTTTGCGACAAGGCAATTGGTTGATGCATCCACAGGAGGTTCCATTAATTCTAAAACCCCAAAGGAGGTGTTTGATTTGATTGAAAATCTTTCAACAAACAACTATGCTTGGGGTAGTTCACGGTCGAAAGCTCGTCTTTATAGAGTGCACAAGGTAGATACAATGGCAACTTTGGAGGCTAAGGTGGAGGCACTAACACAAAAGATGGAGCAAATGGTGATGTTTCCTTCCTAAGGATAGGTAATGAATGTGAGTTGTGATTTTTTTGGGGAAGGACATAAAAATCATGAGTGCCAAAACATGAGGTCATCACACGAGTCGTTAGAACAATCTACGTTTGTGGGCAATGGAAGATAAGGTAACAATCCTTACAGTACCACTTACAACCCTGGTTCGAGGAGCCATCCCAAATTTTTATGGAACAATCAAAACCAACCTAGGTAGACTTCTTCTAACTTTGGAGGAAATCAAAGTACTCAACCCCTTTTGCCTTACAATGCATCACCATCTAAGCTATCATTGGAGGACTTAGTTAATCAAATGGTAAGTAGCACGAAAACATGGTTTCAAATAGTGGATGCAACCATGATGAATTTTGAGGCATCCATGTGCAATTTGGAGAATCAATTTGATTAATTAGAGAAACTCCATAGAGACCGTCAAACAGGATCTCTTCCGAGAAACACAGAGACAAATCCATGTGACGAAGACCATGGAAAAAGATGATTTGTACTGTTTTGATTTTCGGGACATCTCTTTAATTTTTGCGTGCTTTTAGTCATTTTTTTTGTCCTTTTAATTTTAAGAATGAATTTTATTCATGATTTTGTGGTTTTAATTGTTGTTATTTTCATTAATTATTTATTTAAAAACTATTTTTGGGTCGAACAGAGCTGATCTGGCACCAGGCGTGAGCTTTTGCCAAGGCGCCAAGCTAACATTGCTAAAAAAATTACACCAAAACAGCCTAGCCCCGACACCATGTGTAGAACTTAGACTTGCTGCCAGGTCCCATCGGCCATAAGGCCCTCAATAGCCACAATTGAGCCATTTTTCAAACACACCTTCATCTCCCTCATTTTTTCTCTCAATCCATCACTGGGTTGACTTCAAAACACTACCAGGTCACTTTCTATCCCTCCAAAACACTTTGCAAACATAAATCATTACTTTGTTCTTGAAGTGTTGGATTGAAATCAAGAAAAATCCAAATTTTCTTTCAAAAACCCATTTTCAATCCATCCACTTGGTGCTCAATTTCTTTAATCTCTTTGCATAGAATCATTGCCCATACATTAGAGATTATTGAGGTATGATTTGTTTGCTTTTTCTACAATTCAATTTTTTATATTGACTATTGGATATTTTTGTATGAATTATGGTCCAAAACTTCTTGTTTTTTCTTGTCTTGCTACATTGAATGAAAATTTTGCTTTCTCGAGGCTTAGTTAGCATGGGTATATGATTCACAATATTATTTAATTGATGCAATTCATATCTTACATCTTTTTTGGTAGCTATTAAGCACGCCTCTAATATGTGTAATTGTGAGCTTACCACGATATGTGCTTCATAGATTGAGAGATACTTATTCATGTTTAACTTGGCATTGTGAGTATTTGCTTTACATTATGACATGAATGGCATTGCCAATTGATCATAGGTATTGATATTGTGTTTGGGATTGGACAATGGCTATCTTTTTGCAGGTATAGCTAGGGGAGTGTGCGTTTTGTTTTGTTAGCTATCTTATTTTGTTTTGTGATATATTGAGGTAGTGGTTGCATTGAGTGGGTGTTGTGATTGTGAGAAAGTTGAGGGGTGTGTTTAGTTGTGTAGTAAGGAGTGATCTTGAGAGTGTTCTATCTTTCTTCCTTTATCGTACCATTGTCTATCATCACATCTCTATCATGTCAACGAGACCCAAGGGAATGGCACCTAGGGCCAAGAGAGCTAGAGCTTTATCTTCATCTACACTAACTTTTGAGCCTCTAACTATCCAGCCTACATAATTCTTTGACCCTACATGTCAAATTTGTTACTAAAGTCACCAACATAACAAAATCATAGTAGAAAAGATGTATACACCTTCCTTTGATAATTCCTTACAGCTTTCTATTATGTTTAAGTGACTGGGGTGGGAGTCTCTCATTAGACTTGGGCGAGCTTATTGTGTAATACCCTACAATTTTAACTTTGATTGTCCACTACTTGCAATAGGATGAGAATTTGTATCAATAGCCAGAACAAAAGATGATCGGTGTAATAAGACGAATATTTTGGTATAATAATATTTGGTCGAGACCTGGATGTAATTATTGAATTGATTCTACCTGTACCATAAATCTTCAGAAGACTATTATTGTTAATAAAATAAGAATTTGAGGGTACGTTGAGAATAGAAATTGATCAGTGCAATGAAATGAACGTTTTGGTTTGAAATATGCTATTCGGGTTATCAGGGCCACTTTCGTCATTTCGACCGCGCCCGCGACTTTGACCACAAATTTGATCCAATAGAGAATGAATTGAAGAATATAAGTATTACCAATAGATTCATTAGAATTTTTGGAGTTGAATGGTGGGATAAAATAGTTTTTCGTTTCAGACCCGATTTTAGTCATTTTTGAAGAAAATAGGAAATCACAGTTAAAAATGGTGTATGTGACATTTTGTGATTGGTAGCCTAAGGACATGTGTGAGTTTAAGAGAGGTTTCACAAAGTATTCATGAAAGATGCATGGAAGTAAAGAATTACAAAATAAATGAAAAATGATGTGTAATTTTGTAATTGGAACACATCATTTGTGGGTCGTTTAGATTAAGGCCTTGTGCATTTTGATTGGCCAACACATAGACCATGAGAAGATGATTGAATGGCAGAAAATTGGCCACGAAATTGTCAGACATGCAAGGAGAAATGAAAGGAAATTTTTGAGGAGGAAAATAGGTGGTTGGTGTGTAAAAATTTCATTAGAACACACCAAAGAATATCCGCCATTCATTTAATAAAACAAAAGAGATGAATGGCCAAGATTGGATGGTGAATGGCGGTGATAAGGGGTTATTATACAGCCAGAATTTTGGCAGCCATGAAGGAAGAAAACCAAGAGAAAAAGAAATTAAACAAGAGAGAGAAAAAGGCTAGTGTGTGTTCTTGTTGTTCTAGGTGAGTTTTGAGAAGTTTTGGGAGAAAATCACTTCAAATAGCCTAAAAAACAAGGTGAAAGCTCACCTTACTAAAGTTAAAGTTGTTGTTGGGTGAATGATGATTATGTTGATATGATTTTTAACATGAAAACGTGATTTTCGTGTCTTGGTTTTAGATCAAAGCTAGGGTTTGACACTTTTGTTTATGAACCTGATATATGCTCATGTGTGTGCCGGCTGCCTAAGGGTTTTTGAATAATGTTTTGTGTAAAGAAAAACTGAATAATTATGGTAGTTTGAAGGGTTGTTTCCGATTGAGGAAATGATGATCAAAGTAGAATAAAAATGGAAGTTACTTGGTTAGAAAAATGGATTGTACTATCTTGTGATTAGAAAAGGTGAATTTGTGTTGAATAAGTGTGACCCTTCTGTGCTATTACAGTCTAGAAATCACAAAATTAAAGATGATTTGAAGGAAAACTAAATGAATTAATGTTCCCAAGGTGTTAAAGGCTACAGGAAAACAATAAAACACATGAATAGTGGAATTAAATTAAAACTACCGAGGCTATTTTTGCCAAGTAGCGTAACACGGGAACCAGAAATGTAAAAATGGCTTATACATAATTAAAGATGAGAGTCTTCGGATGTTTTGGTATATCATGGAGCCAAATTGGAGTTTTAGATTAAAAGTTATGTGCAAAACAAAATCATGTGTCAAGTAGTGAAATTCTAGAAAAATGAGTTCGAAAATGGATGAACTTAAGAATGAATAATTGTGTGATTTTGGACAAAATAAATGAGAAAGATGAAGTGAATCCCTTGTATACGAAAGGAGAAATTATGTGGATTATTAAAGCATAATTTTTTTGAATTTATTCCTTTTTAGATTAAATACTTGGGATTTTTAGAAAATGGTAATATTTGAAATCAGGTATTCATAAATCGACTGGAATGCCCTTATTGGAATATTTTGTGGAAATGGGTTTGGAAACTTTGATTTTAATCCACTTTTGATATTAGAATTCTAGATTTCTTGGAATGAGTTGTTTTTGGAATCGGGTAATTGGAAAATAATCCAAATATCCTTATTGATATGTTTTACGAAAGCTTTTGGAATCGGGTATTCAGTAAATGACCAAAATATCATTTTTGGAACTTTTATGAACACGTTCCAAATTGGGTGAGGATAAAATGACCCGAGTACCCTCAGAAATTTATTTGGAATCAGGTATGGGTAACATGACCCGAATGCCCTTAGAAATGACTTTTGTGATCGGGTACCAGCAAAATGACCCAAATACTCTTGGGAACTTATTTTAATGTGTGAAAAGAACTCTTTACCCTGTTTTAACATAATCTTGGAAAAATGATCTCTCATAATGAGATTAATTTTTAGAAAATGACATTTTGATCTCGAAAATCATTTTATTAGCTTGATATACCTATGAAATAATTGATTGACCATGCGGAGCCTATGTGAATTATGATCTGACTTGCGAGTCAGTGGGATCAAATTTTGGAAATGTTATTTTTCCCTGAAAAATGTTCGTTTTGGAAATTCTGCGGGGTTAGATAACCCTCTGGCCTGATTAGTCACAAGGGGTTAGTATTGGTAACGTTAAGTACTCAGTAAGGACTTTGATCTTTGTACTAGCCCACGTTAGAGTTAGACAGCTCTATAAACTTAGCCTAGTTCGAGGGATTGTCTTACTACGAATGGAGTGACAGGACATTGAGATGAGTCGCCCTAGCTTATGTTGAGTAAGGTTGGTATGGGGACCCTTGGCTTATAATGGGTAAGCTTGGCATGGAGACCCTTGGCTTATGGTGAGTAAGGTTAGCATGAAGACTCTTGGATTATGGTATGTTTGGCTAGTATCGGGACCCTTGGCTTATGGTGACAAGAGTGTGATGCGGTATTCCTGAGCAGAAGTACGCTGTGGTGTACTTATTCCGGGGACACACGGTTGAGTACTGTAGGTTGCGGTCTTGGTACAATGATACGTGGTGCCGAAGGCAAGGACTGCGGGATTTGCATACAGTCCGACCTTCTATTAAAAAAGTATTTGTGATTTGGAAATTAGGGAAATATTTTGAAAATGAAACACAGTTTTTCAAAAAAAAAATGTGTTTTAAATATAATCTTCCTTAGAGTGTTTTGGAAATGTTTCCAGTGAAGAAATGAAATACTTTTTCCACAAAAGTTTTATGTACTCTGTTCTTTCATAAAGCTCTAGCACACACAGGACTCACTGGATGATTCGTCTCTCACACGTGTCTTTATCTTACCTTTTTGTAGGATCTAGAGTTAGGTGGTCCTACGGATAGAAGAACGATACCATAATGACAGTAGTATAAGAAAGCTGAAGATGTTTATGTTGTGAATGAGTATTTAGATATCGTTCTAGCAAAATTGAAGGAATTGCCACCGGAGAGAGAAGTAGAGTTTTCCGTTGATTTAGTGCCATCGGCAGAACCAGTTTCAAAGGCTCCTTATAGAATGGCACCTACAAAATTACCAGAGCTCAAGAAATAACTATAGGAATTAAGGGAGCAATGGTTCATTCGACCAACTACTTCACCGTGGGGAGCACCTGTATTGTTTGTTAATAAGAAAGATGGGTAATTATGGATGTGTATAGATTATCAAGGGTTGAATGCAGTGATATGAAGAATAAATATTCATTGCACCCAATACGGGCATTTTGAGTTTGTAGTGACTCTCTTTGTTGTTACTAATGCTCCTACTATTTTCATACACTCGATGCACCAAACATTTCGACCTTACCTAGATAATTTTGTGATTATATTCATAGATGACATCCTGGTGTACTCCAAAGACTCCCAAGAACATGAACAGCACCTTCGAAAAGTCTTAGGAAAGTTAAGAGAGGCCAAATTGTATGTAAAAGTTCAGTAAGTGTGAGTTTTGGCTACAAGTAGTACTCTTGGGACATATGATATCCAAAGATGGAATTACAGTAGATCCTGCAAAAGTTGAAGTGGTGACAAATTGGAAACGTCCCAAGACTCCAACCAAAACATGAAGTTTTTTTAGATTAGTAGGGTATTATCAGAGATTTATTAAGGGATTCTATAAGATAGCTTCTCCTTTGACTCGACTCACCCAAAAGAAAGTTCCTTATATTTTGACCGAGAAGTGTAAGAGAAGTTTTTAGGGATTGAAGAAGGGGCTAAGCTCTGCTCCAATTTTAGCCTTGCCAGTGAAGGACAAACCTTATAAAGTGCACATGGATACATTAAAGAAGGGATTAGGAGAAGTATTGATACAAGAAAGAAATGTGATAGCTTATATCTCTAGAAAATTAAAACCCCATGAGGAGAATTACCCTACACATGACTTCGAGTTGGCGGCTATTGTGTTTACTCTTAAGAAATGGAGACATTATTTATATGGAGTTGAGTTTGAAGTCTTCACTGACCATAAAAGCTTGACGTATGTTTTACCCAGAATGATTTGAACATGAGACAATGTTGGTGGATAGAATTTTTGGAAGAATTTTGGTGACCAATTACATATCAACCTGGAAAAGCAAACACAATAGCAAATGCCCTTAGTAGGAAGGCAAATTTATTAGTTCTTCAGATGTTACAAATTCCAAAATTAGAAGCATTTGCAGTAGATTGAGGAATGAGGTTGAGTAATATTTCTATTCAACCTGATATCTTACAGCAATTGAAGGGAAAGCAAGATCAAGATAAAGACGAAGATGAGTTTTGAAGGGACAATGATAGAATTATTTATTACTGGGGTCAGTATTATATTCGAAAATTGTCTATGATGTATCAATGCATTTTAATACAAGCACATCGAAGTAGGCATACCATCCATCCAAGAGTTGTAAAGATGTATCAGGATGTAAAACAATGTTATTGGTGGATTAGTATGAAGAAGGATATTTCAAACTTTTTAGCTCGATGTTTTATTTTGTCTGCAAGTGAAAGCCGACTAGCAATGGCCTGGAAGGTTGCTACAACCATTAACTACTCCATCATGGAATAGGATAAAATTATTATAGATTTCATTAAGGGGTTATGCATGGAAGTAGGACAGTGAAATACTATATAGGTGATAGTGGATTGACTAACTAAGTTTGCTTATTTCATCCCCATTAACTAACGAAATTCCCTAGAGAAGTTAATTGAAGTCTATCTGGAGGAAGTAATTAGACTACATAAGTATCCTCTAGGATTGTGTTAGAACAAGATCCTAGACTTACCTCGGAGATGAACTAAACTACAACAAAAATATAGGATAACTTGAAAGTTCAGTACAACAGTGCACCCATAAACGGCTGGACAGATTGATCGAGTGAATATGGTTTTAGAACACATGTTACGGGCTTGCACTTTAGATTTTGAACTAAGTGGATTGATAATTTAGCATATATAGAATTTGCATGCACCAATATTTATCAATAAACAATTGGACTGGCCCCATTTAAAGCTCTATACGAAAGAAAATGTAGTCTAGGATGAAGGACGGGTGAATAAGATGTCTTCAATCTTAAAAAGTTTGACAGGCTATGGAGATGATCAGAACTAAGTTGGAGGAAGTTCAGAGTAGACAGAAAAGTTATGCGGATCAATGTAAGAGAGATTTGGAATTTGCAAAAAGGGATCGTGTATTCTTAAAGTTGCCCCTACAACGACAATTGGGAATTAAAGGACCAAGAAAGAAGCTGGAACCTAGGTACGTTCGACCATTCCCTATTATCGAGAGGATTGGGAATGTGACTTATCAATTAAAGTTACCAAAAGAACTTCAAAATATTCCCGATGTATTCTGTGTTGCCCAACTTTAGAAATACGTAGCTGATATCGCTCACATTTTGAGTGAACAACCTATTGAGAGAACTCTAAGCTTGAAGCATAAGGAAAAGCCTATTAATATCTTTGAGTATACAGAAAAGGGTGTGCGGGATAAAGAAAATTTCACTTGTAAAAGTATTGTGGAATCATCATCCAGTGCAAGATGTAACTTGGGAAATTGAATCGAAGATGTTGAAAAGTATCCAGAATTATTCCAAGTATTAGCCAATTTCGAGGATGAAATTTTTGTATGAAGGGGAGAATGTAATACCCCACAATTTTACCTTCAATTAGCCACTACTTGCAATAAGATGAGAATTTGTATTAATGGTCAGAACAAAAGATGATCGGTGTAATAAGACGAATATTTTGGTATAATAATATTTTGTTGAGACTTGGATGTAATTATTAGATTTGTTCAACCCGCGCCCTAAATCTTCGGAAGGCTGTTAATGTTAACAAAATAAGAATTTACAGGTACGCTGAGAATGGAAATTGATTAGTGCCATGAAACACACGTTTTGGTGTGAATTATATTATCCGAGTTATCAGGGGCAGTTTCGTCATTTTGATAGCACCTGTGACTTTGAATGCAAATTTGACCAAATAGAGAAGGAATTGAAGAATTTAAGTATTACCAATGGATTTAGTAGAATTTTTAGAGTTGAATGGTGAGATAAAATAGTTTTTGTTTCAGATCCGATTTTAGTCATTTCTAAAGAAAATAGGAAATCGCAGTTAAAAATGGTGCATGTGGCATTTTGTGATTGGTAGCCTAAGGACATGTATGAAATTAAGAGAGGTTGCACGAAGTATTCATGCAATATGTATGGAATTAAAGAAATACAAAATAAATGAAAAATGATGTGTAATTTTGTAATTGGAACACATCATTTTTGGGTTGTTTAGATTAAGGTCTTGTGCATTTTGATTGGCCAACACATAGACCATGAGAAGGTGATTGAATGGCAGAAAATTGGCCAAGAAATTGTCAGCCAGACAAGAAGAAATAAAAGGAAATTTTTTAGGAGGAAAATAGGTGGTTGGTGTGTAAAAATTTCATTAGAACACACCAAAGTATATCCGCCATTCAATTAATAAAAACAAGAGATGAATGGCCAAGATTGGATGGTGAATGGCGGTGAGAAGGGGCTGTTATACAGCTTATATTACTGCAGCCATGAAAGAAGAAAACCAAGAGAAAAAGAAATCAAACAAGAGAAAGAAAAAGGCTAGTGTGTGTTCTTCGTGTTCTAGGTGAGTTTTGAGAAGTTCTTGGAGCAAATCACTTCAAATAGCCTCAAATACAAGGTAAAATCCCACCTTGCTAGATCTAATGTTGTTGTTAGGTGAATGATGATTATGTTGATATGAATTTTAACATGAAAACATGATTTTTATGTTATGATTTTAGACAAAGCCTGGATTTGTGACTTTTGTGTATGAACCATAAATATGCTCATGTGTGTGCCAGCTGCCTAAGGGTTTTTGAATGATGTTTTATGTGAAGAATAACTGAATAATTATGGTAGGTTGAAGGGTTGTTTCCGGTTGAGGAGATGATGATCAAAGTATAATAAAAATGGAGGTTACTTGGTTAGAAAAATGGATTGTACTAGTTTATGATTAGAAAAGGTGAATTTGTGTCGAATAAGTGTAACCCTTTTGAGCTATTGCAAACTGGAAATCACAAAATTAAAGACTATTTGAAGGAAAATTAAATGAATTAATGTTCCCAAGGTGTTAAAGGCTAGAGGAAAATAAAGGAAAGCATGAATAGTGGAATTGTAACAAAACTAATGGGGAAGTTTTTGCCCAGTAGCGTGACATGGGAACCAGAAATCTCAAAATGGCTTACACATAATTAATGCTCAGAATCTTACAGTCATGTTGGTATATCATGGAGCCTAATCGGAATTGTGCATTGAAAGTTATCTGTAAAACAAAATCATGTGTCAAGTAGTAAATTCTAGAAAAATGAGTCAGAAAATGGATGAACTTAAGGCTAATTAATTGTTTGATTTTGGATGAAATAAATGAGAAATATGAAGTGAATCCCTTGTATATGAAGGGAGAAAGGATGTGGAAAAAGGAAAACGAAAGAATTAAAAAAACGACGTGAACGAAAGTTGAACGTTTTCCATTAACCATCTACTAACCTTCGGCCCCGTCGGCTAACTGTCGGCTAAACGTCAGTTGGACGTCAGCTACCCATCAAGCATCGTCGGCGAACCATCGGCTATTTTTCGGCTAAACACAATTTTACCTGAAAAACGATGTTTGGTGTAGGTTTATCTGTAAACGGCTAACGCAACATTGAAAACGGTACAAACGGTGATGGAGCAGCCATAAACAGAAAAAAGTTAATTAGGACACGAGGTGAATCCTTTTGATTTCTAAAACCTTTTGAAAGCTGGTGTGCTTCACTTTTTCATGAAATGCTATGTTTTATACCATTTTAGAAATCCTTGAATATATTTAAGGTTTATCTGAGCAAGATTTGTTTTATGCCATTTTGGGCTTCAATAACCTTCATATTTGGATTGAAAAACTTAATTGATGATTAAAGCATGAATTTTGTGACTTTAGTCCTTTTTTGATTAAGTACTTGGGATTTTTGAAAAATGGTAATCATTGAAATCGGGTATTCATAAATCGACTAGAATGCACTTATTGGAACATCTAATGGAAATGTGTTTGGAAACTTTGATTTTAATCTACTTTTGAGAATAGAATTCTGGATTTCTTAAAATTAGCTCCTTTTGGAATTGGATATTTGAAAAATAATCCAAATGTCCATATTGGAATGTTTTCTGAAACCTTTGGAATTAGGTATTTGGCAAATAACCGGAATATCCTTATTGAAACTTTTATGAACACTTTTCAAATCGGGTAAGGATAAAATGACCCGAATACCCTCAAAAAGCCTATTGGAATCGGGTATGGGTAAAATGACCCGAACGCCCTTGAAAATGACTTGAAAACTCTCGGGAAATTATTTTAATGTGTGAAAAGAACTCTTTACCCTGTTTTGAGGTGGTTTTAGGAAAATGATCTCTTGCAATGGGATTGATTATTGGAAAATGACATTTTGATCCTGAAAACTATTTTATTTGCTTGATATGCTGATGAAATGAATTGATTGGCCCTGCGGAGTCTATGTGAATTATGATCTAACGTGCAAGTCAATGGGATCAAATTCTAGAAATGTTATTTTTGCCTTAAAAAGGTTTGTTTTGGAAATCCTATGGGATCAGATAACCCTCTGGCCTGATTAGTCAGAAGGGGATGGTATTGGTAACGTTGAATACTCAGCAGGGACATTGATCTTTATACTAGCCCACATTAGAGTCACACGGCCTTAGAAACCTAGCCTAGTTCTATGGATTATCTCACTCCAAACAGGGTGGCAGGATATTGAGATGAGTCGTCCTGACTTATGGTGAATAAGGTTGGTATACGGACCCCTAGCTTATGGTGAGTAAGATTGGCATAGAGACCCCTGGTTTACGGTGAGAAAGGTTAGCATGGAGACTCCTGGCTTATAGTGAGTAAGGTTGGTATGAGGACCCCTGGCTTATGGCAGCAAGTGTGTGCTGTAGTACACTAGGTATGCTGCGATATACCTGAGTAGAACTACATTGTGGTGTACTTATTTCGGCGATGCACAGGTAAGTTCTGTAGGCTGCGCTTTCGGTATAATGATATGTGGCGCTAATGGCAAGGACTACTGGACTTGTATACAGGCCGACCTTCTGTTAGATAGGTGCCTATGATTTGAAAATCGGGATAATAGTTTGAAACTGAAATACCGTTTTCCAAAAAATGATTGAATTCTATATAAACTTTTCCTTAGAGAGTTTTGGAATTGTTTCTAGTGCAGAAATGAAATACTTTCCCCATAAAAGTTTTATGTACTCTATTCTTTCATAAAGCACTAGCACACACAGGACTCACTAGGTGATTCATCACTCACACGTGTCTTTATCTTTCCTTTTTTGTAGGATTCAAAGTTGGGCAGTCCTACAGATAGAAGGACAATACCCCAGTGATAGAAGTATAGGTCTAGGCGGTTCTTTTTTAATTATGTACTTAATTACTGTTGTAGTTAGAGATGGCATGTATAAAATAGCTTATATATGTATATGTATGGCCATTAGTATAAGATATTGTATGAGTCTAGACCTTATATATTTACTCAATAGTTTTCATTATAATGACCCCTTGTCTGGGTAGCTAGACATTGCGACACCTAGTGTTGTTTTGCTTCTGCTGTTATCTTTAGTAAGGGTGTGACATATTATCCTGTGAGTGTAAGAGAATTTTTTACTAATATGCAGGAATAAAAGAAATACAATCTCCAGGTTATTTCTACTATGGTCAAGGGAGTGCGCCCATTGAGTTTGATAGGGCTAGATTAGCTAGGATCTGGAGTGTCCCTGATGAGAGTCCATGAATAGCAGTGGACCATAATAATCAAAAGATTATTTCAGAGCCTACTTTGGATTTAGATGCTGTTAGGACTAGTTTGCAGACATGGAAGAAGGGGCAGATAGGACAATATCACCATTACTCCAATAATATCATGAGGCCTAGCTTCATGCCCTAGTCTACATTTTCTCTTTTAATGTTTATCTTAAGGCTAGTGTCTTCAATTGGTCTAAGGTCCTTGATGTTTACATACTTGATAAGATGATGAGGAGTGTGCCTATTCCCCTTGTTCAAATTATTATTTAGTCCATGAGAGAGGTTGTTTACTCTCGCATCTTAGCCAAAGCCCTAAAATTTCCCTTAATCATTATGCGTATCTTACAGGACTTTGGAGTAAGGCGTGATAGAGAGATTAGTGAGCTGACCACTAACCAGAACCTAGTGACTGAGCATACATTAGGTCAATGCAGCTACGGATATGATGAGAGAGAGAGGAGGTAGAAGAAGCCTTATGAGGTCTAGCACCCACATTGGTTTATTGGATGGGATGTGTTAAGACTTGAGAATTTTGGTTAATCTTATTTATGCATTACTATTTGAGTGTTATTTGGCTCATCTAGTTTGAATGTAGAAAATATGATGGATGTAGGGGGAAACTTGTTGGTTAACTTTTATATTATGGGTTTAAACTTTGCTAAGCTTTAAGTTATGATAAGGAATGTGAGGGAAAAAAAATCTTTGAGTGGATAGAATATGGAAGAAAAGCAAACACGTTTATTGCGAATTGAAGATTGAGAAAAATAAGTTGATTATTGTTGGTGAGAAAAATATTTTTGCTTGATTATGTGGGCCAATATGGATAGTGAAGAGAAATCTACTTTCTTGATGCTATTAATTCTCAAAAGCAAAAAAAAAAAAGAAAAGAAAAGAAAAGAAAAGAAAAGATATTGAAATAAAATGAAGAGTGATGACTATAAGGGGGCTAATATGGTGCATGAAGAGAAATCTATTCACTAAAAGCTATTAACTCCCTAAGTCATTGAAAAAATTGAGAGGAAATAATAGAGTGTTTTCCTTACATCTGACTTGAGTTGTGCAATTTTTAGATTTATAATTCTTAAGTTGCTAGGTAGCTTGACTTGTATGATTCATACTATCTACATTTTCATTTGAAGGGTGAAGTAATTTCCTTAGACTAAGGTATAAACTTGTTTAATTTGACTTAAAGGGTTTTGTTATGTCTTATCAAATACTTAAAGTTGCAATTGTATTCAAAGGGTTGCATGAATGGCCAAAGTTCTATCTAGAGTTTGAAGAAAAGTTATAAGGCTTCTTATGATCAAAATTTTAGAAGAATAAAAGCTTGTGTTTTCTTGATTATTTTCTTGACTTAAGTGTTTTTCTTAAGGATAAGCAAAGGTTCAAGTGTGCGGGAATGTGATAGGAGAAAATATTAACACTATTTTCTTAGTTATTTGAGGTTAATTTGAGATACTTTTAATATAATAACTATGTATATTCCTTCTTATTTTGATATTTTACTTGTGGAAAGTGTTTTAGATGAATTTCTGCTGGAGTTAAGAGATTTCAAACAAAAAGTAAAAATTTCCATACTAAACTTGACACCAGGTCTGGTTAACACACTAGACGCCAGGCCTATTATGGAGAAACAGAGCAAAAATAGAGCAAATGTCCAGGAGCCAAGCAGAATGTACTTGGCACCAGGTAGGTCGAAATGACCCGACGCTAGGTCCGATCTGTAAGGGGTGGATTTTGTGCATGAATTTGGTATCTTTGAAAAAAATTTGTTAGTTTTTGAATTCTACTCGGCCAAGACTTCTCAAACCATGAATTTTGGTATCGAGAGAGCTTCTAAAGACAAGAAAAATACCAGAGAAAGGGGTGAATCAAAGAATTAAAAGTTGCTAATCACTCAAAGAAGAAGGGATTCATCATTTAAGAAGGTTTTCAAGGAGAAGAAGAAGGGCTTATTTATGAGTTCTTTCATTGAACCTTTGTTTTCTTGTTCTAGAATAATAATGTGATTAATGTTTCTATTGTAATTTGACATTCGTTTTGAGATTCATAATTTCTTGAATTAATTTAGTCCTTTTATCAATTGATTATTTGTCTTGGGATTGGATTACTTATTTTTATTATGAAGTTGATTAATTGATTCTTATTGTTAACTTACTTGAAAAAGAGGTTGATAATGCTTCAATTAATTAATTTCATATTTGGTATCTCTTAATTTGCTTGAAAAATGGTTTAATTGTTAAGAACTCGAGTAATCAAAGGTTAGTTGATGATTGCTAGAATATGGATTTATTGGCTAATTTCATATTTAAAATCACCTAAAATATAGGGATTTGTATAAGGATTGATTTTAATGCATCTTTTGGGTAAATTGGCTAAGACATAATATATTCATTAATTTGACTAGAAGATAGTGATTCCATGGATTGCAAATGAAGTGGGTCTATTTTAAATCCTTCACGAGACCAACACGATAATTGATTGTGATATATGCTAAATGATTCATTGTCATATTTTCAAAAACATTTGTCTAAATTACATATTTTTGCATCCTTGAATTGTATATATATTTTTCTTTATTTTCTTTTTACTATCTTATCACTTTATTAGGTTTGTTAAACAATGAACAAAAAGTGATTAGTGTGTACTTGTTCCTTTGTGGATGAATACTCATTAATTCTCTATACTATGCTTGCGAAGAGTATAATTAAAACTTGGCTAAAGGATAGATTTAAATTTAATGATTTTTATACCCCAAAATTGATACATCACCTATTTTGATAGTTGTCTTCTCTAATAGAATCAGGAGAGGAAATTAAGGATTTTGGCTTGGCAATTGAAGGATTAATGAAATCACCTAGAGATAAGGGTTTTGTGACTTTTGAATGCTCTTTAGCAATGGAGTTGATCATTATGCTTTCTTATGTTGAGGTGATTAGGTAGAGATATCAATCAATTTAACTTAGGATTAAGGATTTTATAACTTGAGAAAACGAGGGGTCTAAGTTTATAACATTTTTCAATGCTACGATAGCTTAAAATATACCTCATTTCATGACATTTAGGTTATAATTTCTTAGATATATTGAATTGATGACTACTCACTTCCCCTATTTCTGCGTTGTTATGTGTAGATTAAGAAGAAGATTTGTTGGAGAAATAATGTGAAAAATAGCTAAATGAAATTTCAAAGGACATAATTGGCACCTATTACTACATAGTAATAGGCATCTATTCAGCAGACCCAAACTACTAAGTATAATCGGTGTTGGTCTAGATATTTGAATAGGCATAGGTTCATAGCTGGAACATTTAAAAAAGTAGATACATTAGCATCAAGCAGTACATCCTAACAAGTGCAATTCATATCATATAAGTTGCTATTCTGTGATTTTTTTAGTCCTTTTCAAGGTGTACGCTATAAATAGCCTGTTAAGCTTTCATTTGGGCACAAGTTATGATAAGTGCCTACTATACACCTATTTTTTAATCATTTGTGCTTAAATTTGGGGAAAAAGGCATTCTAGATTACTACTTCACCCCCCTTTTTCTCCTTGTTTTATGTAGGATGAAAACACTGAGATTAATTAAGGATTCGAGGAGACAAAGATAGAAGAAGAGAAATTCTGAGTATATATAGTGCCAGGGGTGCCATGGTGGACATCGCCATGTATGTAATAACCCTCACTTTTGTACTTTCATTGGTTACTACTGTGTATAAAATAAGAATTTGTATAAGTGACCAGAATGAGATCAATGTAATGAGATCAACGTTTTGGTATGATAAACATATTTAATGACATTATTGGAATTTTGAAATTATGGGGACCTGAATGGAAATTTGAATTTGTTCTACCCGTACCCTAAATCTTCAAATTGCGACTACTTTTTGTAGAATGGGAATTTAAGGGTATATTAAGAACAAAAATTAATTAGTGTGATGAGACGAGTGTTCTGGTATAAATTATGCTATCGGAGGTATCAGGGGTGGTTTCGTAATTTTTACCGCGATCGAGATTTTGAACCAAAATTTTATAGGATTGAGAAAGAATTGAAGATTTTTAATGTTACCTTGAATTTGCTGGAATTTATAGAATTTATTGGTGAAATAAAATATTTTTCTAATACGGACCCAAATTTTAGTTATTTCTGAGAAAAATTCTAAAATGCGGTCGAAATTGAAACATGTGGCCGAATATGATTGGTGGATGAAAACAAGTGCCAAATGGTGATTGGTTATTTCATAAAGCTTATTGAATAAGTTTTGGAAGAAAATAATTAAAGAAAAAAGGTTAGCGAATAAGAAAATGACACTTGGAAGGATAGCCCACAATAGCCCCCGTAGCATTTAATGAATTGGTCACCATTCTTGACCAAGAATAGTGGTTGAGGAGCTAAATGTTAGCAAGAAATTAGTTCGTAAGGAATAGAGAAAGAAGAGAGAAAGAAAAGCTAGAGAAAATTAGGGAGAAAAAAAAAAGTGATCGAGAGAAATAAAGAAGTGTGTGTGTGTGTGTGTGTGTGTGTTCTTGATGTACTTGGAGCAAAATCAAGCCAAGAGATCCCACATACAAGGTAAAAGTCTATGCTTCAAGAATTAAAGTCATAAATCTCATTACGGTAATTATTTTGATATGGGTTTTAACATGAAAACATGAGATTTATGGCTATGATTTGGATTTAACGTGTACAATGTGAAACTTTGTGTGTGCAAGTGTGTGTATTCTGGATGGATGAAGGCTTTATATACTATGTTTTATATGGTATATGAAGGTGTTTGAATGGTGGTTTGGGTGGTTGTTCATGTCTGCTCAAAAAGGTGTAAGAAATGGAAGGAAAGATGGAATTAATTGTTCAAGAAAATGAATTGTTAATGTTGTTGATTGCACTTGTTGAACTTGATGTTGGAAAATATGATTTTACTAGGCTATGTATGTCTTAAAATCAGAGAATTCAAGGCCATTGTGATGAAATTTAAGTTGGCTTAAGTGTTATATAGTTGTTTAGATTAAAGAAGAATAGATGGTGTGAAGAAAGAAAAGAAAAACAGAAATTCTTTTTTTGAAGATATCCTGAGCAGCCTTGAAGAACAAATAAACTGTACAAATTGCCTTGTTCATTTGGAACCTCACGACCTGAAACTTGTAGCTTAATGTCTTAGGATCATTTTGGGACCAATTTTATATGATTTGGAGTTGTGAATAGACAGTGATGATGAAAATACTACAAGCTGCCAAAACAGTGATGGGATTGAGAATCTGAGATGTTGTAAGCAAAACTGAATGAAATAAGAAGGGAAATCAGTGGTTCATGAATTGGAAATCATAAAGGAATGTCTTGTGGATATTTTGGACAATTGGATTTATGAATCAAAAGTTATAATATAAACAAACAAGTGTGACAAGAATGAAGAAATGCAAAATTCTATTTGGTAAGAAATAAAATCAAGTATTGTTTTATTGGTATTAATGGATGAATGTGAGATCACAAGAACATATGGGAACCTTGTATATTTGTTTGAATAAAAAGATGGGAAATAAATTAATCAGCCTTTGATCATTCCAAGTATTTATCTCATTTTGGTTGGAAGAAGTGAGAAAGAAGAAAATTGAATATTTTCTATTCACATAATAGTTTTTTGTTAGTCGTACCTTAAAATGACAAGTGAGGTTTGGAATGACTCTCGATAGAGGACATTTACCTTCGAAGCTTCGCAAAGGACTAAGAATACTATATAAGTCATCACATTAAGCTAGGACACGAGGTGATCCCACTACTTTTTAAATCTTGTTTTAGCTAAGTGTTTTCCTAAAAACGATCATGTGCTTTCCTGATACAATTAATGTTTTCCTGATATATTATGAGATGAATTTTACACATGATTTTGAAAATATTATCAAACACTCGATTTCTTGAATATCCTAGATATGAAATATCTCGTGTGATATTTTCAATTTCTAAATTCAAATTTTAGTAAAGTGTTTTTCCCGATATGGAAAATGATCTCCTGATGTGCTCCAGTGCGAGTTTTCTATATGGATTTGAAAACATGATAAATAATATCAATCTTGAATTCTTGATTTTCTGAACTTTTCAATCCTTGAGTCTAATACATGACTAACTTGAATACTTGACATATGCACTAACTTAAATACTTGGTGTATGCACTAACTTAAATACTTTGCGTAAGTACTAACTTGATACTTAGCGTATGTACTGAATTAAATACTTAGTGTAAGAACTAACTTGAATACTTGGTGTAAGCACAAACTTAACTACTGGGTGTAAGCACTAACTTGAATACTTGGCGTAAGCACTGACTATACTTGAAAATCTGAATAGTCAAATACTTGAATACTGGAATCATAATATCTTATACTAGATTCTTGAATACTTGAATCAGCATGTTTCCACTCGAAATCCTTGAATACTTGTTTTGAGAATGTTTTTACATGAGAATTTCTGAACTAGCTTATGTTGAGATTATTCTTCCTGAGATCTTTTCAGTTGAAAACGATAGCGTACACGGGACTTACTGAGCTTTATGCTCACACGTATGTTATCTCTTTTGAAAAATTTAGGATCAAAGGTGCAACCAAAGCACGGTGGACTCCCAAAGGCTCATGCTACACCTTAGACCGGTTATACCCTTGAGTGTATGTATCATAAGCTAAATCCTTGTACTCTTCTATTTTGGAAAATTTTCTATTGCCTATTGAGTGAAGTTTGTTATAAAGACCCCTTGTCTGAGTAATCAGACTAGGTGACATCCCATAAAGTTACAGCCCACTACGTTATTGAAATATAGGGTGTTACAATGTAGCTTCTGAACTTCAGAAATCAATATTCTAGGAGTCGACGGTGCCGTGCCCATCATCTTGTGCGTTGCAATGCACCTTTAGGATGTTGAAAATTTCAAAGGTTCAGCAAGCTAACAGTGTCGTGCAGATGATTATCCAGCCCGATGAGCATGATTCCAAAGCATTAACTAATCAAGCCGTATGACAACGTTTTGAAGTAATTATAGCATATGGAAGCATGCATGGTGCCATGCAAGCTATTTTCCACAGCATTGTGCAACATCTCATATTACTCCATGTTTTGCAAATTTTTAGGGATTCATGAAGGAACCTATAAATACTACTTTTCTAGGTCATTTGAGAGAGAGCCACCCACGAAAACACCAGAGAAACCCTTTGGAACACAATGAAGAGAGGAGAAAAGAAGATCAAGGAAGATTTTAGGAAGAAGTAGCAACTCTAAAAGAAGATTGGAAAGTAGAAGAGAAATCGTGTCTATGAGTTCTCTCTTTTTCCCTTTGTTATTTGATTTTGCGGTTGTTGAACTTTTTTTATTTAAATTGTAATTGAAGGTTGTATTATTATTTAGTGCTGTGTTAGATGTTTATTTGATTAATTGATGGTTATTTTGAGCAATTTATCACTTATGTTTTATTGATTGAATTAATTGATTGGGTAATTCTCTTATGTTGTGCTTGAGAGAGGATTCATAAGATGGGCTCCCTTTTATGTTAATCCAATATATTTATTTTCCTTTAATGAACTTCAGAAAGGATTTAGGGGATTTACATCTTAGTGATGATAAGGTTTTGGGGTCACCTTGAGATAGGGATTCTAAGACTTTTTGGCTTGTAATTAGATTTTCTTGATTTTATACATCATTGGGATTTATTTGTCTGATAGAGATATCGATGGGTTAGATCCTATGGTAGAAGATTCATTACTCAAGAAAGAGTGGATTTTACTTTATTTTAGAAATCATACCAATGCTTGGATTCGATATCAATTGATTTAGTGATGTTCATTATTTGAGTACTCTTGAGAGAAATCTTGTATAATTGCATGGCCAATCTCCTTTCCTTACTTGAATATTTCATTGTGATCTTTTAGTCTTTACCTTGAGAATTTGGTTGATGTTTTCATATGGCACTCTCTTGTCCTTAACATTAGTAATTAGTCACCTTACTTCTTGTTTTGGTTGATTGAACAATAAAATTCAAGTGGAAACAGGAGTAATTGATCCATTTCTCGAGGGTCTTCGATACTTACGCCCTACACTCTATACTATATGATAAGTATACTTGCCCAAAATATGTGTGTATGTGAGTTTCTGATAGGAATCCACCCAAGCATCATGCCGAAGCTAATGAAAGGGAATGGAGATCCAAAGCTCACTCTATGGTACCAAGGAAGAATTTAAATTACGAAGGCTTTCAGTGGACGATTCAAGCCAAAAAAGCCACCAAGCCAAGGAATAAGAAAATAGTAAAGAAGTGGGTAACAAAGGGAAGCTTGAAAGTCCATCCGGAAGACAAATCAAGAATCAAGAAAGTTGTCAGGTGATGGAGGATCAAAGAAGGGCCAAGGGAGCACAAGAGGAGGCTGAAAACATAAGAAACTCCGATAGTATGTGATGCGTATAAATTTGGATATAAAAATCATATTAAAATAAGAATATTCCCAATCAAGTTTAAATTAAAACGTTAACCCCAAATTACACATATGAGCAAGCGTACTCATCATTAAGCATAGTATTGGGTTTAAACGAGTGTCGATCCTCCAAGAACAAGTATGCATTAATCACTTTTTTTTCATTGTTTAACCAACTCAATAAAGTGAAAAAGAAATAAAAAGGAAAATAAAATAAAAGAATATGTACATGTCAAGGATGAAGAATTATGTAACTCAAACCATTATTTTGACAAACATGATCTTAAAGTACCTAATCACCATCATAACTACTCATTATCTTGGAATCATGAAGGATTAAGATAGATTCACTTATTTGGTCAATCCATGAAATCACTATCTTCTAGATAAATTAGCATTACTTGGTCTCGTCTCAACTAATTTACCCAAAAGATGCATTAAACACAATCCTTCGTTAAATTTCCGTGGTCTCGGCAAACTTAAAACATGAAGCTAACAATGAATCATTGGTCTAGGCAAACATCAATTAATCTTTAATTACTTAGTTCTTAGCAATTAAACCATTTAGTCTCAGTAAGTTAATAGATAACAAATATAAAATCAATAAATTGAAACAACTATCAAGCCCTTTGGTCTCAGCAAGTTAATAAAAAAAAACCAATTAATCTCGTAATCAGCACAAGCAATTAAATACCAAGAATAATAATCAATTGATCAAAAGATTAAAGTAACTCTAAAAATCATGAATACCTAAAATAATGTCAAATTACAATAAAACAATTAATACATCATTGTTCAAGAAAAAGAAAACAAACTTAAAAGAAAGCACTCATAGACAAGCTTTTTTCTTCTTCCTTCATAGGCCTTCTTGTACAATCCTCCTTGAATTGAAGAATTCCTCCTTAATTTGAGTGATTTTCTATTTTGATATGTGAACCCACCTTTTTCCCTTGTGATTTTCCTTTATTTATAGTCTTTAGAAGTGCCTAAATTTGTTCCCCTAGGGTTTCTAGCCGACTAGAAGTAGGAAAATACTAAAACTCTGCAAATTACCAAAAACTGCGAGCGAAATTCGAGACACTGCCTCAGCATCAGGGCATAGCCATTGCCGGTTGTGGTCTGTCTCTCCAATCCTTCTACGAGTGCAGCTGGCGCCGCCTCTAGCCTCCTAGCCGGTGCCGGTTCGGTTCTATTCCACTCTGTTTCACTGGTTTTTTATCACCTCGAAGTGCGTACCAGCAGCATGTGGCCGCCGCTGGTTCCCCTATCCTGGCTAGCACTGCCTCTGTTCTGTTTTGTGACGTTTTTGTCTTATTTTACCCTTAAAATCTGAAATAATGTACAAAATACATTTCCAAGGATAAAATCTCAAATATGACCAGTTATTGAACAAAATATATCACAAAATAGCCTCAAATAACTAAAAATATATGACTAATTTAGGCCCTATCATATTCCCCACACTTAGCTATTTGCTTGTCCTCAAGCAAAGTGTCAAAGATAAGTAGGAAAAACACAAGGTTTTACAAAATCACTCAATTGCTATCAAAATAATATCTCTAATGCTTTCTTTATTCAAGACAACAAAATATATGCTACAATACCTTTCACAACAAATGCAAGACTTGTGTAAGTAAGTAGTTACTAGTAGAACCATCTTAATACTTAACAATATTCTCAAACCATTGAAAAGAATTTAGTGCAAAAAGAATATGCATTGCATAAGCATACTTTTCATACACTCTCTTCACTAATCTGAGACATACCATGATTCTACTTAGGTTAAGTAGGACTTTTAAGCTTGTAATGTAAGGCTAAAGGGTTTGTAATGTAGCTTTCAAACGAAAAATATAGGAAAATCAAATATCAAAGAAGATGAGAGTTTGCAAGAAAAGGATAAACAAAATATACCAATAGATTCCAAACTCTTTTTGCTCTCCTATCCCAAAATCAATCAAAACCCATAACCTTGTATAGCAATTATAGCAGTTCAAGCAAATCTTGCATTCTTTTTTCTCAATAATTCTTAACTCATCATTCATTTTGCACAAGAGTATCAAAAATTTTAGTAAGTCTTATTCTAGCTCTCTTCCTACGCTCTTCTTCTTTTTCTCTTTCAACTTTTCTTTTTCTTTCCTTCCAAATTGTTGTTTTTGTTTGTTTTCTAGCTTTTTTTTTTCTTTCCTTGTCCAGCAACTTTCTAGTTTTTCTCAAGTTCTCTTTTCTCTTTTTCTTTTCTTCGTTCATAACTCCACTCAACAATGATACATGACTGAAAGTAACAAGTCATGACATTTACACACACTGTCTCCCTCACAACTCCCCTACTTGTACTTTTATCCATCAAGTGCAATCAAAGATTTGGAAGAATTATCAAACTCTCAGAAAGAAGTAATGGACAAAGTATGATAACGGGTTTAAGAAAGAAATTGACAATTTAGGCTCAAAATAGGCACTAGGGATAATATCAAATAGGTAGGCTTGAAAAGCTCAAACTATCCAAAAATTGCCTATTACCGTCATCCCTAAATTAAATCACGACTGTCTTTCTTATTTTGCCTTGAGAGGTATTCATGTAAGTTCTAGAATACTCAATGAAGTTCAGTGGGAAAATAAGTTTAAGAACAATGTAAAGCATTTGATCAAGAACTACTTAGTTCTAGTGCGTGTAAAAAGTCATGCATAAGCCATAAATGATATAGAACATATGCTCTATGATCTAGCACAAAGACATGCATTAACAATACATCTTGAAAGCTCACAAAAGCAGAAAAATTTTTGATGAAAAATTTTGCTCCAAAAGGTTCAAAGAAGAATGAAGCATAGAATAATTCTTATTCTAACCACTTCCCCGCACTTAAACTAGACATTGTCCTTAATGGCCAAATAAATAGAGCACGGACATAATGCCACGGGACCAAAAATAAAGGGGAAAAGATAAGAAAGAAAATACTTTCATACTTTGTGCTCAAAATAAAATTATTTCTCAATTTCAAAATATTTCAAAGTAGCTCAATACTAAGAAAACACCAAGATAATTGATAAAAACTTAGACAAAGTATATCACCAAACCACTCCCCCACACCTAAATTGGACAATGTCCTCATTGGTAAAAAATAAACACGAGAAAGCATCTCCAAAGGGACTAAAAATAGTAATGGGTTAGAAAGTTTAAGTAATACTTCCCAAGTGCAATAATGCTCCAATAGATATCCAAACTTGAGGTAAAGTAAAGGGTTTGTCCAAGAGGACTTTATTCCTCCCATTGAATGGGGTGAAAGGTAGAATTCATCAACATCCTCAAAGGGTTTCTTAGAATGAATGATAAATCCAACTTCTTGAAGAATGTTAAACTCCATACATCATCATTGAGAACATTGTTCTCCAAGAAGTAAGAGGAACCTAAGAAATCATGTGACAAAGAAATATTAGAATTATGAGCACATATAGTAAAATCAAATACCTCTCTTGCCACATCATGCAATTGTCCCTCATAGCCTCTCTTTTCTTTTCTTTTTTTCATGGTTAATTGTATGGGCTAGCCTGAACTCATGAGTCTCCTCAACAATCTTAAATAATTGCTTTCTTTGATCGTACAATCGTTGAGAAGCTTCTTTATGCCCCTGAATAGATGAATTTGTATTGGCAGCAAAAGATTTCACTAATGCTTCTAATGACGTCTCACTAAAAACATCATTGCGAGCTTGTAATTCTACCAATATACTAATGCTCTTTTTTTTTTTTTTGACAACTAAAACTATCCTAATTAAATGCAAGACCATGAATTCCTAAATTAAATAGTAAACTAAGATTAAAGGTTGTAAATGAAGAAACAAATAAATTCAGTCCGTCGAAAATATCGTGTTAGCCAAACATCCAAACCTAAAAATAAAAAGAGTTAGTATTGACTCAAAATTACAGACGTAAAAATCATCCAATTCAAAATACAAAGATTACACATATTCTACATTAACATTAGGTTAGTAAAATTAAATAACTAAATATATAGTATACACAAACATACAAAGACAAGTTAGTTATTACGAACATGTATCTACCTATTTACTTATTTACAATATATAGTGAAATTAAAATACCATTATACAAATAATAAAACATGGCACTTTTTCATACAAGGAACATATATACATATTTACATATAGACATATTAACATATAAACATGGTTAAATCAATGAAATCCAAGCTTTCATGATATTGTTCCCCGACAACGGCGCAAAAAACTTGATGCATATAAATTTGGGTATAAACATCATATAAAAAAACAAGCACATTTCCAATCAAGTGTAAACTAAAAAGTTAATCCCAAATTACGCATATGAGTAAGCGTGCTCATCATTAAGCATAGTGTATGGTTTAAACAAGTGTCGATCCTCCAAGAACAAGTATGCATTAATCACTATTCTTTCATTGTTTGACTGACTTAATAAAGTGAAAATAAAATAAAATAAAAGAGTATATGTACACGTCAAGGATGAAGAATTATGTAACTCAAATTATTATTTTGACAAACATGATCTTCAAGTACCTAATCGCCATCATAACTAACCATTCTCTTGGAATCATGAAGGATTAAGATAGATTCACTTCTTTGGACAATCCATGAAATCACTACTTCTAGATAAATTAGCATTACTTGGTCTCGCCACAACTAATTTACCCAAAAGATGCATTAAATAGAATATTTGGTTAAATTTCCGTGGTCTCGGCAAACTTAAAACATGAAGCTAACCAATGAATCCGTGGTCTAGGCAGATATCAATTAACCTTTAATTACTTAGCTATTAGAAATTAACCCATTTGGTCTCAGCAAGTTAATAGACAACAAATATGAAAACAATAAATTGAAACAATCATCAACCCCTTTGGTCTCAGCAAGTTAATAGAAAGAAACAACCAATTAATCTAGTAATCAACTCAAGTAATTAAATACCAAGAATAATAATCAATTAATCAAAAGATCAAAGTAATTCTAAAAATCATGAATACCTAAAACAATATCAAATTACAATAAAACAATTAATACATATTGTGCAGGAAAAGGAAAACAAACTTAAAAGAAAGCACTTATAGATAAGCCTCCTTCTTCTTCCTTCATAGACCTTCTTGTACAATCCTCCTTGAATTGAAGAATTCCTCCTTAATTTGAGTGATATCCTATTTTGGTCTGCGAATCCACCTTTTTCTCTTGTGTTTTTCCTTTATTTATAGGCTTTAGAAGTGCCTAATTTTTTTCCTCTAGGGTTTCCGGCCGACTAGAAGTAGGAAAATACTAAAACCCTGCAAATTACCAAAAATCACATGCGAAAATCAAGGCACCACCTCAGCATCAGGGCACAGCCAGCGCCACCTCCAGCCTCCTAGCCGGTGCCGATTGTGGTCTGTCTTTCCAGTCGTTCGTCGATTTTTCTTATTGTTGTTCCAATCCTTCTAGAGTGCAGCTGGTGCCACCTCTAGCCTCCCAGCCTGCGCCAGTTCGATTCTGTCTCACTGGTTTTTTGTTACCTCAAAGTGCATGCCAGTAGCACGTGGCCGGTGCCGGTTCCCTTGTCTTGGCCGGTGCTGCCTCTGTTCTATTTTGCGATGTTTTTTTGTCTTATTTTACCCCTAAAATCTAAAATAATACACAAAATACCTTTCCAAGGGTAAAATCTCAAATATGAAGGAATATGACCAGTTATTGAACAAAATGTATCACAAAATAGCCAAAAATAATTAGAAAACATATGATTAATTTATGCCCTATCAGTATGGAGAATAGTGTGGGCCCAATGCCATGCCCAACAAATCCACCTGGCACCAGGCCCTCTCAACCTGTTGGCCAATTTTGACAACACCAACCCGATGCCAAGCCCATCCAGTCGACCTGCCGCCAGGTCACTTTAGGCTTAGCCTTGTTTTGCTAAGTTTTGTCGCTTTATTTTACATTTATTTTTAATTTAATTCCCATGATTTTTATTTTGTAATAGGGATAATTTGGACCTTTTAGTGGTTTGAAAGGCTAAGATTTCATCTTACCTTAGTTAGGTTTAGATGCCTATATATATGGCATTATAACATTTCAATGTAACAACTTTGGATATTGAGAGAAATCAAAGAGTCTTCTTTGAGAGCTTTTGAGAGGTGATTCCTCTTGGATAAATCCTATCAACATCAAGACCATTGATAGGACCTAGTCTTTCCATATGTATTGATTCTATAAATGCTTTTAGGATAGATTAGTTAGCTTGCTAATTTGGGTCTTAGGTTATAGATAATCTAAAGTTCTTGTTGGAGGTAAAGTTGGTAGCCTAAATCATCTTCTTCAAAGTGTTCTTGGTTTCTTTTTGAGTCAAGGGTCTTTGGTTGTGATTTGGATGACTTGATTCTTATTTCTAGTGTTCTAAGTTCTCTATTTTGTCTTAGGATCCTAGTATTTGAATTGGGTGTGCCATTTCTTCACCAAACTCAATATTTTGAGTTTTTAGTTGGGTCTTGTATTTTGCCCCAAATTTAACCACGAAATTCATTGAGAAAACAACCCCAAAATCATATTAGTGACTTTGGTGTTTTATTTTAAAACTTGGTTGAGCATTAGATCTATTTTCTAAAACATAGCACTAGCACAAACTGCGCAAATATGTTTTTGGTGCTGCAGCTGTTAATATTCCAAAAACACTTCAGTTTTATTGATTCAATCATTTTTATCTTGTGTATATTTTTCAATTTTGATTTCTATTCGGTAATTGATTGATTTTTTATTTTAGGATACTTGATTTTAAAATTGTTTTATTAATCTTTTGTCCATATTTTTCTTGTGATTCTTTTATTTCAATTCTTACTATAATTGTTTCTTTGGATTTGATTTGTTTGGACAATTTTATTGTGTATGCATAAAAGAGATTGTGGTAAAAAGTTGGCTGAGTTTGATAGTGAGATCAAGAGGATTTTTCGAAGGTTGTGTAAGGGGTAAAAATAAAGTGTTTTAAAAGCATTGAAAATATTAGACATTTTTAGTGAAGTTGATAAGAAAATGAAAGTCAATTACGGTGCTAATAGGAATGGGCATAGGAATGGTAATGGAAGAAGAACAATTAGTGATTATACTAAACCTACTTTTTCGGGTGCAAATTCTAGTATTGTGAGACCTCGTGTGGATGCAAATAACTTTGTGATTAACCTAATTTCATTCAAATGATTCAATAAATGGTTCAATTTGATTGATTACTAGATGAGGACCCCAATGCTCATTTAGCAGCTTCCATGGAGATTTATAACACACCTAAGCTTAATGGTGTATCCGAGGATGCTATATGGTTGGGGTTGTTTCCCTTTTCTTTGAGAGATCAATCTAAATATTGGTTGAAATCCTTACCCTCTAGTTCTATTACTACTTGGGATCAATTGGTTGAAATTTTCTTGCTAAATATTTTTCCTTTGCTAGAGTGGCCAAGCTAAGGAATGATATTTTCTCATTTTCCCAGTTAGATTTAAAGATTTAAATGATGCTACATTTAAATGATGCTAGATTTAAAGAGCTGATCATAAAATGTCCTTAACATGGTTTCGATCTTGGTATGCAAATGTTGACTTTTTATAATAGGTTGAGTTTCTCTATGAAACAAATGGTTGATACTTCATTAGGATGAACCGCTTCTTCAAAAACCTCAGAAGAATTTTTTGATTTAATGGAACTTATCTCATTGAACAACCTTTCTTCGGGAATGCAAAGATCAAAGGCTAAAAGTCAAGGTGTAACATCCCTTCCTTTTTATACTTTCACTGTCTACTACCATGCAGAGAATAAGAATTTCTATAAGTGAGTAGAACAAGAAATGATCAGTATAATGAGATAAACGTCTTGGTATGATAAAATTATTTAAGGGTATTATTGAAATTTTGAAATTGTTCTACCCGTATCTTTGTACTTCAACTGGTGACTACTTTTTACAGAGTTAGAATTTAGGTATAAACCCAGAACAAAAGTTGATCTTTACGATGAGACAAACATTTTGGTATAATTTGAATTTTCAAGGGTATTATCGTAATTTTGACCGTGAATTGGATGTTGACTGCAAATTGAAGCGGATTGAGAATTTTGACTCCCACCATTGAACTTAGTAAAATTTGTAGATTCCATAAGTGAAATAAAAGTTTTTCCATTTGAAATGTATAGGTTCGAATTTTAGTTATTTCTTGAGGAAAATGGTAATTTTGTCAAAAAGAGGACAACTGGCATTTCAAGATCGGCTATTGAGATTAGGTATTATTTATTGATTGGATTATGAGATCAATTATTTTTATTTGATTGGTTGAAATGATTTTTTAATCGCTTTTCATAAAGCTTTCACAATAAGATCACTACCACAAAAAAAAAAAAGGGAGCTTTTTTGTGTCAGGCGACATAAGATACAAAAGTGTATACACTGGACATAAAATGGTTTTTGTGTCCTCTATGCTACCGAAATTAGGGCATCACAACGTTAGGCATCGTAAATAGTTTGCATCCGGATTTGCCGGTGGCAAATTATATTTGCTACGAGATTAAACGCTTGTGCATTGTTATTTGTCTGACATATATAAACAACCAAGTTTTGCAACAAATTTGTTTAATGACACAATTAATAATGTAAAAAACACTCTACATCTAAGTGTTTGGTCACAAACATGATTCGTTAGTGGCAACTATGATTTTCAACATCATTAATTGTTTTTGCATCCTTAATTTTCTGACGAGAATGACCAAGTATTATGACACCTTGGTTTAATGACGCAATTATAGACGCAATAAATCTTTTGCATCTAATAATGTTGTTGCAAACATGAATCTTCGGTGGCAAATTAATATTTGCAATGCAATTAAACATTTTTTTAGCGTTATTTTTCTGATGACAACGAAAAACTATTACGACACCTTTAATTAGCGATGCAATTACGGATGTAAAAAACCTTTTGCATCTAATATTTTTTGTCGTGAGTAATAATTATCAATCACAAATATTAAAGATATAATTTGTTTTGCATCTATGATTGTGGTCAAAAATTAATTTTTTCCCAACGAAAATAAATTAATAATTAAAGTCATCAAATTTTCTTGATTGTCGTAAATAAAATATTTTTGATGCAAACAAAATATGATTTTTTTCCCTTTTTGAGACTTTTTTATTTCATCAAAAAAAAATAAAGACCCACAGAATAAGAAATTTATAAATTAATTTTAATTTCTTCACCATTCATTACTATTGCAAAAAGTAAAATTAAACAACATAAAAAAAATAAAAATAGCAAAACATAAAAATTAAAAAAGGCAAGTATTTTTATAGCCATGCAAAAAAAAAAAATTAAAATAGCCAAACATAATAATTAAAAGTCTAAATATGAAACCATTCAAGTATTTTTTATAGCCATGCTATGATAAAAAAAATATGAAAAAGTATAATGTGTATAAAGAAAACATTCTTTTTAATACCTAAACTACAACTCATAACTAGAGGATTGCAATTGTCCATCTATTGGTAGAACTACGCATGATGTGCATTAGATGTCTCATGAATCTGTATCAAATATGTGACCAAAAAAAAAAAATTGTGTTATTCAAATGAAGGCGAGCAAAGTATGAATTAAAAAAACACTTATATAAGGTTAGTAGAAAAAAATACAACCATGATAAAGGTTAGCCAGAATGAGATTAGCGAGATGCATTCATGATTCACAAATTCAATCATGCTATTTCCTGATTACAATCAATAATTGCCATAGAGAAATGCTCATATGGACTGATTCATAAATATGCATCACAATTCAAAGAATTTACAATAAAATCTACAGGACCAACTTAGGCTATTATTTTTGTTGCATACTACATTTTTTAGGATGAATGGAACAAACCATTACAGTTGAAGTGATCTTGTTCTTTTCTTAACTGCCAATTTTCTAAATAAAAGGGGTCCTGAAACTATGTCTATTCTCTAGTGATAAATGGTGCACCATTTATATATACTTGGCTTATATTTATAAGAAATGAATCGTTAAAGTGCTGAATGGGTTTTGGTTTATACTACTTCTTCAAAGTAGTGGCCAATTTTAAACCTAATATGTGATCAGATTCATGTCTCCCAGTAATTCCATTCCGTGAGAGTTGGTAGGTTTGTGTTAATTGGTCATTTCAAAACTGGCCTAACATTTTAATTCCTTGGTTTTTAGTATTGAAATTCTTGCGTGCCCTAACACATTTGTTAACGTCTTGAAGGCATGTGGTGTACAACAACATTAAGAACTTTTAACCAAAACAGAAGATAAACTCAGCCTCTAGAAACCTAAACCCATATGGAATTGCATTTTATTGGCTATAAAATTAAGTATAGTTCATAACAACCAGAAGCACACATGTTTTTCCAAGCCAATAATTTCAACCAAACCAGCACCCTCACTGTTTACTCTCTTAACCAGAGCTCTGTAATGGTAGAACTAAGAATGCTAACAAGTTCTAGTTGTCACGTAGTATACAGATCCTCAAGTGAAAAAGCATTCTAAGACTTTTTAGAATTTGATGGATTATCTGAGGAAGATCGTAATGCCCACCTTGCGAGCTTTTTAGAAATCTGTGACACTTTTAAAATGAACGGTGTTTCCGATGATGCTATCAAACTAAGACTTCCTCTTCTTTGAGAGATAGAACAAGATCTTGGTTAAAATCCTTGCCAACTAGATCCATTACCACTTGGAATGTTTTAGCAGAAAAATTTTTGGCAAAATATTTTTCCCCAGGTAGAACACCTAAGCTTAGGATTGATATTTTTTCCTTCTAATAGTTAGAATCTGAGAATCTTTATGAGTGTTGGGAGAGGTTTAAGGAGATTCTTAGAAAGTGTCCTCATCATGGGTTCGAGTTGGGTATGTAAATGCAAATCTTTCATAATGGTTTGAGTTTTGCTACTAGACAATTAGTTAATGCATCTGTAGGAGGCTCCATTAATTCTGAAACCCCAAAGGATGTATTTAATTTGATCGAAAATTTGGCAACAAATAACTATGCTTGGGGAAGTTCAAGGTCAAGAGCTCGTGTCCATGGTGTACACAAGATGGATGCCATAACGGCTTTGGAGGCCAAGATGGATGCACTAACACAAAAGATGGATCAATTGGTAATGTCTCCTTCCCGAGGCTAGGTAATGAGTGTAAGTAGTAACTCTTGTGAGGAAGGCATCCAAATCATAAGTGCCAAAATATGGGATCATCACAAGAATCATTAGAATAAGCTACGTTTGTGGGCAATGGTCGACAAGGTAATAATCCCTATAGCACCATTTATAATCCTGGTTGAAGAAATCACCGTATCTTTGCATGGAACAACCAACCTAGGCAACCTCTTCTAATTTTGGGAACCAAAGGACTCAACCTTCTTTGCCTTACAATGCACCACCACCTAAGCCATCATTGAAAGATTTGGTTAATCAACAATTAAGTGGTACAGAAACTCAATTTCAAGGAGTAGATACAACCACAAGAAACTTGGAGGCATCCATGCACAACCTCATGAATCAAATTGGCCAACTGGCTAAATTCCTTGGAGATCGGCAAGTAGGATCCCTTCCAAAAAATACTTAGACCAATCCACGTGATCTCGATCATGGAAAGAAATGATCCTTAGTGATTTAATTTTTTTTTTACTTTGGGGACATCTATTTTGTTCTTGTGTGCTCCTGTCAGGGTGTAGAATTTAAGTGGCCGATTTTGGCCACTTTGTTTTCAAATCAATCAATTTCCCTCAACTTTTCTCTCTACCTGGTGCCATTTCTACACCTACAAACACGATTAGTTTCATTTTTACCTTCAAAAACATCAATCCAACGCAAAAACCTCTTCTTGTTGTTGACTCTACAGATCAAAATTAAAAAAATCTCAACTTTTTCTTCAATAACCCAATTTCAAAGCCTCCTATCAAGTAAGGATTTCATCAAAAAGATTGTATTTTTTGCTTGCCCATGCATTGTAGAATACAAAGGTACAATTTTTCTTGCAATCCTACGATTTAATTCTTGCAATTGGAATTTTCCTATTTTTAGGCATATTTTTGGCCGAAAATTGCATATATTAGACTTGATGGTTGAATTGAATTCTCTTCATGGCATTATTATAACTAGAATAGCATGACAGTATGATTCATGGATTATTTTTACAATTACATGTTTATGGCATGATCATAGGTGGCATATTCTTCGTTATGGCAATTGTTTTGTTGAGGCATTCATGATGATTGGATAATGTGCATAACCTTTATTCTTGACTTAGGATATGTATATATTTTTCATGCTATAATTAGGTTGTGATGTCATTGGGAACTATATTATGGTTTACGTTGTGGCATTCTATTATTGTTCTTGCAGGTTTTGAAAGGAGGTCAGGTTAATTGTTGTTGTAGATTGTAGTTGTTTTGCATTGATAAAACATTGCGGAGTGTGGGATTCTTTGTGAAGTTCGGTTGTGGTGATTTGATTATATTGAGTGTTGTGAAATTGTGGTGGTAACTTATTCATCTTCTTGATTAGCCATCTTTATATCCTTTCACTATGCCTAGAAAGAGGTGTCAATTGTCTAAATCGGCCAAAGCTTCATTTTCCTCTACTCCTACTTCCATAGAGCTATTGTACACCCTGCTGATTTCATTTATCCATCCTGCCAAGAGTGATACACTAAGAGGGCTGACAATAAGATTATAGTAGCATGCACCTTCGCAGCCTTATTAAACTATGCCCTCAAGTTTGGCATAATGTTTAGATGCTTGGGGTGGGGACCAATAGTTCTACTTAAAGGACCCTATTACCCTGTTTTGCTAAAAGAGTTTTATGCTAACATGGTCCCAAAACGCACTAACCATCTTGAGACCATTAAGACTAAAGTAAAGGGCACCCCTATTTTTCTAGATAGAGAGAGATTAGATGCCACCTCTGTGTAAATGTTGAAGGTCCTTGGTTAGTTGTAGGTCACAATAACCAAAAGATATTGTTGGATCCTAAGTGGAATGTAAGTGATACTACACCTGCATTGAGATTGTATCGTAAAGGTCCCATACTGTAAGTAGGTTTTTACTCTAACAATGACCTTAAAGCAAATTTACGTGCCCTACTCTATATATTTTCTTATAATGTTGTTCAAAAGATAGTGGGTTCAATGAGTCCTATGTGATTGACTTGTATATTCTCCATAAAATGATGCACACTCAGTCCGTCCCACTTACTCCTTTAATCATTCAATCCATGCAGGATGTGGTCTGTTATCACCTCTCTACCAAAGCCTTTGTCTTCCCCCTCGTGGTAATGAAAATTCTTGAAGCCTTTAGCTTTAGCTTGGAGGGGGAGCTAACTAAAACCACAACGGAGAATGATACGATTACTGAGCCAACACATACTAGCTGTGGTTATCAAGTATAGTACGGAGGTAAGGCATTGGTTACAACCTTTTGATGTGCAGTACTCGGGACAAGTCGAACTTTCACCTGAAGAAGAAGAGCATCCTGCACTACTACCTTGAGCTCGTGCTTAAAGTTCTGAAGCCCAATCTAAGGGTGCTTTTGAAATTGAGGTGTGAGGCCAATTAGAAAATTTGAGAGTTGGCATGGAAACCCAAACAGAGATAATACTACAGCTACTTGAATCCATCACTGCCTGCAATAGAAGGCAAGATGCTCAAGCACAACAATGGGCAGAATGGATACAAAGATTTTTGGGCACTCAAGGAGGCAATGGCAGCCATGAGGCCAAGGATGCGGGTGTTGAGGATGAGGATGCTCATGATGATGAGGATTGAGTATTTTCCTATTACACTGTATTTCCTTTCTTTTTTTAGAAAATTTTCATGACCTTTCTTAGAATTTCATTATAATTGCTTTGTTTCTTTCCTTTTTTTCCCTTTATTTTGATTTTCTTGTTCTTTTTCTAGATTTATGCTTCCATTTTTTTTTTATTTAGGTACCCATTCCCTTATGCCTCACTATGATGAATTCCACTATGTTGAAGTTTAAGTGTAATGGAAGTATTTTCTTTTCTTCATTCTTTCTCTTTATTTACTTTGTCTTCTTGGCTTTGTTTTTATTGTTATATTTTTTTGCCATTGATGACAATGTCTAGTTTAAGTGTGGCGGGAGAATGTAGTTTGAAGATATTTTTCCATATTATCAGTTTTGTGTGAATACTTTTTGAAATTTTTGCAGTTTCATTTTGCAGGAAGGTTGTGATTATCTTTCTTCTTTAGATATGAGATGTGTCATTCATTTGTTGGATTTTTATCAGTAAAATGCTTTATTGGATAAGATGTGTTAAGAGGTGGGAATTTGGGTCAATCTTGTTCGTGCATTAGTATTTGAGTACTGTTTGACTTATCTAGTTTAAATATGGATAATATGTGGAATATGGAAAAGTTTGTTAACTAGCTCTTATATTATAAGATTGAATTTTGCTTGACTTTGAGTTATGATGAGGAATGAGAAAATATTGTGGAAAAATTGTGGACAATTGTTGTGAGTTGAAATTTGAGGGGGGAAAAATGAGTTTATTATGATCGGTTGAGAAATATGCTTTTGCTTAATTATGGGGGCCAATATGGATAGTGAAGAGAAATGTACTTTCTTGAGGCTATGAATTCCTAAAGGCAAAAAAGAAGAAAGATTGTTGAAAAAATTATGAGTGATGACTATAAGGGGAGCATTACGGTATGTGAAGAGAAATCTATGCACTTGAGACTACCAAATTCCTAAGTCATTGAGGGAAAAAAAATAGAGTGTTTTCCTCAAAACATGGTGTAAGTTATGCAGTTTTAGGACTTATAATGCTTAAGTTGGTAGATAGCTTAACTTGTACAATTCATGTTGTCCATGTTTTTACTGGAAAGGTGAAATAATGTTCCTATCCTAGTGTGTAAACTTGTTTAATTAGACTTCAAGGGCCTTGATATGTCTTGTTTAGTAGTACGTTTTGTAAATGATTTCAAAGGGTTGAAAGAATGACAAGGATATATCCAAAGCTTGAAAGGTAATTATAATTTTAATCTAAGTGAACTTTTTGAAAGGATGACTTGTTTTTCTTGGTTTAAGGGCATTGCTTAAGGACAAGCAAAGGTTTAAGTGTAGAGGAATGCGATACGTGCAAAATTCATCTTTATTTTCATAGTTATTTAAGGGCATTTTGTGATACATTTATTGTAATAACTAAGCATATTCCTTCATATTTGATATTTTACCCTTAAAAAGGTGTTTTGAAATTTTTGTTGTAGAAAACGAAGAAAAACGACAAAACTATCACCGTCAGAGCATGGTCGGCACTGGCCGTGGCCACGAAACCGGCACCAGCCCCATTCTGGAGAAACAGGAAAATTTTTGCACAAAAAACAGAGGACGACCGGGCCAACAAAGCACGGCCGGCGTTAGCCGTAACCTTCCAAGCCGGCTCTGTCTCCACTCTGGTCCATGTTAGTGAAATTTTCAATATTGCATGGATTTGGTAATTTCCCAAGATTTTTGGTATTTTCTAATCTCTACTCAGCCCAAAACTATTAGGAGACGAATTTTAGCATCTTAAAAGCCTATTTAAACAAGAAAAACACAAGACAAAAGTATGAATTCAAGGATCAAAGTAGTAAATCACTCATTGAAGGAGGAATTCATCAAATCAAGAAGCATTGTTCAAGTGATTCTTCAAGGGAAAAAAAGGAGGCTTGTCTATGAGTTCTTTTTTTTTTCTTTTTCTAGAATAATGATGTAATTAATGTTTTCATTGTAATTTGATAATATTTTGGGATTTATTATTTTTGTATTAATTTAGCGATTTGATTAATTTTCTATGATTCTTACTCTTTGATTACTTGTGATCATAAAAGAATTAATAAAGTTAGATTTGCTTCTAATTGACATGGGAAACGATGTTAGGAGTTGATTTAATTTTATTGATTTCGTATTTGTTATTTCTTTACAGACTTGGGAAATGAAGTTATGACAAAAAAAACCTAAGTAATTAAAGACTAGTTAATTTCCCTAGAGTATATGGTTGTTGACTAATTTCTTGTTTATGAGGAATTATGTTTAATGTATCTTTTGGTTATGTTAGTTTCATTCAGAAATCTGCTAATTTAATCAAGAGATAGTGATTCCAGGATTAGAAAAGAAGTGGAATCTATATAAGTGAATTCATGACTTGGGAAATGATTGAACTTTACTTTATATTCTTTGATGATGCCAAGATGATGATTAATTGAGATAGCTACTAAATGATTCATTGTCATGATTTCTAGGCTAGTTGTCTAAATTGCATATTTCTACATCCTTGAATTGCACATATTTCATTATTTCTTTGCATTATCTTAACACTTTATTTGGCCGAATAAATAATGAATGAAATTTGATTAGTTCGTACTTGTTTCTTTGAGGATTGATACTCATTAATTCCCTATACTATGCTTGCGATGAGTATACTTGCTCGTATATGTATTTTGGAATTAATGTTTTAATTAAAACTTGACTAAGAGATGGATTTAAATTTGATAATTTTTAAATGCCCAAAATTTCCTCATCAGCAGTCACAAAAAGTATATAATTGTGACCAAGTACGCCCCACACAAAAAATGATCATTGCAAATGACCAAATTTCTAGTAGTGTTACATAAGCTTATTTAGTAAAGCTTTTATAACATTTTTCTAAAAGCTATATGACTAATTAATAAAATAATGGACCATGTGATGATTTGCCAGTGAGAATGGCAGTAGAAATATTGTTTTCATAGCTTGAAGTCAGTAATTACAAAGGAGAAAAGAAAATGAAGAAAAAGGAAAGAAAAGGAAGGAAAATAGGAAGGAAAAAAGAAAAAAGAGAGAGAAATTCGTAGAGAGAAAGAGAGAAGGGGAAAGGAAGGAAACTAAGGGCTTTTCAAGCATGGAGAGCTTGAAACACAAGGTAAAGCACCCTACATTTTGAGGTAAAGTTGTTAACCAATTTATGAGGATTATTCTGGTGTTAATTTTTAAGGGGAATTCATATGCAACATGAATTTTACTTGAACAATAATGCTATTTTGGGGTTGTTTTGTGTGTGTTGTATGGCGGTGTGCTCAGAGGTGTGTGTGCTGTGTTTTATATGTTGTTTGAAGGTGTTTTCAAGATGTTTAATGTGTTGTTCATGGTTGCAAAGATGGAAGAAGGAAATAAGATAGCGAATGGTTTAATTGTTGAAGAAAATCAAATATTGTTATTCAAGGTTGTTGATTTTGTGTGGTTTGATAGTGAAAGTACTGAGTTGCTTGTGTCTGAAAAACAAAGGAGTATGTGATGTTTGGATGAGAAAGAAGGCATTAAAACGAGTAGAAAGCATGTACGTTGTATGGGAAAGAAAACAGAATTAATTATATGAAGAAAAAGGAACAAATAGAAATTCTATTTGTGTGATTTCCTAGCAGACCTGAAGAACCATTAAACTGAACAAAATGACCAGTTGTTCTGTAACCCCGTGGCCTGCAACTTGTAGTTAAATGTCTTAGTATCTTTTTAAGACCAATTTGACAAGATTTGGACTTGTAAATAGAAAGTAATGGTTTAAATACCAAAAGCTGCCAGCTCAATGACGGTATGAAGAAGCTGAGAGTTTACGATTAAAACAAAATGAAATGGCAAAGGAAATTGGTACTCCATGAGTCAAAAATCATATTGGAATGTTTGGGGAATATTTTGGAGCTATGTTTATATTAATTGCACTTGAAAATCAAAAGTTATGATATAAACAAGCAAGGGAGCCAAAGTGCAAAATATGCAAAACTTTAGAGATATGAATTAATGTATTGTTTTCATTAACATTCATGGATGAATAAGAGATTTAAGAAGGATCTATGAAAGTCTTATATATACATTTGACGAAGAAATAGGAAATCGATATATAAGTTGGATTAGCTTAAGTAATACATTTCTATGAGAATGGAGGGACAAGGGAAGTAGTAGATTCCATATGAATCCACTTTGTTAATGATATATGTTAACGGTGAACATTAGATACTAAACAAGTTATGGGATGATTTTAATATAGGTTGTTTACTTTCAAGACTTTGTTACGAAATTGAGGACTCTTTATATAGCTAAGCGAAAGGACATAAGGTGAGTCCCCTTGGCTTCTTAAAAATTAATGTTTGCTAGTTGATTTCATGTTCACTGAATAATACTATATGAACCTTTTTGGTTTCTTTGAGCAAACAAATGGGTTTATTTGAGGAAGAAATAGTATCATGCCATGCTAGATTAAATGGAAAATGTGATTTTTCCTAAAGGGAATTATTCTTAATTATTGACTAATTTTCCTAAAGCCTTTCAACAACAAGGTTGATAGACCTTTATGTTTTTCTGAGGAAAATATTGTTTCTCTGAATGAAAAATTATTGAGGACTTTAGGAAATAACATTTTCTACAAAGAATTTTAGATAACTTGAATTGTGAATATTTCCTAGATATAAATGTATGCCTAGATGGCTTTCATCTCATTAATTATAAGGTATGATAATGATTTATTTGAGAAAAAATTAATATTTCTTTTTGTGGTAAAAAACTAGGATCATGAGAACTCTTGGTTTATGGGAACAATAATTGGTTTTGAAATCTAAGGCATAGTACAATGTGAATCTCTTGAATTTAATTCTTTTTCTAGAATTAGAATTCAGGATTTTCTAGATAAAATTTTATTTGAAATTGGGTATTCTTAAAATGACAAAAATACCTTTGGAAAGGCATTTTATTGCACGAAAAGGAAGTTTACTCTTTTTTGTAACGGTTTTTAAAAATGATCTCTTGATATAAGATCTGGTTTTGGGAAATGGCATTTTGGGCCCAAAAAAATATTTTATTAGTATTTTTCTGGAATGGATATTTGACTGGTCTTGTGAACTAGAGGTATTGGACTAGTCTTGTGAACTAGTGGAAACTCTGACTACTCAATAGGGGCTATGACCTTTGTACTAGCTTGCGTTGGAGTTGGACGACCCCAAGTGATAGGGGTTAAAATATCATTATTTTCCTAGTTATTCAGGCTAACTTGAGATACTTTTTATACAATAACTAGTCATATTCCTTCATATTTAATATTTTCCTTATAAAAATACTTTTTTGTAATTTTATACAAAAATAGGAGAAATTTGGAGCTAATTGTATAATTTTCTAGCATAGACCAGCACCAAGCCAAGAAGGTAGAGCCGGCGCCGATCTTCTATTGGCAAAACAGAGGATTGTAGAGAAATTGAAGGAACAAAGGAACAACTGCAATTGGAAAATTAGAGAAGAAAAGGTGGAAAATGGGTAAAGGAAACAATTGCCTTCATGGCTTCGTGGCTCAATTACAAAGCAAAAGAAACAAAGACCTACAGCAAGAGGAAAAAGCTTCAAATAGCAACACAGAAAGGAAATCAGGCGGTGGCTTGGGTAGTTTGTGGCTCACTTGAGCCGACGTAACATAGAAGAAGAAAAGAAACAAATTCGGTGGAGCCAAGGTAAAGAGAAAGTCAAAAAATGTGGCTGAGAAAGACAAAAGAAAAACAAGAAGAAAAAGAAAGCAGCCTCGGTCAGTGAAACAAGAAGAAAAAGGAAGTAGCTTCGCTTTTGAGTCGATGGCTCAACGAGCCGACATAACAATAGAAAAGAAAGAAGCAATTCTGTAACACCCCGCTACCTAGGCCCGCCAGGGCTGGGGATGTTGCCCCATCCAAAGGACAAGAGGTCTTTATAAATAGGTCACATAAATGAAATAGCGGAATATAAATGATACTTGAACTTAAAATTTATTACATCCCAAAATAAATATCAATCCAAGAATAATTCCCAAAATACCAAAAATAAATCCGTAATAAAATTTATCCACTCTCATCTCCCCAAAACATTACACAAAAATAAAATCTTCGAAAGCAGGTATAATCTAGCTACTCACCCCCATAGCAAGATCGACCTGAAATCATGGTAAAATGGTGGTGAGACAGAAATCTCAGTAAGTCCGTGTGTGCTTTGGGTGTTCAGTGAAAACAATTCGTGAATGCAAATTATAAAATTCTTTATAAGAGATCAATGGCAAGCAATAAATATCAGTCAAAATCAAGAGTGGTGTTTTGGCATTTCCAGCCATACATAATTTATAAAAGGATTACGGGTTACCACACGTTGGGCCCCATAACCGAATGGTCAGCATTCCACACTTTGTGTATACTGTCGGTCAGAATGCCACACTTTGTGCAGATTGAAAAAAATAGGTGATCGGCCTACTGGACAAGATACTCCTCCTTCTCTATACCCAAACAACAACCGGGTGTTCATTCCGGCAAAACATAGTCACTTGACTGAAAAAGAACATTGCTAGCTCAGACCGGCACGACTTACAGGACTGTCGTCTTATCCGGGAAGGACTCACCCCTCAGAGGTGGCCACCTACTGAGAGACTTACCCTAACCCCTCAAAGACTAGCCCAGTAGCCCACCTTTCTTGAGTACTCAACGTAACATATCCCACTTGAAAAAAAAAATGAACAAAACATAGTTCCACTTGAACATGGCAATTAAGGGTTTCCAAAGTCTTTGTCAAAATCAGTTTTAGAATGAGTTTTGAGTTTGAATAAATTTGCTTATTGATTTTCAAATAATTTATTTGACAGAAATAAGACAAGAGACAATCCTCAATTACCTTTACAAAGGTGAGTAACCGTGCGCTCTACATTTGGCTTGCCATAATTAAACACTTTTCATCAATCAGGTTTTATGCAGGAGCTTACCTGATTCTTACTCACAAAAAAAAAGTCTCTAACTGCTGACCTAACCCCGCATGGGCAAATACAAACCACAATCAAACTCAAGCCAAAATTCACTTTCTCAATTTAAACAACTCAACTTACTACTATCATGATCCTAGTGTCCCAAGCTTTAAGGCCAAACAATAAGTAAATAGGTTTATAAGCTAAGGATAATTTGATATTTAAAATAATTAAAGTTTTAGAAAATAAGTACTAATAAGTTAAAGGTTTAAATATTACTAAGAAAATTTAGAGTTTATTTGATGAAGAGCCTTAGGTGGTTTTCAGGAAAAATAATGATTTATTAATAATTTAGCTGCTAGAAAATAATTGATAACTAAAGTTAGTTGAAAATGAAATGTAATGAGCCTTGCTTGGAAAATAATAAATAGGTTTTAATAGGTTTTGATTAAAAGATAATAATTAAATTTTAATAATAAGTATTTTACTAATTATGATTATTTCAAAAAAAAAAAGGCTTTAGTTGATTTCATTATTTTTATATAATATCGATATATTTTATTTTTCTATCAAAACTATTATTTATTTGACTAAAATATCCTTTATATATATAATAATCCAAATCCACCCTTCCTAGGGTTTTTTTGAAATTACTAGCAAAATCATATTATTAAATATTTTATTCATGAAATAAAAATTAGCTTAGGGACAACTAGATCATGATCATATTTCCATGGCTATTTACAATCATGAACATATATAATCCTTCAATTCATCAAATCATCCAAATCATGCATACAAGCATAGATCTCAATTTATCAAGACATGATCTAACCCCTACTAGCATAAATATGATCATGGCTTCAACAATCTAACATGAATATAAATTCTATTCACCAAAGGTGACATAATCTCTAGCATACTTAATCATGGAGGCATGCATTAAACCTCAAATCATCATACAATCAATCAAGATAATCCATCCATGCATAAATCCCATCTCCTTCATAATCATACATATATTCATGCTTCAATCTCAACAATACATACTCAAATCCTATCCACAATCCACCTTCTATCAACATCATCCTAGAGACATGAATCTAGAATTGAAAGAAGGGTTCAAAGAAAGATTACTTGCTTGATGAATTCCCTTGAAGGAGTTTTGAATAAGTCTCAACTCCTAGATGTCTAAATCCGACCAAAGAAGGTGAAGGAAGCATGACCATTGGAGAAGAAACCATCCGGCCAAGGAGGAGGGAGATTCGGCCAAGGAGGAGGGAGATTCGGCCGAGAGAGAGAGAGAGACAGAGAGACAGAGAGAGACCATTAGTGGGTTTATTCATATATATATTCATTAGAGATCACGATTAGAGAAGATGGAATTGTTAGAACAAACCTACCTTGATGGTGTTCTTGAGCCTTCACAAAATTTCTGGTTTTTTATCCAAACTAGCAAGTTGGATTTTGGAGTTTGATGTTAAGAATGGTGTTGATGGACTCACGGTAGTGAGTAGATGAATTCTGGAGTTTTTAGAAGTAGTTTGAAGTGATTTGGATAGGTATTAGGTGAAAGGAAGAAGTAGGTGTTCTTGGTGTGTTGTGTGTTCTTGAAGGTTGAAGGGAATAGAAAGTTTTTGGATGGAGGCTGCCGAAATTCTGAAGAGATTAGGGCTGGCCAAAATTTCTATAGGGTTTAGGAAGGTGATTCTCTGATTTGGAAGAGAAAAGGAAAGACTAGTTGTTGGAATCCTTGAAGAATATTTTTGAGAAGCAAATTTGGAAACTAAATATTCAAGAATACCTTTGATTCTTGGAGAGCTTTTGGAAGTCTGCCATGGCCGAATTTCTGTGCAGTGTTTCTGCTGGATGAAAGCTGATTGAAGAGGGGTAATGGTGGGCAAAAAAATGGAGTGAAATGGTGAGGAATAAGTCTGGTTGTTTGAGGAACATTTTATGGAAGGTTGCTAAATTATGGTGGCTGGAATTTTGGTAACTAATCAAGCATGATTGCAGAGATTTGTTGGAGAGATTTTCTGGCAGCCATGACTGGATTTTTCGTGCAGAACTTAGGGAGGATAATGGAGTTCAGTTTATGGAGGTTTAAGGGTGGTTTGTGCAAAAAAATGATGGAGTTTCGGCTAGGAGAGAATTAGGAAACAAAGCTGGAAAAACTACTGCACAGTATTTTTCGCAAGGCTAGAATTTTTTTTCTGGGCAGTTTTAGCTTCCATCTTTCCAGCCGATTTGCAGAGGTTTTGAAGAGGAGTTTCATGGGTTTTCAAGGCTGGTTTCCAGCCTTCTTCATGAAAGAAAAACATGGCTAAGCTGCTGAACAAAAACTGGAAGAAAACACCTTGGTTTCGGACCTCCAAAGCTGCGATTGGCTCAGGGATTTTTCTGGTTTTGCACCAACTTTGTGCAGTCCGAAAATGATCAGAGAAATTCTGGTTGCAAGCTGATCCAAAAGGCCATTTTTCTGGCAGCATTTAGGAGGGAATATTAGCTAAGAGTTTCGACAACATGAAGGCACAAGAAGCTGGAAAATTTCAGTTCATTCCAAGAAGGAAGATGAACCTAGCTAGAATGAATTTTTAGAAAGTTCACTAAAGCGATTTATCCCCTTGGAATCTTTCACATCTCCTCCACATTTTCAGACCATAAAATGTCTTCCACTAAGACATTTTGATTCTACAAAGCCACAGCACTTCACTGGAATTTCTGGAAAGAAATTGGCTAGAACAATTTGAACAAATTAATGAATTGAGAAATAGGAAAATTAAGGATCAAGAGGAAATGAATTCCTCTTAGGAATTTTGTGTAGAACAAATGAGTAGGATTTGAATACTCCTATCATACCTCTCATAGGACAACATCTCTACCCTACTCCAAACACCACTAAGGCCGAAAATGATACTTCCCAAGCAAAAAGAAAATTTAACCATGCTAAAGCTTATGTGATGGAATTTGAACCTAAGACCTCAAGAATTAATTCTAAGGCTCTAACCACTAAACCACAACAACTCTTGTTCTTATTTTCCCTCAAAAAAATATTTTCTTATTCAATCCTCAAGTTGACTCCCTTTTTCCACCTCAAGCAAAAATTACTATTTTGTCCTTCTCAAGCAATACTCACAACTAAGCCTTCGAGACAATAAAACTCAAATCCAAAGCATAGAAAATCATTTAAAAAATATATTTAAAAATGCAATAAATTATGATATGCATCCCAACCCCCTCACTCAAAGGTTGGTTTTGACTGGGGTTTCACAAATTTAATAGCTCAATTGAGGCGATGAAACAAACAAAGAAAGAAAAGAGGATTTCGGTGGCTCAGCAGGGCATTGTCTCGCTTCGTGGCTTGGGTGTTTTGCGGCTTCAATTGAGCCGATTCAAGGAGAATAAAGAAAGGCAGCAGTCAACTCAACAATTGTGGCACGGCTCAATTGGAAGCCAATTTCAGCAAACTTCAATTCAATAAGAATTGTGCTTCAACACAAAATGACAGAAAGTCCAAATTGATTTCCAATTCAATTCTCAATTTCATTAAGGTGGTGGACTTCTTCTTTTCCTTAGTTTTTTATTTAGGTTTTTATTTTAGAATTTTACAACTCCTTTTTAGTTTTGAATTTTTAGGTAATTACTTCTTCTTTACTTAGGACTTTTTTAAGAACTTTGTAAGCCTATAAATAAAGGGAAAAGGGAGAATTCAAATATCAGAATAGAAAATCACTCAAAGTAAGGAGGAAATTTTCAATTCAAGGAGGATTGTATAAGAAAGTCTACAAAGGAAGAAGGAGGAGGCTTGTCTATGAATGTTTTCTTTTAATTTTGTTTTCTTTTTTCTTGAACAATGATGTGTTAATTGTTTTATTGTAATTTGACATTGTTCAGGTATTCATGATTTTTAGAGTTACTTTGATCTTTGGATTAATTGATTGTTCTTCTTGGTATTTAATTACTAGAGCTTCTTCTAAGATTAATTAGTTATTTTTTTCCATTAACTTGCTAGACCAAAAGGGTTGATGGTGGTTTCAATTGATTGATTTTGTATTTGTTGCCTATTAACTTGCTTCACCATAGCGGTTAATTGCTAAGAATTGGGTAATTGAAGGTTAATTGATGTCTGTTAGACCAAGAATTCATTAGTTAATTTCATGTTTTAAATTTTCCTAACCACAGAAATTTAATCAAGGATTTTGTTTAATGTGTCTTTTGGATTAATTAAATGAGACAAACCAAGTAATGCTAATTTATCTAGATGATAGTGATTTCATGGATTGACCAAATAAGTGAATCTATCTTAATCTTTCATGATTCTAAGAGAATAATTAGTTATGACAATGATTAGGTACTTTAAGATCATGTTTGTCAAAATAATGGTTTGAGTTACATAATTCTTCGTCCTTGACATGTATATATTCTTTTCTTTTCTTTTCTTTTCTTTTCTTTTCTTTCCTTTTCTTTTCTTTTTATTTCTTTTTCACTTTATTGAGTCGGTTAAACAATGTAAGAAAAGTGATTAATGTATACTTGTTCCTTGAGGATCGACACTCGTTTGAACCCTATGCTATGTTTAATGATGAGTATGCTTGCTTATATGTGTAATTTGGGATTAGCGTTTTAATTTAACTTGATTGGGAATGAGCTTATTTTTATTTGCTTTTTTATACCCAAATTCAAACACATCACCAAGTAACTTGGTTCTAGTTCTTGGGATTGTCTTACTCCAAATAGGGCGAAAGGACATTGGAATTAGTTGTTTTCCAAGCTAGCGCTATCCCAATGCATAAGCACCAACTCATTGGTTAATCTTGGGTAGGATACCCAATATATGATCAACCCTTGTCAACCTTGTGATTGCTACAATTTATGATTTGTGATCACAATCTTACCACTTTGACAATGCACAGTTAAGTGCTATACGCTCGTTCCTTAGCATACAACAAGACTGTGATGTTGAAGGTGAAGCCTTGTGCTCTTAGCACGCTAGTCGACCTTCTATTGACAGGGAAGCTTGCATTTCTTAAAATATGGGGCAATGATAGTATAAATCGTGATTTCCCAAATATGCTTGAGATATGGGGCATTGATCTTAATAAAGTTTGATTTTCCAAATGTTCCTGAGATTTTAAATAATTGTTAGGAAAGGCTTTCATCTAATAAGTTGTTGAATTATTTTAAGTGGAAAGACCTAATGAACTCATGTTGTTTATTTTTAGTGAAAACATAATAATTCTACACTCTGACTTTTTTAAGAAAACACTAGCATACACAGGACTCACTGAGCCTTACGCTCACACGCAGATTATTCCTCTTTGAAACTTTTAGGACCAGAGGCGTAATGGACTCCCAGAGGCTAATACTATATCTCGAATCTATTGTGCTTTAAATATGATATTAGAAGACAGACTCAATGTATCTTCTTATGTTTAATAAAAAATATTTTAAACAAACTTTTTATATGTACTAAATTAAGTTCATTATAAAGATCCCTTATCTGGGTAACTGGATGAGGCGACATCCCACAAATGTGCATTTTGCGATGCTATGGAAAGGTAGGGTGTTACAAATGGTATCAAAGCATAGTAGAACCCATAGTAAACCTTCTAGTTTTGAATAGCTAACCTCTAAGGGACATAATGGAGTCTATCATAGTATGTAGATTTATGGAGACAGTGAATTTTATACAGTCAGATTTTGAAGTAACTGGGATATATGAATTTGAGGTATCCAAGTTAAATGTAATCCCTTCTTATGAGTCAAAAGAAGAGAAAGTTGAATTAATTCTGATATATCTGGAAAAAGCATGTGATCCTAAATTCGCACGACAGTAAAGCGATCGAGGATAGGAATGCCTCAGAATTTACATATTGAGTTACTAACCTTGAATTTCTAGTTTTAGGAACAGTGGTGATGAGATGATTTGTAGAGAATTTCATGCTCAAGGACCTTGTATATATAGCATAATATAAATTGTGTAGATATGGATATGCACGCTTGTGTAACACTTTAGTAGTATATTTTGAATATTAGAAGCTCTATTTTATCATAGTATATAAGAGGGTGTGATCATACTAACCTTGATATAGTAGATTTTATCAGAACCCCGAAGTTAAGTGTGCTTAGACAAGAGAAATCCTAGGATACATGACCCTGGGAAAGAAACTATACAAGTTGAAACGAAAAGATCTATATTAATTGAAGGAACTAAAAGAAAGATCTATATTCCTAATGGTTTAAACACAGAAGAGTTAGGTAAAGACCACTTGAGAGAATTATATATGAAAGTGTACTATGAGGATGATAGAATATATGAATTTCACAAAAGATACATATTTACACGTGCGAAATGGAATTATTTTTCTATCTTATATCATATATGTCGAAAATATTGAGATATATTTATTCAATGTTTCATGGTGTAGATTTAAAGAGAAGAAGATATGCTACGAAAGGTTACTTGTGGTAGTGTAGGAGACCAAGCTAAAGAGAACGCTGCTGATACTACTAGAAATAATATCCCCATAATAGAAACATAACCTCAAGGGAATGAAACGATGCAAGTATCACAAAACATCACAATAGTACTTCAATATGTAACTGAAGCTCCAACTGAAAATTAACAACATCCTGAAGAGAAAATGAAATGAGCTTTAGAACGATTTCTAAAGTTTCACCCTTCTAAATTTTATGGAAAGCCAGATCAAGAAGAGAAGGTTGAATTTTGGATAGAAAAAATGAAGGATATTTTTACTATCTTGGGCCATTTAGAATGGAGAAAGGTCCAATCTACTACATTTAGACTTCAAGGGCCAGCATGAGACTGGTAGGCTAGAAAGAAAAAGGAACGAGCAAAGAAAAAAATGAATGGACCTGGGAGGAATTTCTTGGTGAATTTAGAAAAGAATTTATACCCCATTGGGTAATTGAGAGGAAAGACGAGGAATTTCAAGGCTCTAGCAAGGAGGAATGACTATTGTAAAATACGCTGGTGAATTTACGCAGCTTTCAAAATATTGCCCTTTATTAGTACAAGCAGAATATGACCGAAACTGACGATTTATAAAATGATTATGACCTGGAATAAGGTGGACAATGATTACTATGACTCTAACCAATTATAACGCTGCTGTGGAAATGACTTCTCATCTAGAAAAAGAAGATCAAGAGCAAGCTAAATAAGAATGAGAAAAGCTAGCAAGACCCAACAATAAAATTACAGAGCAGTCCTTTACAGAGGAAGAACCGATTCTAACGAAGATAAAGAATAAGGGGTGTACATTTTGCCATAAAAGAGGACATTTATCCAAAATTTTCCAAAAAAGACTCAATACATGTCATGTATGTAGAAGAAGATGACATACTACCCCCCGAATGGCAGAAATGGATTAGTAAGAAATTATGATGTTCTTTTGAAAATAAAAAATGGTTCAAGATCTCTAGAATCGTCGTCCAATATAGACGCAAAGTAGGAAACTAGAATAGAGAAATGGGAAAGTTATCTAGGACTTTTGGAACTTTTGGAAGGAAAGTTTAATTTAAAAAATAAGCCAAATTTCGAGGACGAAATTTTGTGAAGGAGGGCAAATTGCAATATCCCTCCCTTTTTATACTTTGACTGGCTACTACTATGCACAGAATAAGATTTTGTGTAAGAGATAAGAACAAGAAATTATTAGTATAATGAGTGAATGATTTGGTGCGATAAAAATATTTAGGGGCATTATTAGAATTCGAAAATTGTAGGAACCCATATGGAATTTTGAGATTGTTCTACCCGTACCTTGATACTTCAGTTGGTGACTACTATGTACAGAGTGAGAATTTGGGTATAAGCCCTGAACAAAAGTTGATTAGTACGATGAGGCAAACATTTTGGTATAATTTAAATTTTTAGGGGTATTATCATAATTTTGATCACAAATGGGATTTTGACCGCAAATTGAAGAGGATTGAGAAATTTTACTCCCACCATTGAACTCAGTAAAATTTGTAGATTCCATTGGTTAAATACAAGTTTTTCCAATTGAAATGTGTATTGGACAAAATTTTAGTTATTTCCAAAGGAAAATTTGTAATTTTGTCAAAAAGAGAACAAGTGGCATTTCAAGATTGGCTATTGAGATTAGGTATTATTTATTGATTGGTTGATGAGACCATATGTTTTTATTTGATTGGTTTGAAAGATTATTATTATTATTATTTTTTTTTTTGCATATTTCAAAAAGTTTTCATAATAAAATTATATAAGTTTATTTAGTAAGCTTTTATGAGCTTTTTCTATAAGCTATATGATTAATTAATAAAATAATGTACCATGTGACGATTTGCCATTCAGAATGGTGGTGGAAATGCAGTTTTCATAGCTTGAAGTTGGCAGCTACAAAGGAGAAAGCAAAAGGAAGAAAAAGGCAAGAAAATGAAGGAAAATAGGAAGAAAAAAAAAGAAAAAGACTGAGAAATTCCTAGAGATAAAGAGAGAAGGAGAAATGAAGGAAACTTGGGGCTTTTAAAGCTTGGAGAGCTTGAAACACAAGGTAAAACACCCTACTTTTTGAATTAAAGTTGTTAAGCAATTTATGAGGATTATTTTGGTGTTAATTTTTAAGGGGAATTCAAATGCAACATGAATTTTACTTGAACAATAATGCTATTTTGGGGTTGTTTTGTGTGTGTTGTATGGCGGTGTGCTCGGAGGTGTGTGTGCTGTGTTTTATATGATGTTTGAAGGTGTTTTGAAGGTGGTTTAATGTGTTGTTCGTGGTTGCAAAGATGGAAGAAGGAAATAAGATAGCAAATGGTTTAATTGTTGAAGAAAATGAAATATTGTGATTCATGGCTGTTGATTTTGTGTTGTTTAAAAGTGAAAGTACTGAGTTTCTTATGTCTGAAAATAAAAGGATTATGTGATGTATAGATGAGAAAGAAGGCATTAAAAAGAGTAGAAAGCATGTATGTTGTATGGGAAAGAAAAAAGAATTAATGGTATAAAGAAAAAGCAAGAAATAGAAATTTTGTTTCTGTGATTTCCGAGCAGACTTTTAGAACCATTAAACTGAACAAAATGGTTGGTTGTTCTGTAACTATGTGACTTGAAACTTTTAGCTAAATGTTATAGGATCATTTTAAGACTAGTTTGACATTATTTGGACTTGTAAATAGAAACCTAAGTTGGAAGCACTTACAAAGAATGTGGATTGGATGAATATTAATTATACTAAACAGGTCATGTTGTGTGACTTTTATCATGGAACACACCTAATCATGAATGTCAAGGAATGGGAGTTGAGAGTGAGCAACAAATTGAACATGTGCATTATATGGGGAATGAAAGACAATATAACACTTCCCTTGGTAATGCTTACAATCCTAGTTAGAGAAATCATCCAAATTTTTATTGGAATAACCAAATCCAAGGAAGGCCTCAAGGAGTTTAAGCTAATTATGCTCTAAGAACCCAAGACTCTGTAATATTTCATGCACCATAGCATCCACCATATCCACAAGCAAAATCAAGGCCACCACTAGAAGACCTAGTTGCTAAGTTGGTGATTTCCACTGATACTTAATTCTAAGATGCTGAGGCACCCATGAGAAACCAAGAAGCTTCTTCACAACCTCAAAAGCCAAATTAGACAACATGCAAAGATACTTGCTGAGAGGCTTATGGGAATTTTGCCTGAAAATGCTGAAGGCAATCTATGTGATAAATGTGGAAAACCTTGATCCCTTTATCTACTATGCTTTGCACTTGAATAAATGCTTACTTTTAGATTGTTTAGCTTTGTTCTATTTTTACCCCATTTAGTATGTTAGGTTTTTAAATAATTAAAATGGAAAATATTAAAGAAAACATAGTGAAAAATTTTTCAGTTTTCCAAGTCACATCTAGGAGAGAGTCTTACTTTTCTTTATTGGTCGTGAATTAAGCAACAAGGAGCCGAGTTGCACTAGAACTTGAGTTGGAAGGGGAGAAGGAGGCGTTTGTGGTTTGACCGATATTCCTGTCAATCTTCTACTCATACGCATCAAGCGTCTTGAAACTACCTCTCTTCGTCTTTTAGAGTATGACTCTACCATGCTCTTAGGTTAGCTTGGTGAAAGCTCCTTCTATGGATAATCAAGACATTCTCCTTCTAGAGTGGAGGAAAAGAAAAAATGTCCATAAGAGAGGAAGGGAGAGACTGTGAGGTTTGGAAAAACAAAGAGCAAGCCATGGGAGACAAAAATTGAGGAAATAAACACATGAACAAAGAACAATAGCAGCATGGAAGCATCTAGACCATACATTTGCGTGCCTTAAACGTTGAAAACTGAGGAAGAGTGGTTTGAATCACAAAGGACAGCTTCCTCTTTCCCATGAGATGAAGCCTTCAGTTGCCAACCTCCTTCAACTCCTCATGTGCATTAATGCTTGGCTCTTTAGTTCTCAGAAGATACCACAGCCTAACCTTGTTGGTGAACATAGAAAGTGGGTTAGGAAAAGCCACAGACTCTATCATCTCAGTTGGCTTTGTTGGCTTCTTATGTAAACAAAACCAAACTAAGAAATAGAGAACCAAGAGTCACGAGAGGCAGAGGGTCAAAAGAGAGAAATGAAGCCTGGTATTTCAAAGGTTATTTTCCCACACAGAGAGCCGTGAGTGAAGCCAAAAATATTTATTTTTTAATTTCTTTGTTTTTAATTAATTACACTGATAACAATATCCCCCGGGATATAATATTTCAAATTCCCGGATATTATTAACTGAGTAAGATTTAGCTTCACCCTAAACTCTTTCGAACTGTGTTTGGAAAATCCTATGGTTCAAGCTATTGTGCCAAAATAATATTTATTATATTTCTTGGACCCGAAAAGCCTAAAATAATAAAAATTAATTATTTATTCCGTGAGATTAAATAAATAATTAATGTGCCCAAATGAACTAAAAATAATTAAACTTAATTATTTATTTCTTGGGATAAATAACCCAATAAATAATTAATAATTATTTATTTTCCTCTAATTTAAGCCAAGGTTAATTTTCTAATTATTCAAACTAGACCTAGGCCCTGAATAATTAATTAACCAATTAAACCAGATAATAAATTTCTCTCAATTTATTTTATTCCAGCCTAATAATAAATTAGACTTCCTGAATAAAATAAAATCCTCTTTATCTGAGACCAATTCCTCAACCCAAAATTAATTAGGACTTACAGGCTATTCTGAGGACCAAAAAGACACATCGCCTTGGCTACTAAAATGACCAAAATACCCATACTATATAAATAGTTATATTTTGCATTTGAAATATTTTCTAATATCACCATAAGGAAATATTGACCCTAAGGACAATGTTGCATTAGCAAAGTCTTCCACCTACAGGTGAAATGACTAAAATACCCGTCTACACATCGCCGTGCATTTAGAGAGGAAGAAGTGTACCAACACTCCTCTAAATGACATCTACCATCTTTAGGCTTTTAGTCCAATGATCTACCACTTCCTAGAGTGTTTTTGCTTTCCAAGGAAGCTACCTTAAAGCAAACATCCAAGTTATATTTCCTAGGGCCCTGGATACTTAGATCATTCAGACAACCACAATGGGTGATATTGTGTAGAAACTATCTTGTACAAATCTATTTTAACTAACTAGTTACATAAACCCAATATGCAAGTATATTGGTTCTACGATAGAACCTCAACTATAGCATATCAAAGTATATGCTTCCAGTTTCGTCAGACCACCAACTCATACTTAAGTCGTAAAGTACTAGTCTACATTGTAGCGGTAGTAGTCTAAGTTTCTACCATATAGTACTTTTTGAAACCACTACTACAAGTCTGGTTTTACATATTCAAAATGCGCTTATGTCATGAAGTAAGTGGACTACTCATTAGCTAAAGGTAAGTTATTCCCCATTTGAAATTCATAACATAATAACCTAAACATGATAAGATTCTCATTCTCATCAATTGGTTAAGAACAAATGTTTATATGCTTAAATAACCCATGATCTATTCCTTATTGTGAAAGGCCGCCATTTATATGGATCACTTATTTAAACACAAATGGGTCTTTTCCAAACGAAATTGTAGATAAATAATAAATAAATAAATTCACAAATGATTTCTAAAAATAAATTCTTTTATTAAAATATTCGATATTTATATCAGAAACCTAGTCTAAGAGGGCATATTATCAACAATCTCCCACCTACACTCTAAGACTAGGTAAGTCCATAAGTGCCCACCCTAATGGCGTCTAAGTGTCTCTTGAAGACCTCTCTGCCAAAGGCTTGGTTAATGTATCTGCTAGATTGTTAACTAAGGCAATCTATTCCCCCATGACTTCCCGTCTCTGGATGAAATCCCAGATCAGGTGGTACTTCCTCTCAATGTGCTTCTCCTTCTTGTGGTTCTGAGGTTCCTTGGATTGCGATACTGCGCCAGTGTTGTCGCAATACATCACAATCGGTCTGTCCATATGTGGCACGACTCCAAGTTCTGAAAGGAACTTCCGGAGCCAAACTACTTCCTTGGATGCCTCCAAAGCTGCCACATACTCAGCTTTCATGGTTGAGTTAGCAATGTAAGATTACTTGATACTCCTCTATGAAACTGCTCTTCCAGACAAGGTGAGGACATATCCACTAGTAGATTTTCTCTCATCCTTATCCTCCTGGAAGTCTGAGTCTGTGTATGCCGTAGGAACCAAATCATTAGCCCTATAAACCAGCATATAATCTCTCATTCCCTTGAAGTACTTGAGAATATGCTTTACAGCTTACAAACGAAGCTCCCTAAGATTTAACTGATATCTACTAACTAAACCTATAGTAAAGCAGATATCTGGTCTAGTACACAGCATGGCGTACATGAGACTTCCCACAGTCGAAGCGTAGGGAATCCTACTCATTTTGTCCTTTTCTTCTTAAGACTTAGAACAGTTATTTGAAGAAAATGACAACCTATGTCTGCAAAGGATTAGAGCTCCCTTGCATGAGTCCATGTTGTACTTGTCCAGCATCTTGTCAATATATGTGACTTAGGATAATCCTAACATTCTCTGCTTCCTATTTCTAAGAAGTCTAATCCCGAGAATGTAGCTGGCTTCTCCCAAGTCCTTCATACTGAATTGACTAGACAGCCAAATCTTTGTAGATGACAATGGCCCTATATCATTTCCAATTAGTAGAATGTCATCCACATACAAGATAAGAAAAACCACATTAATGCCTTCAAGTTTCCTGTACACGCATTGTTCATCCTCGTTTTGAATAAAACCATAAGACTTTACCGTCTCATCTAAACGAATGTTCCATGGTCTCGATGCCTGCTTAAGTCCATAAATGGACTTCTTAAGCTTGCAAACAATATGTTCTTGGCCTTCAACAATGAAACTGTCCGGTTGGGACATATAGATGTCTTCGCTAAGATGGCCATTCAAAAATGCCCTCTTGACATCCATTTGCCATATCTCGTAGTCATAATGACTTGTGATGGCAAGGAGGATACAGATGGATTTAAGCATGTCTAATGATGAAAAGGTTTCCTCATAATCGATCCCCTCTTTCTGAGTATACCCTTTCGCCACAAGCTTCTCTTTGAAGGTTTCCACCATCCCATCCACTCCCCTCTTCCTCTTGTACACCCACTTACACCCAATGGATTTTATCCCTTCAGGTGAAGTTTCAAGATTCCAAACTTGATTGAAGTGCATAGACTCAATCTCGGCTCTCATTGTATCATGCCATAGATTTACATCAGCATCAGTAATAGCTTCCTCGTATCTAGTGGAGTCTTATTCCTAATAGTCGGAGACCAGCTCAAAAGCTTCTCCAGTCCATCTATCTAGAACACTAGACATTCTCCCACTACGATGAGGCACCATTTGTATAGGCTCTTGAGGCTATGCCTCTTCTTGTTCCACAATTGGGTCAGAAGAAGTTACTTCTAAAGATAACTTCTCCTCAAGTTCCAACCTAGTTAAACCTTTCGGGAAAGTACTCGGTCATCCTCTAAGTATCTAGCATTAGTACTAACCAGTACCTTCTGCTCCTTAGGATGATAAAAGTAACCGCCCTTTGTTACTTTTGGATACCCAACGAAATAGTATAATTCTGACATTGGTTTCAACTTATCTCCCTTGGCCAGTACATCAGCTGGACAACCCCATATCCTGAGATGATCCAGACTTGGCTTATGTCCAGTCCACATCTCATAGGAAGTCCTAGGTACTAACTTGGAAGGCACAACGTTCAGAATATATGCCGCTGTTTCCAGGGCATATCCCCAAAAAGATACTGGAAGAATAGCATGAGATATCATGCTTTAGACCATTTCTATCAATGTCCTATTCCTTCTATCAGCTACTCCGTTCTGTTGGGCTGTCCCCGGCATAGATAACTAGGATACTATCCCATGATGTACCATGTAATCCTTAAATTCAACTAGGAGATAATCTCCACTGCGATCCAATCGTAAGGTCTTGATTAATTTACCTGTCCGACGCTCCACTTCAGCCTTAAACTCCTTGAACTTATCAAAAGAGTCAGACTTGCACCTCATCAGGTAAATATAACCAAACTTTGTAAAATCATCCGTGACAATGATGAAGTACTCAAAACCTCCTCTAGTTGGTGTAGACAAGGGACCACACATATTAGTATGAACAAGACTTAATACCTCTTTGGCCCTATCCGCCTTTGGGAGAAAAGTCCTTTTGGTCATCTTTTTCATCAGACAGGATTCACACCGAAGCCAATTTTTCAATCTCAATGAGCTCAAAGGCCCATCATAGATTAGCCTCTGAATCCTGGTTGAGTTGATATGACCCAACCTTAGATGCCAAAGATATGAGTCATTGATATTGATCTTTCTCTTCTTAGTTAAAGGTTCAAATTGAGCGTTATTTAATTGATTGTTAATAGGGTCTAAATAGAATAGATTTCCATACATGTGCCCAGTACATAAAATTTCTCCGTCTCTACTAAAAGAAATACTAGAATGGAAAGATACAAAATATCCTTGATTTAACAGTTTTGCAATTGAAATCAAATTTTGACGAAAACCAGGTACATATAAAATATCTTTTAAAACCACTATTTTATTACAATAAAAAACAAGATCCAGCTCTCCCACTGCAAGGTCCCAGACTTGTGCTCTATTTCCCACTCGTACTCCATGTTCGCCCTTTTTGAGTCTTCTAATCTTTCTAAACCCCTGTAAGGAGTTACAGATATGATCAGTGGCTCCTGAATCAACAATTCAAGTGGAAGTTGATCCAACCATTGATATGGACTCTAGATAGAAAACATTACCTGTGGGGTTTTTCTTGGCTTAAAGATCTGGACACTCCATTTTCCAGTGTCCCTTCTTCCTACATTTGAAGCACTTACCTTTTGGTTTGTCTTTGGGTTAGGTCTTGGGCTGGGCTGCTACGTTTCCCTTCTTCTTTTTGAAATTTTTGGGCTTAGACCCAATTCTTGAGGAAGATGCCTTAGCAATCATGGTCTTTGACTGTGGCTTCATGACCTTCTCTGCCATTTGGAGTTCCTTCATTAACTCAATTAAACTCATGTTTAACTTGTTTATGTTGTAATTTAACTTGAACTGAGTAAAGGAACCCGGTAGAGATTCGAGAACCACGTCCACTTGGCTTTCGGGGTCAATGATAGCCTCTAAGATTTCTGCCTCCTCGAAAGCAGCAATCATCTAGAGCATATGCTCTCTGACTAATGCTCCCTCAGCCATCTTAGAGTTTATTATAGTTCGAAGGGCCCCCTACCTTGCGGGCCGGCTCTTGTCTGCGAACATCATGGCCAATGACTGACTATTCTCATACGCAGAAGCCATGTGCTCATGTTTTAACTGGAGCACATTAGACATAGAGGCTAACATAGCATCGTGCCATTTCATCTGACTTCTTCCATGCCTTCTCAGCCTCTCGCTCTTCGGTGGTGGAACCTTCCTCGATTACAGGGCAGGAATCGTAAAGGACATACTTATACTCCTCGACTGTGAGTATTATGTCCAGGTTCCTCTTCTAGTCCACATAGTTTAGTCCCGTTAACTTATTCTCACGGAGAATAACGGCCAAATGACTAAAAGAACCTCCCACCATTTCTGAAAAATCGAAAAATAAAAAAAAGGATTTAGTTTGTGAAAATAAATTTGTGCACTAAAATTAATTTAGCTCTTAGGAAAACTAATATAGCTTCTTAGGAAGATTAACAGTTCCCTAAGCTAAGTGTATTAACCACCACAAATTAATTTTCCTTATAGGTAATGATCTAGAGAATAACTCCATCGAGGGGATGGCCGTTTTCTCTCATTTCCTATGGACATACCTCGTACTATAGCCTCCAACGTGGGCTGGCCGATTATAGTACGTGTCCCAGGTTATTAATTACATCGTTTCATTAGGTCTAGTCCTTGTAGTATCCCCATCCTATATGGTTTCACTCCTAGGGTGATGCGAGGGGACCCACGATCTCTAATGAGGATCGTGATGAAAGCCGTGGGTCCGTTGGAACTCCTCTCCTACTTAGTCTTTTAAAATAATGTTTTTCTAAAAAATATCCTTTTGAAATTTCCATTAAGTTTTTTCCTTAACTTAAAAATAAAATATCTAAATCTATTAAAATCTTTATGTCAAGGATTATATCCTTTGAGAGATTTTTGCATGGACTAATTTTACTTAAGTTAAAACTTAATGATTTCAAAAATTTTCCAATTAATACTTTCTAGAGACTTTGGTCTCGAGTTTATTTGACAAAAGAAATTTTCTTGTGCAAAATAAAATAAAATGGCTTTCTATTTTAACTTACAAAAATATCTAAATCCAATATATTTTCTATGTCAAGGATTAAATCATTTGAGAAAATATCTAAGGATTGATTTCTGTTCAAGTTAAAATAACCATTTAATTTTTTAAAGAAAAATATTTTCCTTGTAAAAATATTCCCAAAGACTTTGGTGTTTGAGAAATTGCGCACATAGGTACACAAAAAAAAAAAAAAATAGCACACCAAAAAAAAGTAGACGTTTTCATGCTTTTCTATTTTTAAACCTAAGTGCTCAAATAATAGAATTAAACACATTAATTAATTAATTAATTAATTAATGATCATGTTTAATCTTAAAATCCCTTACTAATATTTTTCATGCAAATATATTCCAAGATTAATAACTATTGCAAAAATATTAACTTCGCCTAGTATGGGATCCAAAACGAAAAAAAAATGCAAAAAAAACTACCAGTCCATGTACACCCGATGCACCGGATCAGAGCCCATTTTGCTCTGCGGTCCACCTCAATCCGGTGCACCATCCACACCAGATAAGAAGCTATTGCGACCCATGGAGCCTCCCGGACCCGCAACCCGCTCCAGCTGCCCGCCTGTTAACCCGCGCCCATCGCTCGTCTGGTTGCCGCTGCATGACCCGCGCATTTATCCGAAATGCATGTCCGACCCGTGTGCATGACCTGTGCGCAATTGTAAATTTGCAATTGCAGTCAGCTCAATCACCAGCATCAAGCCGGCTCCAGGTGACACGGCTCCAAACATAAAACAGTAGACGGTTTGGCTCCACCAGCAGCTTAGCAACAGTACTTCTTCTTCTCCACAAATTTTCTCATCTGGGTTTCTTCTACATTTTTTCTGCAGTTTCTTCCGTGGCTTCTTTGGACATTTTTCATTCAAAAAACTCATCCAAACCAAAACCACAACCACCTATACCCTTCCAAATTGGGTTTACACGATAGTTTTATGAAAGCAAAAATTTTACAGTATGCCTATGCATCCACCGTGAAGCTTACAAAACATTCTATCCTATACCAAAACAGCGAAGGATAACAGGTTTAAGCACCACACAATGATCTTCTCCATTTTTATTAACTAACATGCTCCGTAAGCTAATCAAACACATGGCTCTGATACCACTTGTGAGGTTTGGAAAAATAGAGAGCATGCCACGGGAGACAAAAATGGACGAAATAAACACATGAACAAAGAACAGCAGAGGCATGGAAGCATCTAGACCATACCTTTGTGTGTCTTAAACCTTTAAAACTGAGGAAGAATGGATTGAATCACATAGGACAACTTCCTCCTTCCCGTGAGATGAAGCCTCTAGTTGCCAACCTCCTTCAACTCCTTAGGTGCATTAATGCTTTGCTCTTCATTTCTCAGAATATACCACAACCTAATCTTGTTGGTGAGCACAGAAAGTGGGTGAGGAAAAGCCACAGACTCTATCATCTCGGTTGGCTTTGTTAGCTTCTTATGTAAACAAAACAAAACCAAGAAACAGAGAACCAGGAGTTAAGAGAGGCAGACGGTCACAAGAGAGAAATGAAACTTGGTATTTCAAAGATTACTTTACCACACAGAGAGCCGTGAGTGAAGCCAAATTTTTTTTTAATTTCTTTATTTTTAATTAATTACTCTAATAACAATATCCCTCGAGATAAAAAATTTCAAACTCCCAGATATTATTAACTGAGTAAGATTTAGCTTCACCCTAAACTCTTCTGAACTATGTTTGGAAAAATCCTATGGTCCAAGCTATTAAGCCAAAATAATATTTTTTATTTTTCTTAGACCGAAAAGCCCAAAATAATAAATATTAATTATTTATTCCTTGAGATTAAATAAATAATTAATGTGTCCCAAATGAACAAAAAATAATTAAACTTAATTATTTATTTCTTGGGATAAATAACCCAATAAATAATTAATTATTAATTACTTTCCTCGAGTTTAAGCCCAGGTTAATTTTCTAATTATTCAAACTGGACCTAGGCCCTGAATAATTAATTAACCAATTAAACCAGATAATAAATTTCTCTCAATTTATTTTATTCCAGTCTAATAATAAATTAGACTTCTTGAATAAAATAAAACCCTCTTTATCTGAGACCAATTCCTCAACCCAAAATTAATTAGGACTTACGGGCTATTCCAAGGACCAAAAAGTCACATTGCCTTGGCTACTAAAATGACCAAAATACCCCTACTATATAAATAGTTATATTTTGCATTTTAAATATTTCCTAATATCACCATAAGGAAATATTGACCCCAAGGACAATGCTGCATTAGCAAAGTCTTCCACCTACAGGTGAAATGACTAAAATATCCCTCTACACATCGCCGTGCATTTAGAGAGGAAGAAGTGTACTATCACCCTCTAAATGACATCTACTATCCTTAGACTTCTAGTCTAATAATCCACGACTTCCTGGAGGGTTTCCGCATTCCAAGAGAGCTACCCTAAAGCAAACATCCAAGTCATGTTTCCCAGGGCCCTGGATACTTAAATCATTCAGATAACCACAAGGGGCGATATTGTGTAGAAACTATCTTGTACAAGTCTGTCTTAACCAACTAGTTACATAAACCCAATATGCAAGTATATTAGTTCTACGATAGAACCTCAACTATAGCATATCAAAAGCATATGCTTCCAATTTCGTCAGACCACCAACTTATACTCAAGTCGTAGAGTACTAGTCCATGTTGTAGTAGTAGTAGTCTAGGTTTCTACCATATAGTACTTTTAGAAACCACTAGTATAGGTCATATTCTATGTATTCGAAATACACTTATGTCTTGAAGTGAGTGAACTACTTATTGGCCATGGGTAAGCCATTCCCCATTTGGAATTCATAATATAATAACGTAAACTTGATGAGATTCCCATTCTCATCAATTGGTTAAGAACAAATGTTTATGTGTTTAAATAACCCATGGTCTATACCCTACTGTGAAAGACCACCATTTACATGGATCACTTATTTTAACATAATGGGTCTCTTCCAAACGAAATTGTGCACAAATAAAAAATAAATAAATTCACAAACGATTTCTGAAAATAATTTCTTTTGTTAAAATATTCGATATTTATATCAGAAACCCAATCTAAGAGGGCATATTCCCAATAAAGATGGCACTTTTGAGAGATGAGAATAGACCACTACCAACGTTATTTTTCTACCTCTCATGTACCTTAATTTTGGCTAGCCTTAGGGTTTGATGAAGCCCAAATGGCAAAAAACACTAGGCCCTAATGGGCTTGGTGTTGTGCTCATAAATCAGTCTAGGACTAACCTAATCCTCTTAATTAATTAATTACCTTTTTTGCACTTTATTAAATACCTAAGACTAATTAATTAATTCTAATTAGATTCTTAATATATGTCAACATATATCAGTCCATTAATTAATTTATTCCAGCCTAATCTTCTTAATTAATTGTGTTTTTTGGGCCTCATAAAAAATCCAAGACTAATTAATTAATTCTAATTAGTCTCTTAGAATAAATTTTGTTCTCTTCCAAATAATTATCCATTAAGCTCTGATTGTGTCTAAACAATACCAATATAACTTAAGCGACTCCAGAGACCAAGAGACATATTACTCATAGCTACTAAAATGACTAAAATACCCTTACTATTAAATTGCTGGATTTTACCATTTTAAATATTTTCATTTATCACCATATAGAAATATTAACTGTAAGAATAATATTGCTAAAGCAATATCTCCGATATATAGGTGAAATGATGAAAATACCCCTCGACGTAACACCCCTTAATGAGACAAGATAAATATACTAACACCCATCTCAAAGACATCTACCATCCTTAGATCTCTAGTCCAATAATCTATGACTCACTTCAATGTACTGCTTATTATTGAAAGCTATCCAAAAGCACACATTCTAGAGTCATGTTCCCAGGGCCCTGGATTATTAGATTATCTTGGACAATTACAAGGGGGTGATTTAACTTCACAAAATGAAGCATAGAAACTCTGTTGCATGAGTCCGTCTTAACTAACAAGTGCAATGCACCCAACATACAAGGTTATTGATCTCACAAAAGAAATCTTACCCAACAAACATCAAAGTACAAGACCCTAGCTTCACCAGATCACCAACGCATACTCAAGTATAAAGGTATCCGTCCATGCTATAGGAGTAATAGTCTAGTCTCTATAATTTTAGTACTTTAAGAGAGACTACTACAACAGGTCCAATTCTACGTATTCGAAATATGTTATGCCAATGATGTGAGTGAACTACTCACTAATTCAAGGTATACCATTCCTCGTTGGAACTCATGGCATAATAGTCTTACCTTGATAAAATGTCTAATTCCATCAAACGACTAAGAACTCATTTTTACTTATATGACAAGTGCCCATGGTCTACACATTACTGTGAAGAATGACCTAACACACAGACCATTACTTATCATACTTGGATTAGCCTCTGAATCCGATTAGGATTTATACGTCCCAATCTTAAATGCCACAAATACAAGTCATTTGATATGGCATTTCTCTTTTTATTATCAGGTCTAGTTTGAATATTGCTTACTTGGTTTCTAATAGGATGTATATAAAAGAGATTTCCATACATGTTTCCAGTACAAATTAATTTACTATTTCTACTAATGGAAGCACCAGAATGGAAAGAAAAAGAATGTCGTTGATTCATCAATTTAGAAACTGAAATCAAATTCTATTTAAAATAAAAAACATAAAGAATATCTTTTAAAATTAACTTCCTATTACAATAAAAAATAAGATCAAGATCTCCCACTGCTTCAGCACGTATTCTTGCACCATTGCCTATTTGAAGTCCACACTCACCCTTGTTGAGTCTTCTTGTCCATTTCTCTTCACTATCCATATTGGTCCCCATAATTAAGCAAAAACATGTTTCTCAACCAATCACAATCAACTCATTTTTTTCCTCAATTGTCAACTCACAATATTTGTCCACAAATTTTCCACAATATTTTCTCATTCCTCGTCATAACTCTAAGTCAAGTAAAATTCAATCTCATAATACAAGAGCTAGCCAAAAAACTTTTTCTTATTCCTTATATTATCCATATTTAAACTAGATGAGTCAAATAATACTCAAATACTAATGCATAAACAAAATTAACCCAAATTTTCACGTCTTAACACATCCCATCTAATAAACCATTTTATTGATAAAAATTCACCAAATGAATGACACATCTCATATCTAAAGAAGAAAGATAATCACAACCTTCGTACACAATGAAAACATCAAAAATTTCGAAAAGTTTTCACACAAAAATGATAATATGGAAAAATATCTTCAACCTACATTCTCCGCCTCCCCCCTCCCCCCAACACTTAAACTGGATATTGTCCTCAATTGCAAAAAATATAATAATAAAAGCAAAGCCAAGAACACTAAAATAAATAAAGAGGAAGAATGAACAAAAAAAAAAAAAAATACTTCCATTACACTTAAACTTCAACATAGTGGAATTCATCACAATAAGGCATAAAAGAACGGGTACCAAGATAAAAAAGAAAAGAAAAAAAATAGAAGCATAAATCTAGAAAAATAACAAGAAAATCAAAATAAAGGAAAAGAAAGAAAGAAACAAAGCAATTATAAAGAAATCCTAAGAAATGTCATGAAAATATAAAAAGAAAAGAAATACAGAGTAGTAGGAAAATACTCAATCCTCATCATCATGAGCATCCTCATCCTCGTTACTCGTATAATTAGCCTCGTGGCTACCCTTGCCTCCTTGAATGCCCGAAAATCTTTGTATCCATTACACTCATTGTTGTGCTTGACCATCTTACCTTCTACTGTGGGCAGTCATGGATTTACGCAGCTGTAGCATTATCCCTGTTTGGGTTTCTATGCCAACTCTCTAATGTTCGAATTAGCCTCGCACCTCAACTTCAAAACACCCCTAGATATGCAGACTCAGTGACTATGTGCTTATGTTTAGATTGGAGCACACTAGACATGGAAGTCAACATATAGCACTTAACCATCTCATTAGCTTTCTTCCATGCCTTCTCAGCCTCTCGGTGAATTCTTCCCCAATATCAAGATAAGGATCTGTAAAAACATACTTGTACTCCTCGGCAGTGAGTACTATGTTCAGGTTCCTCTTCCAGTCCACATAATTTGGGCCTGTCAACTTATTCTCCTTAAGAATTATTGACAATGGACTAAAACCAAAAAGTTTTGAAATATTGAGAAAAACATTCATTTAGTTTGCAAGAAATAAAAAAGCATATTCTTTATATTATTTCTTTGATAATAGATAACTCCTAAAATCATTATTAATAATATAAATAGTTTGGCTGTTAGAAAGGCTAATAAAGCTTTGTAGGATGATTAATAGCATTCTAAGTTAAATATATAACCATCACAAATCAAAACTTCCTAAATAGGCAATGGTCTAGAAAAAGTTCCACCGATAGGATGGCCACTGATTCACACCACCTACAAGCAATCTAGTGCTAAAAACCTCCAACGTAGGTTAGTCCATCCTATGGGGGGTCAAGCTCAGAATGACATGATGAAATCCACTATCTCTAATGAGAGTTGTGATGGAAGCCATGGGACCGTTGGAACTCCTCTCCTACTCAATTTTCTTATTGAAAGAGTTTTAGGCCCAAAAACGTTTTCTATAATCTTATGGTTACATTAACTTTAGTAAAAAAAATTAAAATTCAATATTATTCTCTATGTCAAGGATTAAATCCTTTGAAAGAATAAACTATAAATTTATTTTATTGTTCTAAGTTAATAACTAAGTAAAACTTTATTAAATAACCTTAAGTTCAACATTATTCTCTATGTCAAGGATTAAACCCTTTAAGAGAACAAGCCATGAACTCTTTTATTTTAAAGTTTCTTAGATTAAAATGTTTTATCAAGAAAATCGTTCTATCTAGTGAAACTTTGGTCTCACAAGAACTTGTGCATTTGATCACAAAAATGAAATAAGCATGATAACAAAAGTAAACTTTTTCATACTCGAACTATTCATTTATTCCCAAGTGACCAAACAATGAATTAGACATCATGAATTAAAAATTAATAATCTTGTTTAATCCTAAGGTGGTTCCATCCTTTACTACTCATTTTTATGCAAATTATTCATCCATAGATAAATAAAAAAATTGTAGAAAATTAACCTCATACAATGGTTTCAAAACATAGGTTTATCAAGGAAAAATTTAGGTACAAAACTTCAGCAGTGCTTTCTCTTTTCTTGGACAAAATTGCACGCATCTGCCTCTGGGCAGAATAGACCAGGCGCTTGGTCCATTGGACCCACCTGGCATCGGGTCTGCACCGTTTCTCCAAAACCTTCGACTGGGCATATGGACGGGGCACTTGGTTCGATCAGGCCACCTAGCACCGGGTTTGTTCTGGAGTTCGCCGATTTCTGAAAAAAATACCGCTTTTCAACCATTTTTCACCCCTCAACTCTTCCAACAATCACATTCTTCGGTCTCCAAAATTTACAGGTTAAAAGAAACACAAAAATTGGCATAAAAGCATGCCTTTACAAGTACCTATGCCTCTAACCACGATGTAACACCCTACATTTTTTTTTCTTTCGATTGGCTACTATTTATAATAGGATGAGAATTCAAAACAAAAGTTGATCAGTATAATGAGACGAATATTTTGGTGGAATAATATTTTGTCAGGACCTGGATGTAATTATTAGATTTGTTCTACCCGTACCTTAAATTTTTGGAAGGCTATTAATATTAACAAAATAAAAATTTAAGGGTACTCTGAAAAGTGAAATTGGTTAGTACAATAATGCGCACGTTTTGGTGTGAATTATGTTACCAGGGGTTATGGGGGGCACTTTCATTATTTCGGCCGCACTCGTGACTTTGATTGAAAATTTGATCAAGTAGAAACACAATTGAAGAATTTGAGTGTTACTAATGAATTCAGTGGAATTTTTAGAATTGAATGGTGAAATAAAATATTTTTCCGTTACGGACCTGATTTTGGTCGTTTCTAAAGAAAATAGAAAATCACGGTTAAAAATGGTGTGTGTGGCATTGTGTGAATGGTGGATGAAAACAAGTGTTAAAATACCATTGGGGGAGTGAAATATTTGTGGGCTTATTAAATTGCAAAAGCTTATTGAATAAGCATAAGAATTATCCATTTAAATTAAATCCACCAATAGAAATTTAGCTTTAAAAGGGATAGCCCACAATGTAATTAATGTTGGTTGACTATCGGCACTAGAATGGAAGTGGAAGGGCTGTAAAATAGACAGAAATTCGTTGAAGAGAAGAACAAAAGGAAGGAGATGAAGAAAAGAAAGGAAAAGGAAAGAAAAGCTAGAAAAAAATAGAGAAAAATGGGAAAAGTGGGAGAAGAAGAGTTCTTGGAGAGAAAAAGGGAGACTTGAAGCAATTTTCATCCAAATCAAGCTACAAACAAGGTAAACATTCAAGCTTCAAGAATTAAAGTTGTAGATTAAAGCATGAGGATTACTTTCATATAAATTTTGTTGGTAAATTCATGCTATTTATGAATTTTACTCAACAATTCAAGTTTGTTTACGAGTTTGTGTGTGTTGTGTGAGTGTTGGTTGGTGAGGAGGATTTTATGCTATGTTTTATATGGTGATTAAAGATGTTTTCATGATGGTTTTATTGGTGGATCATGCCTGCAAAAGAATCATGTGAAATAGGAAGAAAAGCTAGACTAATTGTTAAAGGAAAATGAATGGTTATTGTTGTTGTTTGAGAATGTTAAATTTTGTATTGAAAAATATGGTTTTACTGAGCTAAATATATCTGAATATCAGAGGTATTGAGGCTGTTTTAGTAACATTTGAGGAGGATTAGGAGATATATAAGTGTTTGGATTGAAGGAGAACAAAGGAAAACATGAATAGTGAAAATTGAGGTAAAACTACTGGGGCTGTTTTTGCCCAATACTGTGCCTTAGAAACCAGAATTCTGGAAAAGGGCTTATAGAAAATTAAATTTAATAATCTTACAGTTGTTTTGGTATATCAGAGAGCTAAAACGGAGTTGTAGATTGAAAGTTATGTCAAAAACAAATCATGTGTTAAAGCAGCAAAATTTCAGAATTTTGCTTGGAACATGGACGAATTTAAGGATGATAAATTGTGTGATTTTAGATTAAATAATTCGGGAAATATGAAGTGAATCCCTTTTTTTATGAAGGGATAAAGGAGGTGGAATGAGGAAAACAAAACAATCAAAGAAATGATGAAAAAACGACGTGAATGAATGTTGAATGTTTTCCTTAACCGTCAGCCCCATCGGCTAATCGTCGGTTGATCATCGGCAACCCGTCAAGCACGTCGGCTAGACGTCGGCCAACCATCAGCTATTTTTCGGCCAAAAACGAATTGCTCCGAAAATGATATTTGGTGTAGGTCTAGCGATAAATGGCCAATGGAACATCGAAAATGATAGAGACGGTGATTAGACAGCCATGAACGGAAAATGTTACTTATGACACGAGATGAGTCCCTTGGATTTCTGAAACTCTTCCTACTGTTAGTGTGCTTTGTCTTTCCATGAAATGCTATGTTATATAACATTTTGGAAATCCCTAAATATGTGTAAAGTTTATTTGAGCAAGATTTATTTTTATGCTATTTCGGGCTTGAATGAATTTCATGATTTGCTTGGAAACTTTAATGGATGATTAAAGTATGGTTTTGTGAATTTAGTCCTTTTTGGATTAAATGCTTAGGATTTTCAGAAAAATGTAATTTTTGTAATCGGGTATTTGTAAATTAACCAAAATGCCCTTATTGGAACATTTTATGGAAGTGTGTTTGGAAACTTTGAATATAATCCTCTTTTCGAAGTAGAATTCTGAATTTCATTAAATGAGTTCTTTTTTGGAATCGAATAGTTGGAAAATGATCCAAATGTTCTTATTGGAATATTTTATGAAAACCTTTGAAACTCGAGTATTTGGTAAATGACCAAAATATCTTTATTAGAACTCTTATGAATGTGTAAGGTTAAAATGACCCAAATACCCTCAGAAAGTCTTTTGGAATCGGGCATGGACAAATGACCTGAATACCATTGGAAAATGACTTTTATGATCGAGTACGGGGAACTTGACTCGAATACTCTTGGAAATATGTTTTGATGTATGAACAAAAGAACTCTTTGTCCTATTTTAACATGATTTTGGAAAATAATCTCTCATGATGAGATTGACTTTTGGAAAACAACTTTTGATCCCTGGGGAGCCTACATGAATGTTGATATGACTTGTGAGTCAGTGGGATCAAATTCTGGAAAACGTGATTTTGCCCTAAAAATGTTTTGATTTGAAAATCCTGTGAGATCAAATAACCCTCTAGCCCCAAAAATGCAGAGATTTTGATCTTTATACTAGCTCATGTTAGAGGTAGACTACCCCAAGTAGCCAAGCTAGTTCTAGGGATTGACTTATTGGGTATCTCTCGCATATCATATACGGTGCAGAGGAAGAATAAGAATGAGATACCATCCCAAGACGCGCATATGTGTGGAAAACAAGACATATATATAGAAAACAAAGAAACAAAGATAACAGCTTTTAACTTTCTTTGTTTGTGTGGAAAACAAAACTTTCCTTCTTCAAGTATGATAATTGGTGCACGATCCAGCAATTATCTTAAAGAATCACCATGAGAGTTGAATATCTAACCACTATAATCATAATATGTGATTACCTCTAAATGAAATCCACACAGAGGATACACTCAAGCACCAAGATTTTCTCTGCTAGCAGAAAACAATAATGGCGGCTGGGGTTTTCATCCTTGTTCTTCTTGTTCAGCAAAACCAAAGATTAAAGAAGAAGAAGTAGAAGAGTCTTAGTGTTGTCTTGGAGAGACTCACACACCCACGAGAGAGAGAGAAGAGAACATCATGTATATATAAGGCTTCTTGTGACCCTTGGTTTTATGTTTTTTAGAGTCATTTCATGTGACCCTTGAAGTCACCCAAAAACTCAACAAAAACAACCATATCTAATAATTCCAAACAAACAATTGCAATTGGAACCCATCAAATTCTCAGACTTACAAATTGGCCTATAAATTATAACTTATTATAATTTGGCCACGTCAACTTCTCTTTCTCACAATAAACCCCACTATGTTATCAAATAACATCTTGAGTATATATTCCTCTTTTCTGTGTGACCTATTAGGTTTCCTGATCAATTAGTAGCGAACATGAATTAATCCAAATGTCTTTGAGATTAATAATACTTACTTAATTAGAATTAATCCTATTAATTCTAATCAGGATTGGTTTATTAATTCATCAATTAATAAACCCATATTCTCATATCACGAGAGGTATCTAGCAACACATCATGACCACCCAAGAGTCCAGGAAGTCAAGTGGCTTAACATGAACCCTTCAATAACAAATTATAGTGCAATTAACTCACTTCACCATACAATATCTCATTCGGTCTAGAGTATAGAATTAGTGCCAACTCCCTCTAGAATATATATTAATTTTGGCCAGAACATAACTATACTTGTACCAGGAACCCACTACTCTAGATGTGTATCAATTGGAATTATTTTCAATACACATATGCCTTGGCCAAGGACTTCTTGAGTATTAATTCCTACAAGTGGCCGTGAGATATTCGCCCCTACTATTAGGAGTGGTGAATCCTTTATTGACCAACCCTCTCAACTACTTTCGTTTACCTCACAATGTACCCAATATCCATCTCATAGGCGGCCCTCAATCAAGCTCCAGAGATTGGAATCAAAGTACAAGGCTCAGCAAACAAAGTACCTTGGAGATCTCAAGTCTAAGGATACTTGCACGTTTGCTATATTGAGATTATATCACTGGCACTAAATAGTTATCCATGTGATTATCTCATAGCTAGGTCATCCAATGAACTTGTTCCACTAACAGCATCCACATCTTAACTTTGAGTATCTCAATACTTACGGATATGAGAACCACCGCCTGATCAAATCAGGAAGTCTTAACACATGCTAGGCTAACGCATTAATGATGTCATATCTCATTAATACTATGACTAGGGACTATTTAAGTACTAACACTATACAGTGTAGTAGGAATCTCATATCATGATCTCTATCATGATTTCCTTAGCACATTGTTGTACTAGGGACTTTATCTAACAGTTTTATTACATAAAAGTAATCAAAAGAAACTGTAAAATAAATAATGCCTTTTATAAAATAAAATGTGTCATATACAATGTACAAGTGATTGCCTCTAGGGCACAACACTAACATGTCTTACTCCAAACAGGGCGACAGAAACATTGAGAAAAGTCATCATAACTTTCCATTTAGCACTTAGTAATTGTCGCGTTTGCGGGTGCTTCTGATTTTGAGTCATTCGTTGGATGCCGGGCGGGGACACTCAGTGTGTTTGACTCCTTGCCACCTCAATGGTGATTGATGTCAGGATTAGGACCCCTGGCTTATGGTGGCAAGTAAAAGATTGTGTACTTTGTTACCATGGGTATGCTGCTATATACTTGAGCAGAAGTACACTGAGGTGTACTTATTCTGGTGACGCACGATTGAGTACTGGAGGCTATGGTTTTAGTACAATGATATGCGGCACCGAAGGCAAGGGGTGCAGGACTTACATACAGGCTAACCTTCTATTGGAGAAGTGCTTGTGATTTGAAAATTGGGCTAATGATTTGAAATTTGAAATAAAATTTTCCAAAAATGATTGAGTTATGAATAAACTCTTCTTCATAGAGTTTTGGAATTATTTCCCACGAACAAATGATATGTTATTCTACAAAAGTTTTATGTACCATATTCTTTCATAAAGCACAAGTACATACGAGACTCACTGGGTGATTCCTCAATCACACGTTTCTTTTAACTTACATTTTGTAGGATCCAGAGCTGAGTGGACCTACGGATAGAAGGACGATACCACAAAGTCGGTAATTTAGGTTTGGACAGCTTTCCTTTTTATCATTTAATGTATTTTGTTATAGATAGAGATGGCATCTATGAAACCCTCTGATATATGTATATGTGTGGCTATGAGTGTTGGATATTGTTGAATCTAGACCTTATATAAGCATTTACTCTGTTGTTTCCATTATAAAGACCCCTTGTCTGGGACACTAGAAGGGGTGACACCTGATATTGATATGCTTCCGTTGTTGTCTTTAGTAGGGGTGTTACAATTGGTATCATAGCCTAGTTTTATAGAACTGTGGTATCGTCATAGAAATTGATAGAACCCTTTTATTATGTAAGTATGGTAGATAGGAGCGATAAGGGCAAGAACCTAATGGTCAATCATATCAATAAAGGGAAGAAGGAGATAGGTCAAGCTCAAGTATGGAGAGGAAACCTACTCCTAAGAGGATATCGTCGCCATATGATGAGGTAGCTGACGACTCCGATGAGGTCGGTGGCGATATTAAGCTGCACCATCAAGACGATGATAATGATGAGGAGGATCGCATCCCTGATAGTGTAGTACTATCTGAGGATGATGAGGAGGTGTTTGGTGGGGATGTACCCGGGGTACTTAAGGAGGTTATACAGGATTGGGAAGTTATTGATGTAGGAGAGGACCAAGAGGTACCTAAGGTAGAGGTACATGTAGTTGAGGAGCCTGAAGAGAATTTAGAGATAGACCTAGAACTATTAGCTTGGTTGCAGCCAGATGCAAACTGCGATGAGAAGGTTGATACAGTAGAGTCTTGTACAGTCTTGACTGACTCAGGACCTCCCGTATCAGATAATGAGGATAACGAGTAGGAGGATGAGATGTAGATATATATATAGTATGATATGTACAATTCGGCTAGTGTATATGCTTGTGTGCTTGGCATACAAATTTAGTACTGACTTTGTGTTAAAAGTGAATGAACATGTGTTATGTTTTGCTAAGTGCACTGTACATATTTTACGACTACTTTTGAGTGGTGTTACATTTGTTATACTAGTAAAATATTATGAACTATACAGATGCCTTCTAAATGGACCTCCAAATGATCATCGCGAGCTACTCGAAAAAACCTTGAACCAATGGTGGAGGAATCGTAGGTAGAAGGTCCCTACCTCACAATAGCTAACTGAGAATGCTATGGTAAATGAGGATAAGAGTTGTGAAAGTCAACAAGGTGAAGTCGAGTCGGATCGAGCCCTTGAGTGCTTTCTGGAATTTCACCCTCCACAGTTTCACTGGTGACTTGACTCAAAACAAGAGGCTGCAAATTGGATTAAACAGATGGAAAAAATCTTTGCAGCCCTGAATTATTCGGAGCAAAGGAAGGTGCGACTTGCTATATTTCACTTGAAAGGGCCTGCCAAGATTAGTGGGTAAGTGAGATGAATCAACGAAAATGGGAGTTGACAGATTTTAAGGCCAGTTTTAAAGAGAAGTTTATTCCCATTTAGGTGGTAGAAAGAAAGGAGGATGAATTCCAAGTTGTTCGGCAAAGAGGCCATATGGTGGGACAATACACTGTTGAATTTACTAGACTATCAAAATATTACCCACGTTTAGTCCACTCAGAAGTAGATAGGGTTAGACACTTTGTGAAAGGTTTACGGCCAGAGTTGAAAAGAGGATTAGCAAGTATGGCTCCCACCAGTTATAACGTTGCAGTAGAAATAGCTTTTAGAATAGAAATGGTTGATACAGGAAGGCGAAAGGAACCAAGGCACATTTCATGGCATGAATTAGAAGAGATTTGGAAGGTCCCGATGGTAAGGGAAAAGGTTGATGCAAAGGAAGGGAGGCCCAACCGGCCCGATGGGAGGACTGACCTTCTTTAAATGCCTCAATTGTGGGGAAATGAGGCATAAGATTTTAAATTGCCCTCACCCATGAAAGATAGGAGGATGGAGCCAACTTAGAGGTAACAACTAAGGACATAGATTAGGATTTGGAAGAGAAAACCCAGGGCAGGCTTTATCTCCATATCTAGAACCCCTAAATCGCAAGTAAACACTCGGGTGGTGGCCATAGAAAAGATAGATAATCTGACTGCAGTGGTGGAAGGTACGCTTCTAATTGTCAATTATACTGCTAAAGTATTGGTAGATCCCGGTTCTACGTATCCTTTTATTACTATTTCATTTCTTGATTCTATGGAGATAAAAAGGAAAGAAATTTCATACGATATGATTGTTAGTACCCTATTAGGAAAGCAAATGAATAGTGAGAAATACATAAGAACTGTAGGATCTTGGTAGGAGATGAAGTATTGCAAGGAAATTTGATATGTTTACCCATAGAGGATTATGATGCTATCATGGGCATGGATGGACTATCTCAGCATCATGCTTAAGTTGGTTGTAGACATAAGGTATTTCATTTTCATCAGCCTAGGAAACCTATAATGGAACTTGTAGGTGAGGCTGGAAGGAAAATTAATACTTTTGTATCGAGATTTAAGGCCCATAAGATGATTAGGGAAGGGTGCACAGGATACTTGGCTTATACAATTAATAAGCCAGGAGAGTTTAAGAAACTCGAAGACATTCTTGTTGTGAATGAGTATTTAGATATATTTCCAGCTAAATTGAAGGAGTTACCGCCGAAGAGAGTGGTAGAGTTTTCTATTGAGTTAGTGCCATCGGTAGAACCAATTTTAAGGACCCTTTATAGAATGGCACCTACAAAATTGTAGGAGCTCAAGAAACAACTACAAGAATTAATGGAGTAAGGGTTTATCCGATCTTGTGCTTCATCATGGGGAGCACCCGTATTATTTGTTAAGAAGAAAGGTGAGCCATTGCGGATGTGTATACATTATCAAGGGTTGAATGCAGTGAAGGTAAAGAATAAATATTCATTGCCTATAGTTGATGAACTGTTTGATCAGTTGCAAGGAGCTGGATGTTTCTCGAAATTAGACTTGAGGCAAGGACATTACTAGGTTTGGATTCGAGAAGAAAATATACTGAAAATGTCATTTAACACTAGATATGGTCATTTTGTGTTTGTGATGATGCCCTTTGGTGTTACTAATACCCCTGCCATTTTTATAGGTTTAATGCATTGAACATTCCGGCCGTACTTAGATAATTTTGTGGTTATATTCATAGGTGACATTCTGGTGGACTCTAAAGATTCCCAAGAACATGAACAGCACCTTCGGAAAGTCTTAAGGAAGTTAAGAGAGGCCAAATTGTATGTGAAATTCAGTAAGTGTGAATTTTGATTGCACGGAGTAGCATTCTTGGGATATGTGATATCTAAGGCCGGGATTATACTAAATCCTGCAAAAGTTTAAGCGGGACCAAATTGGAAACGTTCCAAGACTCCGAACAAAATCTGAAGTTCCTTCAGACTGGCAAGATATTATCGAAGATTTATTGAGAGAACTCTTTAACTCGACCCACCCAAAAGGAAGTTCCTTGTGTTGGAACCAAGAAGCATGAGAGAAATTTCAAGGAGTTGAGAAAAGGATTAAATTCTGCTCTTGTTCTAATATTGTCAATGATGGAATCATTCATTTTTGAGATCGGTATTGTGTCTTGAAACAATCTGCGATGAGACAAGATGTTTTAATAAAGGCACCTTGAAGTAAATATACTATCCATCCAGGAGTTGTAAAGATGTATCAGGATTTAAAGCGGCATTATTAGTGGATTGGTATGAAGAATGATATCTCAAATTTTGTAGCTCGACGTTTAATTTATCAGTAAGTGAAAGCCAATCTATAACGGCCTGAAGAGTATTGCCGTTGTTACCCAACTCTATCATGGAAATGGAGTGAAATTACTATGGATTTCATTACAGGATTACCCATAGAAGTAGTATAGCGAGATATTATATGGGTGATAGTGGATCGACTGACTAAGTCCGCTCATTTAATCCGTACCAATCAACGAGATTCCTCAGAAATGTTAAATAAGATCTATATGGAAGAAGTAATAAGACTTCATGGAGTACCGTCTAGTATTGTGTTGGACCGAGACCCAGATTCACTTCGATGTTTTGGACTAAGTTACAGCAGAGATACGGGACAACATTAAAATTTAATGCAACAGCACTCATAAATGGATGAACAGACAAAATAAGTGAATAGAGCTTTGAAAGTCATGTTGAGGGCCTGTGCTTTGGATTTTGGAACTAAGTGGATTGATAATTTATCGTATGCAGAATTTGCATACAAATTGGAATGGCCCTGTTTGAAGCTTTATATGGAAGAAAATGTCAGTTCACGTTATATTGGGAAAGTTTAGGATGGAGAATGGGTGAACAAGATACTTTTGATCTTGAAAAGGTTTGATAGGTTGTAGAGATGATCAAAACCAAGTTAGAAGCAATGCAGAGTAGACAGAAAAGTTATGTAGGTCAATGTATAATAGATTTGGAATTTACTAAAGGGGATCATGTATTCTTGAAGCTGGCTTCATAACGACAATTGGAAATCAATGAATAAGAAAAGAAATTGGTATTTAGGTAGATTGGATCATTTCCTATTTTTGAGAGGATCGGAAAGTAGCCTATCGATTGGAGTTACCAGTAGAATTTCAAGCTATTCACGGCGTGTTTTATGTATCCTAATTTCAAAAATATGTGGCTGATCCTATGCACATTTTGAATAAAGAACCCATTGAGATGACTCTAAGCTTGAAGAATGAGGAAAAGCCTATTAAGATCTTAGAGTATACTTAAAAGAAATTGTAGAATGAGAAAATTTTGCTTGTACAAGTATTGTAGAATCATCATCCTGTGTAAGATGCAACTTGAGAAATGAAAGAGAAGATGTTTTAAAAAAAAAAAGTATCCAAATTTATTCCAAGTGTAAGCCAATTTCAAGGAAAAAATTTTTGTAAGGAGAGGAGAATGTAACACCCTACCTTTTTACTTTCGATTGGCAACTATTTGTAATAGGATGAGAATTTCTATCAATGTCCAAAACAAAAGTTGATCGGTGTAATGAGATAAATATTTTGGTGGAATAATATTTTGTCGACCATTGGATGTAATTATTGGATTTGTCTACCTGTACCCTAAATCTTTAGAAGGCTATTATTATTAAGAAAACAAGAATTTAAGGGTGCGCTGAAAAGAGAAATTGGCCAGTGCAATAAAATGCACATTTTTGTGTGAATTATGCTACCCGGGGTATCGGGGGAATGTTTGTCATCTTGACAACGCCCCGACTTTGACCGCAAATTTGATCGAGTAGAAAAAGAATTGAAGAATTTAAGTGTTACCAATGAATTCAGTGGAATTTTTGGAGTTATAAAATATGTTTCCGTTACGAACCCGATTTTGGTCGTTTATGAAGAAAATAGGAAATCGCGGTTAAAAATGGTGCGTGTGGCATTGTGTGAATAGTGGATGAAAACAAGTGTTAAAATACCATTGGGGGAGTGAGATATTTGTGGGATTATTAAATTGCAAAAGTTTATTGAATAACCTTAAGAATTATCCATTTAAATTAAATCCACCAATAGGAATTTAGCTTTAAAATGGATATCCCACAATGTAATTAATGTTGGTTGACTTTGGAAACTAGAATGGAGGTGGAAGGGCTGCAGAACAGGTAGAAATTCGTTGAAGAGAAGAACAAAAGGAAGGAGAGGAAGAAAAGAAAGGAAAATGAAAGAAAAGCTAGAAAAAAATAGAGAAAAATGGGAAAAGTGAGAGAAGAAGAGTTCTTGGAGAGAAAAAGGACTTGAAGCATTTTTCAGCCAAATCAAGCTACAAACAAGGTAAATATTCAAGCTTCAAGAATTAAAGTTGTAGATTAAAGCATGAGAATTGCTTTCATATAAATTTTGTTGGTAAACTTATGCTATTTATGAATTTTTATCAAGAATTCAAGTTTGTTTACGAGTTTGTGTGTGTTGTGTGTGTGTGTCTGTTGGTGATCAGGATTTTACGTTCTATTTTATATGGTTATTAAAGATGTTTTCATGATGGTTTTATTGGTGGATCACGGCTGCAAAAGAATAATGTGAAATAGAAAGAAAAGTTGGACTAATTGTTAAAGGAAAATGAATGGTTATTGTTGTTATTTGAGAATGTTAATTTTGGCACTGGAAAATATGGTTTTACTGAGCTAAATATGTCAGAAAATCAGAGGTATGAAGGCCTGTTTAGTAACATTTGAGAAGGATTAAGTGATACATAAGTGTTTGGATTGAAGGAGAACAAAGGAATGCATGAATAGTGAAATTGAGGTGAAACTACTGGGGCTGTTTTTGCCCAGTACTGTGCCACAGAAACCCCAATTCTGGAAAAGGGCTTATACTTTATTAAATTTAAAAGTCATACAGTCATTTTGGTATATCATAGAGTCAAAACAGAGTTGTGAATTGAAAGTTATGTCTGTAACAAAATCATGTATCAAAACAGCAAAATTTCATAATTTTGCTTGGAACATGGACAAATTTGGGGATGATTACTTATGTGATTTTTTAGAAATAATTGGGGAAATTTGAAGTGAATCCCTTGTTTATGAAGGAAGAAATGATGTGGAAAAAGGAAAATGAAAGAATCGAACAAATGACGAAAATTTGATGTGAACAAACGTTGAACGTTTTTCTTAACCGTCGGCTAATCGTCGGGTAAACGTCGGCTACCCGTCAGGCACGTCAGCCAACCGTTGGCTATTTTTCAACCAAACATGAATGGATCCGAAAATGATGTTTGGTGCAGGTCTAGTGATAAACGGCTAACAGAATGTCGAAAACGATATACGCGGTGATTAAACGGCCGTGAACAGAAAAAGACTTAGGACACGAGGTGAGTCCCTTGGATTTCTAAAATTCTTCCTAATGCTAGTGTTCTTTGTTTTTCCATGAAATGCTATGTTATATATCATTTTGGAAATCCCTAAATATGTTTAAGGTTTATCTGAGCAAGTTTTGTTTTTTATGCTATTTTGTTCTTGAATGAATTTCATGATTAGATTGGAAACTTTGATGAATGATTAAAGTATGGTTTTGTGAATTTAGTCCTTTTTGAATTAACTTCTTGGAATTTTCAGAAAATGGCAATTTTTGAAATTGTGTATTCATAAATTGACCAAAATGCCCTTACCGGAACATTTTATGGAAATGTGTTAGGAAATTTGGAATTTAATCCTCTTTTCAGAGTAGAATTCTAAATTTCTTGAAATGAGTTCCTTTTTGGAATCGGGTATTTGGAAAATGATTCAAATATCCTTATTGGAATATTTTATGAAAACCTTTGGAACTTGAGTAGTCGATAAATGATCGAAATATCCTTATTGGAATTCTTGTGAATATTTTTCGAATCGGATAAGGGTAAAATGATCCGAATAGCCTCGACAAGTCTTTCGGAATCAACCTTTGGTAAAATGACCTGAATGCCCTTGGAAAATGACTTTTGTGAATGAGTAGGGGGAAAATGACCTAAATACTCTTGGAAACTCTTTGTCTTGTTTCAACATGATTTTGAAAAATAATCTCTCGTGATGAGATTGACTTTTGGAAAATGAATTTTGATCCTTAAAATTATTTTATTGGCCTAATGTACATATCGAATGAATTGATTAGCTCTGCAGAGCCTATGTGAATGATGATCTGACTTGCGAGTTAGTGGGATCAAATTTTGAAAAACATGATTTTGCCTAAAAAATGTTTTGATTTGAAAATCCTGCAAAATCAGATAACCCTCTGGCCTAATCAGTCAGAAGGGGTTGGTATCGGAAACGTTGAATACTCAGTAGGGACTTTGATCTTTGTACTAGCTCATGCTAGAGATAGACAACCCCAAGTAACCAAGCTAGTTTTGGGGATTATCTTACTCCAAACAGGGTGATAGATCATTGAAAAAAGTCATCCTGGCTAGCTATTTAGCACCTGGCAATTACCGCATCTACGGGCACTTCTTATTATGTGCCATTCATTGGATGCCGGGCAGGGACACTCGGTGTGTTTGACTTCTTGCCGCCTCGATGGTGATTGATGTTAGGATTGGGACCCCTAGCTTATGGTTGCAAGTAAAAGATTGTATACTGCGGTACACTAGGTATGTTGCGGGATACCTGAGCAGAAGTACATTACTATGTACTTATTCCGGTAACGCGCGGTTGAGTACTAGAGGCTGCGATCTCAATACAATGATACGTGTCGCCGAAAGTAAGGACTACTGGACTTGCATACAGGCCGATCTTCTATTGGAGACGTGCTTGTGATTTGAAAATTGGGGCAATGATTTGAAATTTCAAAAATAAATTTTTCAAAAATGATTGAGTTCTGGATAAACTCTTTTTTAGAGAGTTTTGGAATTGTTTCCAGTGAACAAATGATATGCTATTCCACAAATATTTTATGTACCATATTCTTTCATAAAGTACTAGCACACACAGGACTCACTGGGTGATTCATCAGTCACACGTGTCTTTTAACTTACCTTTTGTTGGATCCAGAGTTGAGCAGACCTACGTATAGAAGGACGATTCCACAGAGTCGGTCGTTTAGGTTTCGATAGCTTTCTTTTTAATCATGTACTATATTCTATTATAGATAGAGATGACATATATGAAATCCTATTATATATGTATATATGTAGCCATCAGTGTGGTATATTGTTGTGTCTAGGCCTTATATATGCATTTACTCTGTTGTTTCCGTTATAGAGACCCCTTGTTCGGGAATCTGGATAGAGCGACAACTAGTATTGATATGCTTCCATTGTTGTCTTTAGTAGGGATGTTACACACGAGGCATACATCGTATCTACCCAAAAAAAAAAAAAGGAAAATCATTAGTATACATGATCCTATGCCTCTAAGCACGACGCGTACATGAACTCTAGTAACCAATGTAAGAGAGATCACATGAAATCACAAAATATTCATTTTTAATAGTAAAGTAACAACCTTTTCTAGTTTTTAACCTTAGTACATGCTCCTAGATGAAAATCGTGTTGGATTGTATGCCCTCTTAGACTATGTTTCTGATGTAAAATTGAATTATTTAATAAAAGAATTTATTTTCAGAAATTGTTTGTAAATTTACTTTTTGTTTGTGCACGATTTTCGTTTGGAACAGACCCATTGTGTTTAAATAAGTGATCCATGTGAATGGTGGTCTTTCACAGTAAGGTATGGATCACGGGTTACTTAACACATAAACATTTGTTCTTAACCTATTGATGAGACTGAGAACCTCATCATGTTTAGGTTATTATGTTATGAATTCCAAATGGAGAATGGCTTACCTTTAGCCAGTGGGTAGTCCACTCACTTCATGACATAAGCGTATTTCGAATACGTAGAACAGGACCGTAGTAGTGGTTTCTCAAAGTACAATATGGTAGAAACCTAGATTACTACCGCTACAGCGTGGACTAGTACTCTACGACTTGAGTATGAGTTGGTGGTCTAGCGAAGCTGGAAGCATATACTTTGATTTACGGTAGTTGAGGTTCTATCATAGGGCTAATATACTTGCATGTTGGGTATGTGTGACTAGTTAGTTAAGACAGACTTATACAAGATAGTTTCTGCACTATATCGCCCCTTGTGGTTGTCCGAATGGTCTAAATTATCCAAGGCCCTGGGAAACATGACTTGGATGTTTGCTTTAAGGTAGCTCCCTTGGAAAGCGGAAACACTCCAGGAAGTCGTGGATCATTGGACTAGAAGCCTAAGGATGGTAGATGTCATTTAGAGGGGTGTTAGTACACTTCTTCCTCTCTAAATGTACGGCGATGTGTAGAGGGGTATTTTAGTCATTTCACCTGTAGGTCGGAGACTTTGCGAATGCAGCATTGTCCTTGGGGTCAATATTTCCTTATGGTGATATTAGGAAATATTTAAAATGCAAAATACAACTATTTATATAGCAGGGGTATTTTGGTCATTTTAGCAGCCAAGGCGATGTGTCTTTTTGGTCCTCGGGATAGCCCGTAAGTCCTAACTATTTTTTGGGTTGAGGAATTGGTCTTAATTGAAGAGGATTTTGTTTTATTTTGTTTTATTTTATTTTATTCAGGAAGTCTAATTTATTATTGGACTGGAATAAAATAAATAAATAAATAAATAAAATAGGAGTTGAGAGAAATTAATTATCTAGTTTATTTGGTTAATTAATTATTCAGGACCTAGGTCCAGTATGAATAATTTAGAAATTAACCTGGGCTTAAACTAGGGGAAATAATTAATCTTTAATTATTTATTGGGTTATTTATGTAGGCCCAAGAAATAAATAATTAAAGATTAATTATTATAGTTCATTTGGGTTCATTAATTATTTATTGGGTTACTTATGTAAGCCCAGAAAATAAATAATTAATATTTATTATTTTGGGCCTTTTGGGTCCAAGAAAAATAATAAATATTTATCTGGCCCAATAGCTTGGACCTTAGGGTTTTTTCCAGATACGGTTAAGAGGAGTTTAAGGTTAGGCCAAACTGTTTCTCAGGATAACATCCGGGTATTTTGAAATCCCGGGGAGATGTTTATCAGAGATTGAGAGACCTAGTTTAGGCTAAATATAAACAACTCTTTGAAAAGAAAAAAACCCTAATTTTCTTTCCAAAGCCACACCTCACATGGGTCTCTCTCTCTCATGGTCTCTCTCCTTCTTCGTTGTTTTCTCCTTGGACTTTGCTAACCAATAGCAAGTAAACCAAGGAGAATTGAGACCCTTCCTCTTCACCATAGTGTTCACCGACTAGAGGTTAGGCTGAGGAATGTCTCGAGAGCTGGAGAGCTAAGCGTTAATGCAAACAAGACGAAGTCGAAGGCTAGCGGGTGTTCAACCGGAAGCTCCTTCAAGTGTGCAAAGCGAGGCGATTCCAACCGTTCAATCTGTTCCTACGCAACCTAGGAGGGTTAAGGAACGCAAATGTATGATCTTCACGCTTCCGCATGGCCTTTATGGCTCGCGTTTAATTTTTCTCTCTGTTTTTTTTTTTTTGGTCCATGGCTCCCTGTTTCTGCATTTTCCATCAAACCGTATCTCTCATAATGAAGGATCAAAATGGAAAACATCAAAGAAAACGCATCGGAAAATTTTTCAATTTTTTGAGTCACATCTAGGAGAGAGTTCTTACTTTTCTTTATTGTTCACAAATTAACCAGTAAGGGGTCAGGTTTCACTCATCTTATATTGGAAGGGGAGAAGGAGGCGCCTGCGGTTCGACCAGTATTCCCACCAATCTTTTACTCCTACGCATCAAGCGTCTTCAAGCTTCCTCTTTTTGTCTTCCAAAGTATGACTCTACCTTTATCTTAGGTTAGCATGTTGAAAGATCCTTCTTTAGATAATTAAGATACTCTCATTCTAGAGAGAAGAAAGAGAAAAAATGTCCACTAGAAAGAAAGGGAGAAACAACACTCTTGAGAGAGGAGAACAGACCACAACCAATGTTATTTTTCTCCCTCTTATTCACCTTAATTTCAGCCAGCCTTAGGGCTTGAGGGCTTGATGAAGCCCTAATGGCGTAAAACGCTAAGCTCTAATGGGCTTGGTGTTGTGCTCATAAATCAGTCCAAGACTAGCCCAATCCTCTTAATTAAATAATTACCTTTTCTGGACTTCATTAAATACCCAAGGCTGATTAATTAATTCTAATTGGACTCTTAATATATGTCAGCATATATCGGCCCAATTAATTAATTTATTCCAACAAAATCTTCTTAATTAATTAAATATCTTTTCTGGGCCATTTCAAAAACCCAAGACTAATTAATTAATTAATTCTAATTAGACTCTTAGAATAAATTTTGTTCTTTTTCAAATAATTATCCATTAAGTTCAGATTGTGTTTAAATAACACCAAGGTAACTTGAGCTACTCCGAGGACCAAGAGACATATTACTCATGGCTACTAAAATGACCAAAATGCTCTTATTATTAAATAGCTCCACTTTACCATTTTAAATATTTCTATTTATCACCATATGAAAATATTAACCCTATGAATAATATTACTAAAGTAATGTCTCTGACTTATTGGTGAAATGATAAAAATACCTCTCGATGTAACACCTATCAGTGAGATGAGAAAAATGTACTAACACCCATCTGAAAGATATCTACCATCCTTAGATCTCTAGTCCGATAATCCATGACTCACTTGAATATATTTGCATATCATTGGAAGGTACTCAAAAGCACATATTCTAGAGTTACGTTCCCAGGGCCTTAGATTATTAGATTATCCTGGACAATCACAAGGGGGTGATTTAACTTCACAAAATGAAGCATAAAAACTCTATTGCAAGAGTCTGTCTTAATTAACTAGAGTAATACACCCAATGTACAAGGTTATTGATCTTACAAAAGAAATCTCACCTAATATACATCAAAGTATAAGACCCTAGCTTTGCCAGACCACCAACTCATACTCAAGTATAAAGGTATCCATCCACACTATAGCAGTAATAGTCTGGTCTCTATAATTATAGTATTTTAAGAGAGACCACTACTACAAGTCTAGTTCTATGTATTCAAAATATGCTTATGCCAATGATGTGAGTGAACTATTCACTAATTTAAGGTAAATCATTCCTCATTGGAACTCATGGCATAATAGTCTTACCTTGAAGAAAGGACCAGTTCCATCAAACGACTAAGAACTCATTTTTACTTGTATGACAAGTACATATGGTCTATACTATACTATGAAGAACGACCCAACACGTAGACCATTACTTGTCATACTTGGTGATAAGGGTTAAAATTATCATTATTTTCATAGTTATTTGAAGTTAATTTGAGACACTTTTAATTCAATAACTAGTCATAATCCTTCATATTTGATATTTCACTTATAAAAATCCTTTTCTGAAATTTTATGCAAAAATAGGTGAAATTTGGAGCTAATTGTGTAAATTTCCCGCACAGACCCAGCACCAGGCCAAGAAGATGGACTTGGCGCCGGTCTTAGAATGGAAACACAGAGGAAAGTAGAGAAAAGAAATAGAAGAAAAAGAGCAATTGGTTAAAAGAAAGGAGAAGGTGACATTAGCTCTAAGGCATGGGTCGGTGGCTAACCAAAGCAAAATGGAGCAACAAAGAAAAGATAAATTTTAGTGGGCCAAGGTAAAGAGAAAACCAAATAAAAAAATTTAAAAAAAATGAAAAAGCAGAACAAAATGAAGAAATTAATTTGGCCAAGCCGTTGTTTAAGCAAGAAGGCAACCAAAAGAGAAGAAAAGAAGCAGCCGCATTTAGCAAGAAAAAGGAAATCGGCTCAGCAGTTCAGTGGCTCGGTTGGCGGCTCGAATGAGCTGATGCAAGACCAAAAAGGGAATTCGTTGGCTCGGCTCAATTACAAGAGTAATCAAGAATTTTGTCGGCTCAATTGGAAGCCAATTTTAATTCAAGAAAAGAATGTCTTCAGTGTATACAACAAAAGCCCCAATTCTCAATTACTCAAATTGAAGGTGGTGGACCTCTGTTATTTTATTTAGAATTTCATTAGAATTTTACTAATCCTTTTTTGTTTTGGATTTTTATGGAATTACTCCTTCATTACTTAGGACTCTTTTAGGAACTTTGTAAGCCTATAAATAAAGGCTATTTACGTAGAAAAGGGGGGGGTGCACAATGTAGGGACTTGAGAAGTTTTCATTGGAAATTGAAAGGTTTGTCTATGAGTATTTATCTCTTTCCTTTGTTTTCTTTTTCTTGATCAATGATGATTTTAATTCTTTAATTGTATTTAGATGTTATCCTTGGATTTATGATTTTGTACTAATTTAGTTCTTTAATTAATTAATTATTTTCTTTGGTTTTTGATCACTAGATCTCATTAGTTATTGATGTGAGTTCTTCTAATTGACTCCACAAAATGATGCTAGGAGTTTCATTACATTGATTTCATATTTGTTGATTCTTTATAGATTTGAACGATGAAGTTAGGATTTTAGAACTAAGTGGTCAAAGGTTAACTTAATTTCTGCTTGACATATGGTTATTAGCTAATTTTATGATTTTAAGAAATTGAGATTCATGTATATTTTGATTAGGATGGCTTGAATGACAAATCTGCTAATTGAATCAAAATATGTAATAATGAGCTTGATGCACGCTTTGGTTATGTTAGCTTGCTTGACAAATCTATTAATATGACTCAAAATATAGGATTCCATAGATTGACAAATAAAACGGAATTTTCCTAAGTAAATTCATGACTTGATAAACAATTGAATTTTACTTTATGTTCCTTCATGATGCCAAGAAAATAATTGGTGGTGATAAGTGTTAAATATTTCATGTCATGCTTTTGAGAATAATTATTTAATTACATGTTTTTCTCTCCATGATATATATATATATATATATATAATGTTTTTATTTTGATTTCTTTATCACTTTAATTGAGTTGGTTAAACAATGAATGAAAAGTGATTAGTGTGTACTTGTTCTTTCGAGGATTGATACTAGTTAATTCCCCATACTATGCTTGCGATAAGTATATTTTCTTACATGTGTATTTTGGGATTAATGCATTAATTAAAGCATGACTAAGGGATGGATTTAAATTTGATGATTTTATACACCTAAAATTTACGCATCACTTTGACCTTAAATGTGCAATCATGTAAGAAACAAATTAAACTGAATGAATAAACATTTTATTGCAATATATTTACACAGAATACATTGTCTTTGAGGGCATACTTTCAAAAAGTCTTGAGGCATTTCTTTGTTATATCATCTTTTATTAATTATTGTGATAATATATATATTATCTTTATTTGATTTTCATTATTTTAGTTATTCTATTACTTTTTATTAATACAAAAAAAGAGGTGCATTTTTTCTTTTTCTGGAAGTGCACAGTAAGATGGAGCTCATACTCCATGGCCTCGTACCCTTAAATACTGCAGAAAAATTGAAAGTTCTGGGAATACATGGTAGCGTGCAAGTTAGGCATGATACCGCCATGTATTCCACTTGGATGAAAATGTTCTCGTTTCACTAAAAACATTTCAATGTTTAAAGTTGCGCATGGCATTATGGAGGTTAAGTTGCACGACACCGTGCATATATTCATAATATTAATGACATCGTTTTGGTTTCGGGTTTCAAACCACTACAATTTGACAGTGACGTGCATATCAGCCTTGAAAGCACTGTACAATGTCAGATTTAAAAAAAAATAAAACATAGTTCTCTTCCCCCCCCCGCCCCCTATTTCTTTACAACCCTTCGATGGCGATACCCTATTCCTCTCAATATACCCTATTCCGGTATTTGATATGCTCCCGTATTTTGTTAAAGAATTCCTAGAAAAATATGAGCCCTTTGATGTTTTGCATGATAGAAATCCTAATGTGCAAACGTTATGACAAAAGAGAATGTTTGAAAGATTTGGTTTCTCCAAAAGAAATTTAATTTTTCATATAAAATTTATGGTTTTATTCCATATCCAAATGACATTAAATTCATGAGATTTATTCTCAAAAATGTTCATTTGATGAATAATTTTCTGAAGCATGAAAAAAAATATGAATGGGTGCCATCAAATTTTCGTAAACCATTTGTGGTCTTCTTGAATGGGGAAATGATCATTATTTTGAGAAACAATACATTTTAATAAGAAACGAGATTTATTCAATTACGAATATTTTTCCATGAACGGTGAAATGTTTTAAAGCATTTCATTCATATCTATGAATCGAATAGGCTTTTCTTTTGGTTTATTCAGCTAAACTTTACACCATGAATATAAGATGAATTATTGAATAATGGCATATTTCTTTTGGAATAAAATTATGAAAATGCCCTTCTACTTGAAATATGGAAATTATGAGTTTTTTGGAATCATAAATAGAATTTCTTCAATCTAATTCTTCCTTTTGGGATAGAATTCTAGAATTCCTGAATAAAACTCCTTTTGGAAATTGGGTATTTCTAAAATTACAAAAATACCCTTGGGAATGACTTTTATCGTACAAGAAGTTTTTATCCTTTTTCGCTACGATTTGGGAAACAATCTCTCGGTATGAGATTAATATTTGGAAAATGATCCCTTAGTTTGGATTTGACTTTGGGAAATGATATTTTGGCCCCAGAAAATATTTTATTTGTAATACCTCGAGAATGAATTGCTTATTTGGCCTTATGAGCGATTAGAATTGGACTGATCTTGTAAGCCGGTGAAGACGTTGAGTACTTAGTAGAGGCTTTGATCATTGTGCTAGTTTGCGTTAAAGATAGATGAACTTAGTAATTTGGCCTGATTTTAGGGATTGCCTGACTCTAAATAGGGTGACAGGACTTTGAGATTAGCTATCCTGGCTAGCCATTTAGTGCCTGGCAATTGCCTATGCCATTTGTGCATGTTATCTTTGGTTGTTCAAGGAAGTTGCACAGGGACGCTTGGCGTGTTCAACCCTTTGCTATCTTGATGGTGATTGATGTCAAGATTTGGACCTCTAAGGTTAAGATGGCAAGTAAAAGATTCTCATTTTTTAGGCACTGTGCTGCTATGCACTTATCACTCTGGCGGAAAGGCTTGTTCCTTAGCATAATAAGACTATGATGTTAAAAGCGAAGCTTTGTAAGCTCTGTACACATGTCGACTTTCTATTGAGAAAAATGACAGCATTTCTGAAAATGGGCCAAGAATGATAATTGAAATCTGGTTTTCCAATTGTTCCCGGACTGCGGGGCAGGGTTTTCATTAAATATCAATATTTTTTCCACATGTGCTTGAAATTTTGCAATACCTCATGAATAAATCATTTCTATTAAGTTGTAGAGTTATTTTTAGTTGGAAAAAAACCCAATTAATCTTGTGATCTATTTTATCAATGAAATGACTAAAAAATCTCTTTTCACTATTTTTCTAAGGAATCACAAGCGCAGACAAGACTCACTGGGTGATTTTTCACACACACTTATTTTGTTTTGTTTTCCATTGAACGGGAGCCAAGGATTAATCTTAGAAAGGTCAAACTTTTATCTAAAGACAATACACTACAATTCAATGTATGGTACTAATTAATGTAATTTTATGTATGGTGACGTATTCTAAGTTGAGATTAGTCTTTTGGGATGTATATTATCAAGTTCATTTTTAACTTCTTTATGTTATAATATGGCTTAGTTGTTATAAAAATCCCTTATTTGGGCAATTGAACAGGGTGACCCCTGATGCTTTTATATGCTTCCGTATAATTTTAGATAGAGGTGTTACAATGTGGGATAGGCTTAAGAAATATGGTTGTCTGGGACTTGATAAGCCTGAACAGAGCAACCATGGAGGTCGTAGACCATATTAGGGATCAGATTTGCTTTGTTTTGTTTTGTTTCACTGATATTTTCATTTTGTATTATGTTTTGATTCAGTTTTATTTCATTTTAGACTTATTACTACTTATTTCTTTTGGATGACTGTAAATATTATTTTTCTAGGATATTTTAATCCTAAATTTCTTCTCTTCAATATAAAAATAGAGATTTTATTCACTTGAGGAATATTATTTTATTTTTTTCCTCCATACTATTATTTTTTTGTTCTATTACATGCATTCACATTACTTTTTTTTTTTTTTTTTTGTCGGCCAATGAGGATATTGTGCATTTTAAATGTGGGGGAGAAAGACTAAACTATATTCTTTGCAAGATTACTAGTAGGAAATATTTATGGGGATGGAATTAGTTTTTGAAATTTCGAGCTTTTTTTTTTTTTTTTTGGGCTTATTTTGAATGCCTTTTGGAATTGTTATTCTTTTTCTCTTGGAATGAGTTTATTTTGACTGGATATTGTTAGGTAATTGTGCATATTTGATGTGAAGTGGAATACATCTTGAGAATTTAACTTAACCTTGTTCATGTTTCTATAAATAAGGTGATATTTTATTTCTTGGGATTAGACGAGAAACTTCGATTATATTAAAGAAATGAATCTTGACTTATTTATATTCTATGATCTTTTAGCTTGTCCTTGTTCTGGGTTTATGTAAATGTGGATTGAACCTTTATTATGCTTTATTTTTGGATCTCTTATATTTTAGTGAAAGTTTATTTTGCGGATTCAATTAGTTGTGTCATATTTTGTGGATAATTGATTTAGGTTTTCCTTTTTCAAATGATTTTAAGCTATGAGGTTAGAAATTGGGTGCCTAATAATTGATTAACTTTATTTGTTTTCATTTATTTAGCTCAAGAGAGAGATTAAATGAGTAGGGCTTTGTGACTGATAGATTATGTATTACCTAGAGATAGTAACATGGTTTTCTCCAAAATTGCAATAGGTTGTTGATTTTAATGCTCTTTTGGTTTTAATTAGTGAAGTAGAGATACCTATTAATTGGGTTAATTGTCTTTGCTCATCACTCGAGAAAGTGTGGGTCTTATTTGAGACTAACCCATTTGGTGCAAGATTTGGATTTCAATTTAGCTATTTTGTGTATTTGATATTAACTTTAATTTGGGGGATTTCAATTGAATACATGACTTATCTCTTTTTCTTATTCCTTAGATGATTTTGGGACATTGAGTGATCTTTCTTAAGTGTCTGGGTTAATTTACACCCTAATTGATTTATCATTCTCTATTTATAGTTCGATTGGTCAAACAATGAAATGAGAGTAAAGTAGGGGTACTTTCTGCTTACCTAAGGATTCTTTGATACTTATCATTATAGCTCTATGCTACACGATATGTATACTTATTTTATATATGTGTTGTGTGAGTAATTTTGGTATTTTAATTTAAAATTTGATTTTTTGGATGATTTTGAGAAAATACTTTCAAAAAGCAGCATTAGCATACAAACCCCCATATACTTTTTTGCATCATTGCCGGGGAAAGAATAGCTATATTTTTAAAAGCTTAACTTTTGTTGATTTGGCCTTGTATTTTTATATATTTGTATATTTCACTAACTTGTACTTCGGTAGTTGTATATGTTCTATTGTAAAAAAAGTTGATTTGGCCAATTGTATTGGAGAATTTTCTTTTGTTTTTGTGCTAGTTTTGTTCTTTTGTGGTTTTGGGAATTTCATTGATATTTTGATTCATTGAAGCTTCATTAATTACTTTATTTGAAATTTTGGTTATAAAGGATTTTGTGCATTGAGATATAATTTAGGTCATGTTTTGTTTTTACTGTTGATGGTAGTTTCTTTGAATGTGAATTTGAATTAATTAGTGTTTTGTCTTTTATTTGAAGGGAGATCTTTCTTGTATTTGTGTAGAACAATGCGAGGTCATATTGAGAATTTTGATCCTGAGATAGAGAGGACTTTGAGAAGGTTATGAAAAGAAAGAGAAGAAGAGAATTTGGTAGTTCAAAATTTTGAAATAAGAGGTAGATTGTACGATCTATTGGAGAATTTGGAAAACACAAAAAACCTTTGTGGTAACCCTGAAGTGCATAAAGATGAGGTTCAAGGTGGAAATGATAATGAAAGAAGAACTATGGAGGATTATACTAAACCTTAACTTTATGGGATAGAATAGATTATTTTGAGGCCACGTGTGCAAGATGATAACTTTGAGCATAAACCTTCTTTCATTCAAATGGTGCAACAAATAGTGCAATTTTATGGATTCTCAAATGAAAATCTGAACGCACACATAGCTAGCTTTTTGGAGATTTGTGATACTTTGAAAATGAATTGTGTTTCTGATGATGGGATTAAGCTTAGACTCTTTCCATTTTCTTTTAGGGATAGAGCAAAGTCATAATTCAATTCACTTCTTCCTAGATCAATCACTACTTAGGATGAGTTGTTAGAAAAATTTCTTGCAAAGTACTTCTCCCCAACTAGGACTATGAAACTCAGAAATTACATCTTCTCGTTTGTGCAAATAGAATTAGACACTTTTTATGGCTATTAGGAGAGATGGAAAGAATTGCTAAGGATGTGTCCATACCGTAGATTGGACTTGGGATTTCAGATGTTGATATTTCACAATAGGTTAAACTTTGTTACTATGTAACTTCTTGATGCCTCATTTGCAGGTTCTACATGCAACAAAGACACTTGAAGAGCTACAAGACTTAATTGAGAATATATTATGAATAGCTATTCCTGGGGAAACTTGAAGCCTAAGGTACTAACACAAAGAATGCATATTATAGATGCTATAGTAGCTATGGAAGCAAAGTTGGAGGCCCTAACAAAGAAGATAGAGACGATGAATATGAATCCTTCTGGCCTAGGTCATGTGTTGTGACTTTTGTTGAGGTAGTCACCTAAATCATTAATGCCAAACTATGTGAGTTTCTAATGATCAATCATTGGAATAAGTAGATTATGTAAGGAATACAAGACAAGGTAAAAATCTGTATGTGAATACCTACAATCCTGATTGACAAAACTATCTGAACTTTTCATGGAGAAATCAAGGGCAAAGCCAACCATTTCCTCCTCATGGAAGCAGCTCTTCCTTACCATGTACCTCCACCACCTCCATCTCAACAGCCATCAAGACCTTTACTTGAAGATTTGGTATCTATGTTGGTTTCTTCTATTGATTCATGCTTCCAAATAGTTGAAGCATCAACGAGAAACTAAGAGGCATTAATTCACAAACTTGAGAACCAAATCGTGTAAATTGCAAAAAGCCTTACTAATAGGCAGAGTGGCATTCTTCCAGGGACTACAGAGGCTAACCCATTCGATGAGTGTAGAAAGAATTATTTTCCTGTTATCTTACTTTTATTCCATATAGACAATTTTATTTATGTGTTGTTAGCTAATTTGATGTTTTTACTTATTTTTGTGTGTTTTAGGTTTGGACTTAGTTTGATTTGAATTTGTTTGGTTTCTTAATTCTTGGTTTAATTTTTTTTATTTGTGATGTACTTTTATAGCAATTAATGTTTGTTTATTTATTTCTAGTATTTGAAAAAAAGAAAAAAAAAAGGCATGTTATAGGGTATTAATCTAAACCGGTACCGTTTAAATCAATTGAACATGCACCAATTTGATTTTGAATATTGAATTTATTGACATATTGGGAGTAACTAGCATGTATTAGTATCATTGAACTGGTGCTACATATAACTGTGAAACACAGAAAAGATACCATTTCATTAAGACTGATTAGAGTTTCATGCCTTAATCGGTGCCTGTTAACACATTCTAACATGCGCTAGTTAACATCACACAATTAGCAAATAAGAAACCTTGGCTAACTTTTTTTTCCCAAATCATCACTCCTCTTGCTGTTGTTTCTCTTTGACCCTCTTTCCACCATGTCGCTGCTTCAAACCCATCCCTTCCCTGCCGTTAATTTTTCTTAAATCACTTTTTTCCCGCGACTCTTACTTTTTCATTCTCCCTCAAGCTTTCAGTTTTTGTTGAACTAGTCACCCAACAAAGAAAAGAAGCTTTATTCACTGGACATGAGCATGGATTTGTGGGAGTTCCTTGGTGAAACCCCTTGTCACACTCACTGGAATTAGAGAAAATAAGCTACTTCCTTTCAAAATTTCTACTATTTCTTCATTAGAGTTCATTGTGCTTTGATGACAGTAACATTGGGTATTATATTTTGACACTTTAGTTAAAACTTCCTTTCAATAGTTGTTTGAATATCTATTCAAATTATGGGCATTTCAATTTTACTGTTGCCATGACATTTTTCATCATTAAATTTTCTTGGAATTTCTATGGTGATTTTGTTCAAAGGATGCTTATAGTGTATGTTGAGAATATGGAATTATACTACCCTGTGGAGCTACTCTCTATTTTCGTGGCTATAGATTTTTTCTCTATTTTGTTGAAGGTGAGGATGTTGAGTTGTATTGGAGGAATTAAACTCTATTGAATTGTAGTTGGGATTTCTAATGTGGTTGTGGGGTTAGGATTGGTTACGTGAGGTTCGATTTTTTGTTTGTGTTTTGTTGATAAAATGCACTATGCTTTGGTGAATTAATTTGTGGGTGCTGAAATTACACACTATTGTAAAAAAATATGGAATTGTTTTACCTTAAAAAGTGAAATGTGGAATAGTATTCATTGATGATTTTATTTTCTGTGGGATTTCTTTTATAAGGTAAAGAACTTGAATTCTCTTTGAAAATTTTCCTAACTTGGATATTTTTGTGCTTTATTTCTTTTATTTTACATTTTTAGATTTTTTTTTAAAGTTGTTGTGGCTATGTTGAGTATTGGACGGAGCATTATTGCAGATTAAATTGGTTTTAGGTTTTATTGTGCTGAGTTAAGGTTGAAGTGTAGTTGATTTACCAAGAAGAGACCTCTCCTTTTTTCTACCCTTTTTTTTTTTTTTTTACATTTCCACTATCGTGCCACCTAGATAATCTAAGCTTTCATCCAAAAGGAAGAGGGGTGAAGCTTTCTCTTCACACCCTCCCACTACTCACCCCACCATTCCTCAGGGACATTTTGTAATGCTATATGTAAGGAGTGGTATAATACTAGAGTCCATAATAAGAAGTGGTTCAGAATATAGTAGATCCCAAATTAGACAGGAACTACTACTTAGTAGCCTTATTCAGACATATAGGTTGGGCTCCCATTTTTGGGGTTGACAAGGGCTTACTATCGCACTTTGGTGAAGGAGTTCTTCACCAATATATCTGATAGTTGGCACAATATTTTGAGCATATTATCTAGGGGCCTAGCTGAGATTTTAGTGATAAAGGATGAGGGATAGACCTTGGGTAGAGATAGATACCTATAATAAGAAGGTCACCTTCGAGCTTGACTGGAATTTCTCTACTGCCTGTCATGAGTTTCACATAGATCACACCTAGGCTAGATCCACAATGATCATTTAGGTTACCAACATACCCCCTCACCTCTGGCTTTTCATTTATATTTTAGGCTTCAATGTTGCTCCTAGAGGTAGTAGTCATAATGAGACTCGGTTGATTAATCTTTATGCCCTCCACGAGACAGTCCATTCTCAGCCTATCCCACTAGCTCCTATCATTATCTTTTACATGAGAAAGTTTGTAGCATTTGGCTACAACTCCTAATCTTTCATTTTCCCTCTTCTTATTACTCATATCCTCCAACACTTCTATTTTCCTATTAAGGGAGATATACTAGTTACTACCTCATCTGGTGATAGAGTTTATGAGAGTACCCTAATTAATTGCGGGTTCACATATTTAGATAAAGAGGGAGATGGCTTACATGTAAGAAGAGGAGAGATAAGAGTGAACAGCCATCACAGCTACATGAGCCATAGTAAGAGAAATAACCTTAGTAGTCTCAGCTACTATCATAGCATTAGGACCAACATCAGCAACTATCGGAGCAATCCCCAGTACTTGATGCACCTTAGGGACCTAGGGCTGAGAGAGGTTCCTACTACTTTAACTTATTTCCAAAGTGAGATGCGATATGCACTAGGTAGGATAAACAAGGATCAGGACAAATTATGAGTAGATGTGACTCAGTTATGAGATTTGTATGCTGAGTAGTTGCGGTGGTTCTAAGAGTAGCATAAGATCCTTCAAGAGAAATGGGTAGAGACGAGACACAATATGAAGAGTAGGATGAGACAGTAGCAACAGAGGCAGAGCAAGATCCTAGAGGATCTGTAGACTAAGGATAAGTTCCAGCATAACTTCATGGAGCATATTTGGCATCTAGTCACTCATGGGAGACCCAGTGATCCCCTAGCACTTGATAGCCCCAGTAGATCTAGTGGACAACATGATGGCAGCAAACCAAGTAGCTCTCATTCACCATAGCACTAGCCTTTCAAACATTTTATTTTATTTTATTTCCTCACTTTTATTGTATATATTTTTATAGCTTTCACACGACTTCTGGTATCAATACTTTAGTTTATATTATGTTCTTTTCTTACAGCATATTTTAGTTAATTTGATTTAATTTATGATACTATTTCTCTTTGGTTGTGGAAAGATCTTTTAAAAACACGTGGGCAATGCTACTCTTTTTTCTTTTAAAGCATCTTGTGGAATTTGAGTTTCAACACACTTGTGAAGTATCATTTTTCCCTTTCTTCCTTTTTCTTATTCATTTAAGTCCTTATGGATCTATTCCTAAGTTTATTTGTCGTCAATGAGGATATTGTCCAATTCAAGTGTGGGGTAGAGATTTAGACTTTACTTTTTTCAAGTGTTCATTAAGTTCTTCTTGGATTTTACTTTCTTTAAGTATTCATTGAATTATTCTTGGTGCTTTGCTCTCTTATATTAAAAAATGGGGTTTTTTTAAAAATTTTTTTAGCATATTGTGACTCCTATGACATTGCTATTCTTTTCCTCTTCGTATGAAAATTTGGCATGAGATTTGTCTAGATTGAGATATTCTTAGGTAAACTTATATATTTGATGCGATATTGACTAAATCTTGATAATTTGAATTAACCATGTTTATGTTTTAATAAATGTTGTGACATGTTGCTTCTCGGAAATTGTTGAGAACCTTGTAATGAAATGTAAGTACAAACTCATCTATCCAACCAAGCTACTACATAGTAATAGTCACCAATTCAATTCAGAGATAAGAATACCCAAACTATTGAGAGTAATCGGTGTTCATCTAGATCATTGTACCGGTGCTGGTTCATAGTTAGAAATTTAAAAAAAGTAGATAAACCCGTGTCGGGTAGTACATCCTAACAGGCCCCAGTTCATGTTGCAAAAGTTACTGTTTTGTGATTTTTTTAGGGCTTTTCAAGGTATAGGCTATAAATAGCCCTTTGAGCTTTCAATTAGCCATGAGTTGGAAGGAAGAAAACCTAAATATTCCCTAGAGATCACAAAAGAAGCACAAAAGCGAAGATTAAGATCTTTTATTGAAGAGAAATGCAACATCTTTAAGAGAGATTTACAATGCAGAAGAAGATCCTACTTATCTAGGAGTTTTTCCTCTTTCCCTTTGTAATTCTATTTTAATTTTGTTGGGCTATTTTTAATCTATATTTCATTTAAAGGATAAACCTTTCTTATTCTTTATTTCGGATATCTTTTAGTTTAATAGAAGTTTATTTTGAGTATTCAATCACTTGTGTCATATTATGTGGATGACTAATTTGGGTTTACCATTTTTTAATGGTTTCGAGTGATGGGGTTAGAAATTGGATGCCTAATCAATTGATTCACTTTATTTGTTTTGCTTGGATTAGCTCAAGAGATGGGTTAAAAGAGTAGGGCTGGATGGTTGATGGATTACAGAGACATGTTCCCCGAAATTTTAATAGGTTGTAAATTTTAATACTCCTTTAGTTTTAATTAGTGATGTAGAGATACTTATTAGTTGGGCTATTAGTAGAAGGTTCATAACTCGAGAGAGTGAGAGTTTTATTTGAGATCAACCCTTCTGGTGCAAGATTTAGAATTCCATTTAGCTAATTTAGGTATTTGATATTGAGTTTAATTTGGGGGATTTTGATTAAATACATAACTTATCTCATTTTTTTATTCCATAGATGATTTTGGACCTTGAGTGAACTTTCTTAAGTGTGTGGGTTGATATACTCCCTAATTGATTTGTCATTTTACATATACAGTTTGATTGGCCAAACAATGAAATAAGAGTGAAATAGAGGTACGTACCGCTTACCTTAAGATTCTTTGATACTTAACCATTATAGTTCTATGCTACATAATAGGCTATTTATGTATTATGTGAGTTATGGTCATACTTTAATTTAAACCTATTTCATTTTTGGTGATTTTGAGATAGTACTCATACGAGTAGCATAAGTATTCAAACGTGCATTACAATGCCTAATGGTCAGAACCTATTTCAGAGGCTTCTCCAATCCATCTTTCAGGAACCTTGAATATCCTCCCAATATGACATGCCTCAATTTGTATACGAATATCTGGCTATTCTTTTAGGCTCCTCAACCGGGGTACTAGAAGTTGAAGTATTACTCAACTTCTCTTCTAATTCCACTTGTCTCAAAACATTAGTAGACACACTTTGTTCATCCTCCAAGTATCTAGAATGAGTACTAATAAGTACCTTTTTGCTCTTGGAGATGATAAAAGTATCTACCCTTTATTCCTTTTGGACACCCCATGAAGTAACATAATTCTGATCTTGAGTCTAGATTACTTCCCTTAGTTAGTACATAAGCTGGACAATCTCATATCTTGAGATTATTCATACTGGGCTTGCGCCTAGTCTGCATCTCATCGGTTATCTTAGACACTGACTTGGAAGGCACTAAGTTTAGAATATATGTCACTATTTCCAGAGGATGTCCTCAAAAGGAAATAGGAAAAGTTGCATGACTCATCAAACTATTTCCATCAATATTCTATATTTTCTATCAGCTACTCCACTCTGCTGGAAAGTCCTAGGTGTAGTTAGCCAAGATACTATTCTCTGATGTACTAAGTAGTCCATGAATTCACCAAGGAGATACTCTCCACTACGATCTGACCTTAACTTTTTACTTAGTCTAATTATTTCATGCTCCATCTCACTCTTAAACTTCTTGAATTTAGCAATGGAGTCAAACGTGTGCTTCATCAAGTAAACGTAACCAAAAAACATACGATTATCTGGGAATGTGATAAAGTATTCATAAACTCTTCTAGCAGGTATAGACATAGGACCACAAGCATTAGTATGTACTAATTATAATATTCCCTTTGCCCTTTCTGCTTTTTGAGTAAAGGACCTTTTGGTCATTTTACACATAAGACAAGATTCACAATGAGACCATTCCTTTAATTTCAATGAGTATAAGTACCTATTTTAGATTAACCTCTGAATCCGATTTGGATTTATATGCCCTAATTTTAAGTGCCATAAATATGAGTTATTTGATGTGGCTTTTCTCTTCTTATTATTAGGTTCTGTCTGAGTATTATTTATTTGACGACTAATAGGATTAATATAGAAAAGATTGCAATACATGTTTCCAAAACAAATAATTTTCCATCTTTATTGATTGAAGTACCATAATAGAAAGAAATAAAATATACTTGATTTATCAATCTTGAAACTAAAATCAAATTTTGTTTAAAACTAAAAATATATAAAATATCTTTCAAAACTAAAATCCTGTTACAATAAAATAAAAGTTTCAAATCTCTCACTGTTTATGCCCACACTTCTGCTCCGTTACCCAGTCTCCATTATGCTCCCTTCTACTGAGTCGTCTTATCTTGTTCAACCCTTGCAAAGAGTTACAGATATGGTTAGTAGCTCCAAAATCAACAATCCAAGTGGGTAATGATCTAACCATTAATATAGACTCTAAGTAAAAAGCAGTACCTAAAGAGGATTTGGCCATGAAGTCTAGACAATCTTTCTTAAAGTACTCCCTCCTGCCACACTTGAAGCATTTGCCTTTAGGTTTGGCATCGAGATTAGACAGACCAGGCTTACACCCCTTAAGCTAGGTCCCTGCATTGTTATGAGCCTTCTTTCTTTAGAACTTCTTAGGCTGTGTCCTAATTCTAGAAGATGAACCTGAATGAGTAAGTAAAATGTTTGACACCTAATTTATTATTTTTTCAGCAGCTTGAAGTTTTTTCATCAACTCGGTGAAAGATATACTGATAGGGGCTAAATTCATCACTATTTTTCTATTTATTTGAGGTTAATTTGAGATAATTTTAATATAATAACTAGGTATATTCTTTCTTATTTAACATTTTGCTTGTGCAAAGTGTTTTTGATGAATTTGTGCAAAATTGAGTGGATTTCAAGCAAAATATGGAAAATTCCAAACTGCACCTGGCTCCATGTCTAGCTAGTACACCGAGTGCCAAGTCTATTCTAGAAAAACATAGCAAAATAGAGCAACGTCTATGAGCCAATGAGAATGTACCTGGCGCCAGGTGGGTTGAAGTGACCTAGCGCTAGGTTTGATCTGTTTTGACGCAATTTTGTGCATGAATTTGGTATCTTCCAAAGGATTTTGGTATTTTTCAAATCCTACTCGGTCAAGACTTCTCAAGTCATGAATTTTGGTATCACGAAAGCTTATAAAGATAAGAAAAATGCAAAAGAAAGTAGTGAATCCAAGGATTAAAGTTGCCAATCTCTCAAAAAGGAGGGGATTCATCATTCAAGAAGCATTATTCAAGAAAGTTCTCAAGGAGAAGAAGAATGGCTTGTCTATGAGTTCTTTCTTTTAACATTTGTTTTATTTTTATAGAATAATGATGTAATTAATATTTTCATTTTAATTTGACACTGTTTTGGTATTCATGGATTTTGGATTAATTTAGCTATTTGATTTTTTTTTTTATCATTCTTAGTGTTTGATTACTTGTAATTATGGAAAAGTTGATGAAGTTAGATTTTCTTCTAATTGACTTGGGAAATGATGTTTGGAGTTGATTTAATTTTATTAATTCCATATTTATTATTTCTTAACGGACTTAGGAAACAAAATTAAGACAAAGAACCAAAGTAATCAAAGTTTGGTTAATTTTGCCTAAAGTATAAGGTTATAGACTAATTTCATATTCATTATCACATAGAGTATAGGGATAATTTTTGAAGCATACGTTTAATGCATTTTTTTGGTTATGTTGGTTTGATTGGGAAATCTGCTAATTTAATCAAGAGATAGTGATTCCATGGATTGGAAAAGAAATGAAGTCTATATAAAAGGATTCATGACTTGGGAAACAATTGAATTTTACTTTATATTCATTCATGATGCCAAGATGATGATTAATTGAGATAGTTACTAAATGGTTCATTATCATATCTTGTAGGATAGTTGTCTAAATTGGATATTCCTACATATTTGAGTTGTACATATTTGTTTTTATCATCTTATCTCTTCATTCAGTCGGTTAAACAATGAATGGAATTTGATTAATCTGTACTTATTCCTTTGCGGTTCGATATTCGTTAATTTCCTATACTATGCTTGCAATAAGTATACTTGCTCAAATGTGTAATTTGGGATTAATGTTTTAAGCTAAGGGATGGATTTACATTTAATAATTTTTATACATCCAAAAATTTCTCAACTTGTTTATGTTATAATTTAACTTGATCTGAGAATATGAATTTGGCAAAGTCTCAAGAACAATGTCAATTTCGCTCTCAGGATCGATTGTTGCCCCTACGACCTCGGCCTCCTTGAAATCAGCAATCATCTTGAGCATATGCTAGTGAACTAATGCCCCCTCAGGCATCCTAGCATTTATGATTGCCCTAAAAGCATCCTATCTTAAAGTCCAGCTCTTGTCAGCAGAACGTATTGTGCAATGATACATTGATATCATACGTAGTAGGCATGTTTTTGTGCTTAGACTGAAGAACATTAGACATGGAAGCCAACATATAGCATCTAGCCATTTCATTAGCTTTCCTCCATACCTTCTCAGCCTCAGGATCTTGGTCCATGGAATCTTTCCCAATTTCAGGACAGGGGTCTGTCATAACACACTTGTACTCTTCCGCAATATGTACTTTGTTCAGATTCATTTTCCAGCACACAAAATTAGGTACAATTAACTTGTTCTCTTTGAGAATAATGGACAAAGGACTAAAATTAGACATTTCTATTGTTTGGAAAAACAAAACTTCATTTAGAAAATGTTTGTTTTGAAAAAAATACAAGAAATGCATATTTAAAACATCATATTATTTCCATGATACAATTAACCTATTAAAACCATTATAACAAATATGAAAATTTTGGCTCTTAGAAATATTGAAAGACCTTTGTAGGAAGGTAAACAATTTTCTAAATTAAGTGTATAATCATCACAAATCATATTTTCTTAATTGATAATAATCCAGAAATAGTTCTATCGATAGGATGGCTACTACTCTCGCTACCTGTAGATAATCTAGAATTAATACCTCCAACAATAGGTTGGCCGACACTAACACGTATCCTAGACATTTATTCTAATTCCTTTGTTAGTTCTAGATTTTTTTGAAAATCCATCCTATAGGGAGTCAGGCTTAGAATGACACGAGGATAATCACAATCTCTAATAGGAATCCGTGATGGAAGCCGTAGGGCCATTGGAACCCTTTTACCACTTAATCTCTTGAGAAAAGTAGGCTTTTAGGGGGAAAAAAGTCTATTTTTTCTTAAAATTAAATTTTTTTATTAACTTGAGTGAAATGCAAAAAAATTAAACCATTATTCTCTCTGACAAGGATAAAATCCTTTAAGAAAATAAACTATGAATTTTTATTTTCAGTACTTAAGTTAAAATAATTTTCTAGGAACTAAACTTAACATACTTAAATTCAAAATATTTTCCATATAAATGATAAAACACTTTGGAAGAATAAACCATGAATTTTATTTTAAATTCCTTAGTTCCATTTTAAAAACTTGTTCCTTTAATTGTTTTATCTAGAGAAAAGTTAATTTCTCAAAAATCGTTGTGCATTTGATCACAAAATTAAGTAAAATAGTCACATTCAAAAAATAAACTTTTTATATGCTATTTCTAACGTTAATTCTTATGTGACTAAATAATGGATTAAACATCATAATAATAAATTTAAAATGATCTTGTTTAATCCTAGGGTGGTTCCTCTTTTACTAACCATTTTCACACAAAATTATTTATTATCATAACTAAACCATTGCAAAAAAGAAAAACCTCATGTGATATGGGCCTCAAAAGAAAAAAAAATACTAGGAAAAATTAAATGGAAAACATAGATGCTCGAAGCGCACAAACCGTGATCGAATCACCCAAGAAAAACTGCTCCTTACTTGCTCCAAAATCATCAACCATTTTCTCCATTTTTTCCCTTTCTTCTTGGAGTTTCGATGTTACTCAGGCACCAATATTGTTACAAAATTTTAATAGATGAATTAAAATATAATATCAATCGTCTATACCTTTCAAAACGAGGTGTACACGAATTCTACAAAAAATAAATAACAATAAATATAAGTGCCATATCTCCACATACAAGACGTATACAACATCTACCCATATCAAAAAGTATGAGAGATCCATACAATCACAAAGATTGATTTGTTTTTTTCCTTTTTAGTTATTAATCCTAAGTATGCTCCAAGATTATAATTTAGCTCTGATACCACTTGAAGGATCGCGGAAAAATAAAAAATGCAGCAGAAAATAGCAATTTAAAATTTTTTCTAAACCAAAGTTTAAGAATACAAACTTTTAGACCTCTTAAATTGAATACCCAGAGGATTTGGATTTGACAAAATTCTTTGGTTTGTTACGACTACTTGTTCCGTAGGAATACTAGCCAAACGTCAACTCCTTCCCGTCAAACACGTGCACTAAATTTTGCAAGCTTTTGATCTTCCAAAATATTCTTGAACCTCCTCTAGGCTATCTACTGGTGAAACTAGAATAATAGGTAAAAGAATAATAATATTGGAAGAATTAATTTGGAGAGCTTTTTCCAAAAAAAAAAACAAAAACAAAAACAAAAACAAGCAAACTAAAGGAATAACCAAGAAAAAAATTTTGGCGGCTAACAAAAAAAAAAACAGTAATTTTTTTCCCCCTTCGGTTCATCTATAAAATCAACATAAATTGAATTGGAAGTCAACCATATTATCACTAGTATCAAATTTGAATCCAATTTGCAAATTTCAAAATCCGTGTACATTGCAAAACGAAAATCAAAACTTCCCTTCTTTTTTTTTTCTTTCTATTTTGCTTTTTTTTATTTTCTTTTTCCTTTTTTTTTCTTTTACTTGTGATGACTATTCTTTGTTTCCAAAATAACAAATCATTACTCACAATCCTAGTGGGCTAAGTTTTTTCTAATTAACCCAAGACTAATTAAATAACTCTCTTATTAATTAATTAATCCACTTGGACTCAATATAATATTATCCAAGATAATTAACTAATAAATTAAGTTAATTAAATTAGCCAAAGACTAATTGATTGGAATCAAATTAGGCATGAAAGCTATTTTCAAGAAGGGGGAAGAAGGACAAAATCACACTTCATGGTGCCATGGGTAAGAGAAACATTCAAGAGGAATCAAAGGAGTTTTCAAGACAACAAATTTAACAAACCCAGTCCAAAAAGAGTGTGAAGAGATGGAAGGAAAAAACAACGGACAAAAAACACACAACAAAAGCAACAATCCATGTGAAGGATCAAGCCATCTTTTAAACAAGTATTGAATGCCAAAGGAGCATCAAGAAGGGCTCAAGACAACCAACATTTCATTTAAAAGATCAAAGAAACATAGAGAAATGGAATAGAGGTCCAAGGACTAAGTTTTAAAGTGCAACAAAACAAGAAAGGGCGACCAGAGTCTACCCAGCTCCCATCGAGAGTGAAGGACCCAGTGCTGGCCCTAATCTAGCGACAAATAGTCACTGGGCAGATTACACCCGGCGCTGGGGGGTAGTCTTGGACCCGGCACTGGGTCCACTCATGTTCACCCAGGAAATTTAGCTATTTTTTTGTATTTTCAACCATTTCATTTCTAATTTAGTTTTCATGACTTTTATTATATTTTAACCTATTTCCGGGTCCAGTCATGTTTACCCAGGAATTCTAGCTATTTTTTTTTTTTTGTATTTTCAACCTTTTCATTTCTAATTTAGTTTTCATGACTTTTATTATATTTTAACCTATTTTAAGGCATTTAATAGGGCCTAAAAACTTATATTAAGGCCATCTAATTTCTATGCTTATTTGCTAATTATTTAGGGCAACTTGGGGGCCTCTAAATACCCCATTATAGCCTTTTTTGTATAGAATTCAGATTTCAAATTTCAAAAAGAGAATAGAGTGTTGAATTCTTGGAGAGGAGAATTCCTTCTTAGTTCTTCCTTTCAAGACCAAGCAAAGGAATTAGATCCACCTTTATTTAGAGTCTCTAAAATTTTTAGGTTAATCTAACTTATTTCTTCATCTTAGGTATTGGGTGGATTTATTCTTACCTAGAGTTCTTGTTAGGAAACCTAGAAAGGTGCCTACTTTTCTCCATCACACTTGTTTTTGAATTTTTGTAAATTTAAGAGTGTTTAGGTATTGAAGTAGTTGGCCAAATCCAATTAGAATTTGGCTTCTAGTTGTTAAATCTCCTAGGGTTCTTATTTTGTGGGCATTTTGGTAGAGGATTGGATGACCAATTCTTAAGTCTTGTTCTTGAGTCTAATTTCCAAATTTTGGTGCTCTTGAGCTCATATCAAACTGGTATCAGAGAAAGGTTATGTTAATTCTTGTTAACACAATTTTTTTTGGGCAAACGTACAATCTTCTTGAAGAGATTGGTGGAATTCTTGTAATTTTCGTCACTTATTTTTGTGTTATTTTTGAATGCTTAGAACTCAATATTGTATCATAAACTTGATGTTAAATTCATCCTATATGTTGGTATACTGTTTAAGGAATCATTTGGCATTAATGTTTGTTGATTTTGTGGTCAAACAACATGAATATCTCATCTAAACCATTGCTGCAAATTCGAATCCCGTAACTCATTTTCTTGAGATTTTTGACAATTGAAAACTTCAAATTATGCCATGGGTTTGTTGTGAAATTGAACCTATATGTTTGGTTGATGTTTGGCTAGCTATTTAAAGTTTGAAATTGCAGAAATTTTGAGGTTACTTGGGTGTTTTTGCTGCAAAGGTTTGAATATAGAAAAATCCCGTAACTCAACTTTGAGCTGATTTTGTGAGTTATTAAATTCTAATTTTTGGCTTCTATTTGCTGTGAAATTGCTTCTTGACGTCATATATATCATTGGGAATGAAATTTGCTTGTGAAATTTGTCTATTGGACTAGTTATATGGTTAAAAATTTTGAAATAACTTTAGTTGCTGGGCTACAGACCGAGTGCTTGATGTGTGGTTTTATGACATAGAAATGTGCTTCTATCACAACCAAAGCTTTGTTTATTGAATCCCTATAGATTTTTTTTGCTTGTTAACTTGATTTTTGTGGAATTGAACTTTCTAGTTTCTAGTAGAAAATTTTCTTGTGAATTGCCTAATAGCTTGGAAAACAAATTGGTGCATCTTTATTTATATCAATTCAACTCTTTAAGCTATTGAACTCCTTGTGTGATCATTATTTTGAGTGAGTTGATTGATCATCAAATTGAACTCTTGAGGTTTGTGATAGCATCCTAACATTTGAAAATCCTCATTTGAACTAGTTGTCTACCAAGTGTTTGATGAAATACTTCAGTGTCTTTACAAGGTCTTGTAAAGGTTCTTAGCTTACAATTATTACTTCCATTGAACTTAATTGATGTACTTCTTGTTTTTGGTGGGTAAAATATTTACAGTCACATCTTTTTGAGATACTTAGGATTGAATTGAACATTGCCAATCTTGAAGTCCTATTCTTTAGCATCCTCATTTGTTTGAATCCTTGTGGTGCTTAACTAGTATTGTCACCACACATCTTCTTGAGAAATCCTAGAGCTTGTGTGACAACTCATTGCTAGAAATTCTTTACTGATTGAGTCTCATTCTTGTTATACATCTAGTGATATCTCATTTCTTCTTAGGAATTTGCTTTTTCTTGAATCCTTGGAATTTAGTTGGCTTTAGCTAGGGGAACTTGGGAAGACTTCTAGAAGAACTTGAGTGTGGAAAAGGCAAAAGAGTGAACTAATTTTGATAGAAGCCAAAAGATAGTATACACGAGAGAAGAGTGCTATTGAAAGAGTATAAACACGTGATGGAATGGAGTGAGAAATTCCTTTTGTGTTTTCTACTTAAATTTTGTCAGTACTTCTCTTGAAAGCAAAGATTACTATGGCTAGTTGGAATAAAAGTGGAGGATATGATTGCTATGAAGAGCTTTGTTCAATTCGAAGTAGTTATTGTAAGAATAATGAGTATGATTGGAGATATGAAGAGGATGACTATGAAAGCATGGGGTATTTGGAAGAATATGATGAAGGACCACAAAAATATTCAAGTAGTAGGTTGCAAAGGACAAAGATTGGTATGCAAAAGGAAAGAGAGTATGGGTGCTATATTTGTTTGAGCTATACACACACTTCCTATGAATGTCCAAAATGATCCATGCCAAGAGAAATGAGTGCATTACAAAATTATTCCAAGAGTGGTTTGAGAAGAAAGTAAGATTATGTTTGTTCTACTTGTTGGGATTATGGTTATGATACATGTGATTGTCCAAGAAGGAAAAGTTGAGGAAGCGGGGATGAATTGCAAAGAAGTAAAGTGAGCCCTTGTGAGTATTGTTCCAGCTATGAACATAGTTCACCTACTTGTCATTGAAAGTCCTTTAGTTTGCAATGTAGCCAATTGAACAAAAGATTTGAGATGTGGGAGAAATAATATGAGGAAAAGAATAGAGAGAAGTAAGGGGTTGAAAAGTGTGAACAAAATAAGCTACAAGAAATTGAGAAAGACGAGAAGATAAAAGAAGAAGCCAAAGAAAGAGAATTGCAAAATCAAAAAGGTGAAGAAAAACATGAATAAGTTGGGAAAAGTACCAGGGAGTGAAGACCAACATAGGGATAACGATGAAGGGGTTGAGCATAATAATAATGTGCTTGATGAGGAGCAAATATGTACTAAAGATGAGAGTCCCAAAAATACGTCAAGTAACTATGAATTGGGAGAGAGTTCACATCAACGACAGAAAAAATGGAGAATATGAGTTTGTGAAGAGTGAAATACCAATACCATTTTCTAGGGAGATCACAAAACCTAAAAAGCGAGTAGATAGTGAAATAGGAAAAGTGGTTGAGCAAAGAAATTCATTAATTGGTATTGCTTGTAGAGTCTTAGGTACTTATATTGTTGAGGATATGAATAATTCCCACACAAAAAATATTTTCTACTCAAGATGTAAAATCAACCAAAGGCCATGTGGTGTGATAATAGATTGTGCAAGTTGTACGAATGTGATAAGTACTACATTGGTGAAAGAGATAGGCATTGAGACCAAGAAGCATCGTAAGCCATACATGCTTCAATGGGTCAATGATTGTGGTGAGGTGAAGGTGAACACACAAGCCAATGTTACATTTAACATGGAGAATTATAAAGATGAGGTACTTTATGATGTGATGCCCATGTATGTTGAAGAGTTGTTGTTGGGAAGGCATTGGATGTTTGATAGAGATGTGACACATAATTGTAGAAGAAACACTCATGCATTGAGCAAAGAAGGAAAGAAGTTTACCTTTCTCTCAATACCCCATAGAAGGGTTACAAAAGATCAAAACCTTATGAGGGAGAAGGAAAAGAAAAGGAAGAAAAGAAGAGTTTGAGAAGAGTTTGAGAAGAGAAGAGGAAGAAAATAGAGAGAGCTAAATGAGAAGGGGGATGAGATGAAAAAGTTTGAGGTAAAGGGAAGAGAGGAGAGTAAAAGAGCATGTAAAGAGGTAAACACAAGGTAATGTGGTGCAAAAAGGAGCCAAACAAGAGATTGAGAAAAAGAAAATGAGTGGAGGTAAAATGAGATTGAGGGCTTGGGTTGAGAAAAGAGAAAACTAGGGTGTTGTTGAGGACCCAAAGCCAAATTTTTTACCTTCCCACAAAATGTCTTGTTTAAATTGTAATGTAGGTATCAATTCGAAGATGAATCATCTTCAAGAAAGGGGAAATGATAGAAATCAAAATTAGGCATGAAGGACATTTCAGCAAGGGGAAAAAGGATAAAATCACACTTCATGGTGCTATGGGTAAGAGCAACATTCAAGAGGAATTAAGGGAGTTTTCAAGACAACAAATTCAACAAACTCAGGTCTAAGAAGATTGTGAAGAGATGGATGGAAAAGAAAGGGCCAAAAGACACAGAACAAAAGCAACAATCCATGTGGAGTATCAAGCCAACCTTCAAATAAGGATTGAAGGACAAAGAAGGATCGAGAAGGGCTCAAGACAACCAATATTTCATTTGGAATATCAAGGAAACACAAAGAAATGGAATAGAGGTCCAAGGAGTAAGTTTTGAAGTGCAACAAAACAAGAAAGGATGCCCAGAGCCTGCCCAGCGCCAGTCGAGAGTGAAGGACCCGACACAGGCCCTAATCTGGTGACAAATAGTCACCAAGCAGATTACACTCGGTGCAAGGGGTAGTCTTCGACTTGGCGCCTGGTCCAGTTAGGTTCGCTCGTAAATTTTGGCCATTTTCATAGTTTTAGTCTTTTCACTTGTAATTTAATTTTCACGACTTTTATTATATTTTAGCCTATTTTAAGGCATGTAATAGGGCCTAAAAATTTTATTAAGGCCATCTAATTTCTATGCTTGTTTGCTAATTAGTTAGGGCAACTTGGAGCTTATAAATACCCCGTTATAGCCTCTTTTGTATAAAATTCATATTTCAAATTTCAAATAGAGAATAGAGTATTGAACTTTTGGAAAGGAGAATTCCTCTTTAGTTCTTCCTTTTAAGACCAAGCAAAGGAATTAGACCCACCGTTATTTAGAGTCTCTAAAATCTTTGGGTTAATCCTACTTGTTTGTTGTTTCTTCATCTTGGGTATTGGATGGATTTATTCTTACCTAGTGTTCTTGTTAGGAAACCTAAAAGGATGCCTACTTTTCTTCATCCCACTTGTTTTTGAATTTTTATTAGATTCAATAGTGTTTGTGAATTGAAGTAGTTGGCCAAATTCTCTTAGAATTTGAGTTCTAGTTGTTAAATCACCTAGGGTTCTTATTTTGTGGGAATTTTAGTAGAGGATTGCATAACCAATTCTTGAGTCTAATTTCCATATTTTGGTGCTTCCCGATCTCATATCACTAACTAAATAGCTCCTTTATTTTTTAATTAATTTACTTGTGCCCAATATAAAATTATCCAAGATAAATAATTAATAATTAAATTTAATTAAATTGGCCCAATAAATCATTCTAGCCCAATTTAATAATTCATTAGACTCCCAGAACAATTTTCCATTATTAGTTCACTCAATAAGCCCATATCGTAAATAAATTTACTAAGGTTACTAAAGGCGTATTATTCTTAGCTACTAAAATGACCAAAATAATCTTACTAGGAAATAGCCATATTTTATCATTTTAAATATTTCATTTATCACCATATGAAAATATTGATCCTAAAAATAGAATTGTAAATGCAATGTCTTCGACCTATAGGTGTAATGACGAAAACACCCCTGTATGTAACACTCGTTATTGAGATAGGAAAAATGCACTAACACATTCCTTAATGACATCTACTATCCTTTGATAACTAGTCTAATCATAACTTCTAGTGTACGAAATTATTTTCGAGAGCTACCCAAAAGCATACATACTAAGTCACATTTCTCATGGTCCTAGTTTATTTAGTTATCCTAGATAATCACAAGGAGGTGATATCTTCACTATGTGAAGTGTAGAAATTCTATTGTATAAGTCCATCTTAATTAATAGAGTTATACACCTAACATACAAGGTTATTAGCCTTGCATTAAGACCTCATCCATTATACATCAAAGTGTACAAATCCAGCTTCACCAGACCACCAACTTATACTCAAGTCTAAAGGTGCTCATCCACGTGGTAGTGAAAATAAACCAATCTTTATTTATTATAGTACTTTTATAAAGATTATGATTGTATAGTCTAGTTCTATGTATTCTAAATACACTTACACTATTGCCTTGAGTAGACTACACATTGGTTAAAGGCAAACTATTACCTACTTAGAAGACTAAAGTATAATGATCTAAACCTTAATAAAGTGTCCAGCTTTATAAATCCATCAAGAACTATTTTTCACTTATGTATTAATAGCCCATAATCTATTCCTTTTTGTGAAATCACGACCCAATAACGTAGACTACTTATTAACACATTTAAACCTTAATATGAACATATATGTAAACAAACAAACATTAATAAATGAAATATTTTATTAATTACCAAAATAAAAAATATATAGTCTATTTTGGGCATACATTCTAACAGTTTTTGTGGAACATGATCACCTTTAAAGTTGCCTCTCCATTTCTAGTATTTGTGTATTTAAAGGTTCTTCTATTCACTCAAAGAAGTTGTTTGATTCTCAATAACCAAATCCACTGCACCATCTTCTTTGGGTTTCTAAGCTTTTTTCTTCTTGACACGTTTCTTTTCTTCATATTCATGTGCGTTAATAATTATGTTGCATTCCAATTTAAAAGAATTTCAAAGACAATCAAGTGAACTGTGACCATAACACAACAATGCTCACATGATACTATACCACTCATTTGCAAATCTTTTCTTCCTATTTGTTGTTTCTCCTTAGGACAATTGTAAATATAATAGCCATATTCCTAATTGTTGGGAATATACATGTCCTTATATTCATTTCATTTGCATCAAATTTTCCATTTTTGCTCCTCTTAGAACTTGGCCCTTCAAAATATTCATTCCTCCTACCTTGAATCTTATTAGGACACAAGTTCTCATATTCATCAACATTTTTTTCCACCATATAACCTCCCATTGTTCTCCTTATATCCCCATTTCTTGTCACCATTTTTTCTACATCTACTGCTTGACTTAGGTATCTCATAACAATCATTCCTTTTACATGGAATTCTAATATGAGATTGATCCTAATAATCATATGAACCTTTTTGAGCCATAGTATGGCTTTTAAAAGAACCTAACCTATAGAATATTGTTAGAGAAAAAGAAAATCTCCTCACTATTTACTTTCTCACATGTATTCACTCAAAAGATGTTCACTCAATACTCATGTTTAACCCTCTTCTTAGCTTTTGTTAGAATAAACTTACCTTCTTGTCTTTCTCCAAACATTAAATTTCTTTCCACAAAAGCTCCCCAATATTCTTAGAAGCTAGTCTAACTCGACGAGTCAATTTAACCCTCGAAAGACAATCAACTAGGAGTCTTATACAAAAGTTAAATGAACAAGCATAAAGGCAAAAAAGAACAAGGTAAAAAGGATGATTTCAATGTAAGAATAGCTCAATAAAAACCAAGCATCAAGTAGATATATAGAGCAATCAAATAAGCAAGGAATAAATAAGATAAATTAGAATCAATGAAAGAAATATTACTAAAAGATAAGACTCAAGATGAGCAAATTCAACCTAGCTCCAATTTTTGCAAGTGCATAGAGTATCAAGAAGCAACTAACAGGAATTATTTAAGGAAAGCATGGAATTCAAAGATCATAATATTCTAGAATAAAGGACATGATGATCATAGATTTTAATAAACAAGAACCATAAGAGCAACTACTACTAAAATGGTTCAATTAGACAACTAAATCCACAAAGATGCTTAAATTCAATAGTGTATCAACTCTAGGAAGTGTTCTCAAGAGAATTATTTACAATTCAATGCAAACTAAACATCAAACAAATGGCATGCTCAATTTCAGAGTTCAAAATGTCTTAGATTTTCAAGCTAATTGAAGCTCAAGTAAGCACAATTCTCATGAAATTTTCATTGCCCAAGGTCATATACTTATTATATAGAAATTTTCCAACCAAAATTCTCAAGAGGAACAAGCTTTTGACAACCTTTTTTTGATGATTTTTTCTCAATTATAAGATTACTCAATTTTTGCACACTTATGTTTAACTTTTTCTTGTGCCGCAAGTCTTAGTAAGAACTAAAATTTATCCTTGCACTGATACTAATTTGATGTGAATCCTCAAGAAGATTTTCCAAGTGAATTTCATGCCTCAATTGCAAGGAAAATGAACCACCCATTTGTTGTAGCCGAACAGGGATTTGTTGTTTGAAATTGAAGAACTAATAAATACCCAATTCAAAGAACTTAAACCCTAGGAAATCAAGGATCCTAGAACCTTAAAACTAAGAATTGAATCTACAAAATCAACCCCACTCACCCTTAGCATAATAAGGAGTCAAGAACAAGCTGCATTGGACGATCTAGGCAACCAATTAGTCTCCTAAGAAGAACCCACTACAAGAAAAAATGGCATTCATGACACATTTTTAATGATGCATTTTAAAAAGTATAATAATATAATACCTATAATGACACTAATTTATTGGAGTCATTATAATAAATCAAAATGGCGTAGTTTTGTCAGGTTAGCTTAAATTGACATAAAATTATGACATTTTGTGTCTTGTAAGATAATATATCTTGCCTTACATTTTCATGGTGTAAGGAAAACAAAGGGTACCTAGAAAATTTTTCATTAAACTGAAAAAACGCGAGTTAGAGTGTAATTTGTTTTTTAAGAGACTAAGGAAAATCAAGCAATCTTTTCTAATTTGCTTCATTTGTGTTTTCTCCTTCATATCAAAATCTTATGTTTCCTCACCTCCAAGTCCTATCTGCCCCCTATGAATTTGAGGGCAAAACCCTCTTTTTTTTTTTTTTTCTTTTTGTCTCTAAGTTATATGATCTACGCATTTTAGGAATCTAATATAATTAACTACTATATGCATGAAAAAAAAGAGGACCACAGAGAGTGTTCATTTTTCCCAATTTGTTTTTGAGCCTGAGTTCTACCAAGAAGCCTATCGTTGCTGCCAAGAGCTCGTCGTCGTTGTACCTCCTGCCTCGTCGGTTTTTTTTTTTTTTTTTTATCTTGAAATTTAGACCCCCTCTTTAGATCTTTTAGCTACTCTTTTCTCACACTGAAAGGTATAATTTTATCATCTCCCATCAACTATTGTGCTTATGTAGTGGATGCTAATCGGGAATTGGCACAGAAGTGCCTTGTTATTCAGCTCATACACAAAGCGATTTAGATACTATTTGTGCAATCTATTACTAAAATTGAAGGAACGATATGATAGCCTTAGTAACAAACTCGTTGGGCTCAGAAAATGAATTTCAATTGGTCTTGAGTACTTTGTTTTTACATATTAATCTCGTTTAGTTCTTAATTTTGCATGAATTGTTTTTTTTTTTTTTACTAAAGTTTTCATGTTTCTTGACTAAATTTCTCACAAACTTGTGCTACGTTAAAAATTTAAGACCCACTCATTTAGAGAAATAATTGGTCTATCCTTAGAAGTTTAAATAAAGACCCAATCGTAGGTAAGGACCAGAACCCTAAAGTGGTCTTCGTATAATATGGGAAGAATCTAAAGAGAAAAGCTCTCTTAAGAAGCTTTTCATTCACCAAATATTATTTAAGTTTCCAAGTTATGTTTACATTAATACAAGAGCCTATTTATAAGCAACTAAACCTAGCTAAATGAGATTTAATCTCAACCATTCAAGGCCTTTAAACATGCCTTTTAAAGGCTTAAAACATAATAAAGTCATTGGAATTAAAAAATGTAAATAAAGAAAAATATAAAAAATAGTAAAATAGAGATTGCTATTCGAAGGCAGGTGGTGTAACTTGGTATTGAGTAGGCACCACTACTTGCTCTTAGAAGTTCGAAACTTCTTCAAATAGAAACCAGGTGGCACTGCCTGCTATGATCGAGGAAGCACCACTTGATTCCAGTAGCGCTGCTTCCTTTACTCTGAATAGCGCTTGCTCTAACTATTTCATCCTCTTCCTAATTTATACTTCCAGGCAATATCTCTTCTCTTATTTTAGGTGATGCCGCTCATTCTAGGTTTTTCTCCTCCTTGTTTTTAGCTTTGCTTCTTAGCCTCTAATATCTTTTCTTGTGAATCTATAGCCCTCCAAATGGATTATTGTTCCCTTTGAGCTTCTTTTAAACCTTCTTTTGGCATCCATCTCTTAACAACCCTCTTGCTTATTGGTTTATAGATACTGCTGGTATGTAATCCTCCTTGAACTATATTATAATTTGAGGATCCATAAGATAGCATCGAATGAGGCTTAGTTTTCCATCCCTCTTCTTTAGGTAAATCTTTGAGCAAATTCCTATTATGTGGTGTTACAACTATAGCCATACGAAACCTAATTCAAAAAATTGTCCAAGTATTATCGATGCCTGGTGAACATAAAACATAATTGTACTTGTCAATTCGTGAAAGGGCGGAGATAGGAACTGGGAAGGGCTTTAGCAACCTTCCTATGTACAACTTACGCAATAGCTATATATGCTACTACTTAGACAAAGAACGAAGATAAAAATAGAGTGGTTCATAAAACTCTATTTTTGTCCAAGTGTTTTCCCAATAAGCAACTTAAAAGATAGCAATTGAGGTATAAAGGGAAGTAGGCATGCATTTTTCCTTTAGGCACTACTTCGAACTTGGTGACTTTTCATTACTATAGAAAGAAGAGACACCAAAAGAAAGATAGCTAGTTAAATAGGCCAATTTGAAGATGCTTCAACTGTAGAGACCTATCTCATTTGAAGGAGAGCTGCCCAAAACCACCACGAGTGAAGTAAGGAAACCTTACTCAACCATCGACCTTTGACAAACGAGGAAATCCTACTAGGATCCATAGTGCTAGTAACTAGAAACCATAGGTGAAACTAAAGGTCTTCATATCGAATAGGGAGGACCTAGGGATAGATATAACTATAGTGGAAGGTACGCTTACTATCCAAAATTGTAATTTAATTGTATTAATTGATCCAGGTTCTACCTACTCATATTTTAATGAAGCACTTTCACATCTTTTGGGATGAGATGGTTTGAAAATGACTTATATTTTACTAGTTTGTAGCCTTTTGGGTAAGTTTGTAGAAGCTAGTAAGCATGTATAAGGATGTGATGTCAAAGTGGGAAGTGAAACTGATATGGAGACTTGATACTCATGGCTTTTGATGATTATAATTTGATGTTGGGCATGGATTGGTTTTCAAAGCATCATGCTTAAGTAGACTAGCAAAGAAAAGATGTGCAGTTCATTATACTAGGACGAGATGAATTGGAGTTCAAGGGCAATCGAGTGAAGGAGATAAAGTACTTGATATCAAGCACTAAAGGCCATAAGCTTTTAAAAATGTGTTGTCCTGATATCTGGTCTAATACCCCAGCCAAAACTATCTATAGTCCTTATGAAAAAATGTGGACTGCAAGACATTATGCTAGTGCTTATATTAATTTAAAGCATTTATATGAGTACATGTGAACCTTGTGTTTGTTTATGTGTGTGTTCACCTATTAGGCCTATAGTGGTAATTGGTTGAGGTAGTTGATATTTTGTTTTGCTAATTGCATAGAATTTAATGAAAAGGGAATGTGATATGTTAGTTGAGGGTGAAAGGAATTTATTGAGGTAGAATATTCACAAAAGTTGTTGTCATATAGTGATTAAAGTTTGAGAATAATCTCTGGTCGAGTTCGAATCTTCTACTTTTGCAAAATTCTTGCTTTTCTTTTCCTTATATTTTCTTCCTTTATCCTTAGCTGAAAATCCTCAAGGCAGTCACCACTTGAAGAGTTTGCAATATTTAGGATTTTTTTAATTTAGGTAGAATTAAAAAATAATTAATATTTTCTTTTATTCCCTTATTATCTCTTAAAATATTTCTAATTTCTAATAATATATATATTTCTTAATTATTCCAAAATGATTATTGAATGCATGAAGATAAGCTAGCCGTCATTTTTTAAGCGATAAACTCCCTCTAATTATCTCTTCCTATATTTAAAAATATCTTGAGATAAATCTGGTTTTATATATTATGTATATATATCCTACACCTTCTTATTTCTTGAATTTTGAAAAAAAAAAAGAAAATCTTGAAAAATTTCAACCTTGGCTGACATTAGTAGTCTTGTTTCACTTGTTAGGACTATACCCTATAAGCAATTATTTATACAATACATTTTGCACATTAAATCAATAAAATGCAATGTTTAACCTTTAGTTCCTTTATTCCACATGTTCATGTGTATAAAAGCTCTTTGATAAAATCCCAAGTACAACACTGTGTTATGGAAATTACAATAGAGATTGTAATATGAGATTCCTACTCCACTAGAATGTGTTTGTTCTTATATCATCCCTAGTCATAGTATTAATGAGATATGACATTATTAATACGTTAAGATTAGCACGTGTTACACTTCTTGATTTGATCAAGCAGTGGTTCTCTCATCCGTGAGTATTGGGATATTTAAAGTTAACACGTGGATGCTTATTATTTGAACAAGTACATTAGATGACCTAACTATGAGATAATCACGTGAATAACTATTTAGTGCCAGTGATAGAATATCATTATAGCAAATGTGCAAGTATCTTTACACTTGAGAACTCAAAAGTACTTTGTTTGTTAAGCATTATTCTTTGATTCCAATGTCTGGAGTCCTTACAAGACTACCTATAGGATGGACATTGGGTACAACGTGAGGTAAATGAAAGTAGTTGAGAGAGTCAATAAAGGATTCACCACTCCTAATAGTAGGGAGTGAATATCTCATGACTACTTGTAGGAATCATTACTCATGAAATCTTCGGCCAAGTCGACTATGCGTTGGATATAGTTCCAATTGATACACATGTTGAGTATTAAATTCTGGAACAAGTAATAAAATATTCGGGCCAAAATTAATTAATATTATGGAGGGAGTTGGCACTAATTTAATACTCTAAATCGAATCAGATTTTGTATAGTGAAAGAAGTTTACTGCACTGACATTTCGCAATTGAAAGGATCATGTCAAGCCACTTGACTTTTTGGACTTTTAACTGGTCATAATGTATTGCTAGATACTACTCATAATCTGCGAAATATGAATTTATTAATTAGAACATTTATAAATTTAATCTTAATAAGAGTTAATAAATTAATGCTAATTATTAAAAGGATTATTAATTCTATTATGATAGAATTAATTCATATTAGCTACCAAATTTCTATAAAACCCACTAGGTCAAACACACGATAGAAGAATTGGTACTCAAAATATTATTTGATAATATTATGGGGTTAATTTGAGAGAAGAAAGAACTTTATGAGGTGAATTATAAGTAGTTATAATTTTGGGACCAAATTGTAATTAGCAATACCTCGTGGGCTAAATAACAATTTGGAAATTCCAATGCCGTAATGAAAAGATAAGAAAACGTTCGGTTATGGTTTGATTCATAAAGTGTTTAGAAACAACCAAAAGGCTTCCACACACACACACACACACACACACACACATATATATATATATATATATATATATATATATATATATTATCTAGACGAGTGAATAGATTGACCTTGAAACAACAACGATTAATTACTATTGCTATAAAATAAGCTCGTATTTTATCTTTGTTACCCTTTCTCAATAATGAGAAACAATTTGAAAGAAACGAGTCGACCGCTAGAACTGCTGGCAGAAATAACTAGGCTTACTTTGGAATCATAATTTGAATCCGAACTCAAACGCGGATTGGTGTTTTTCCGAGAATCCAGATTTGATTATCAGGTCGTAAGGAAAAAAAGAATTGGCGAAAGCTTTTTCTATTGAGCGTGTTCATTTAGTTTGATTATTTTAGCATATTTTATTTTATCCTAGTAATTTCTACTCTACCTTCCCGGAGTTCATTATATATATATATATATATATATATGATTTTGGCGAGAAAAAGAAAAGTTACTGAGTTTTTTTTTGGAAATACAATATGGTTTTCTTTTCTTTTCACAATGAACACGGTTTTTTTTTTCAATTTTTCTTATTCTTCTTTTCGGAAGAAGTTTTTCTATTCTCTAATTAAATTAATTATAAAGCTACCAAGCATTATTCTACTAGCGTAGATTTTGGTAGTTCTTGAGTACATTCTTCGCGTGGATCAATATTAGAGAAATTTTTATCTTTGGAATTTAGTGGCTTGATTGGATCGATTTTTGAAGGGAATTCACGTGGAAGAAAATTTTTTAAAAGTTGCTTTTTTTAGGTAATTAATTTTTCTTCCATTATCACGATTCGTTTAATTACATACAAGTGATCCTTTACATAGATTTCGTTTTATTTTTCCACTACGTGTAAATTGATTTGCATGATCGAAACTCAATAGTGGTATCAGAGACTTCTCGTATGTGTTTTACGAATTTTATTGTTATTCTAAAATTGTTTTAAAATAAATTCGACGTTTTGAAATTGTTTCATAAATATTTTAAAAATTGAAATAGTTTTAAAATTACATTTAGGTCCGTGAAAATTGTTTTATGTAAATTTTGATTTTTGGAAAATTTTTATTTTAGTGGGATATATATATGTATATATATATATATATATATATATATTAATTTCTGAAATTGGTTTTAGTAAACTATAGAAGATGTTTCCTTTTAATTCACAAAAATTATTTCTGCGAAAAAGAAAAAAAAAATACGAAGTTTCGTTAAGAGAACTGAGCTGAAAAGAAAAAAAAATGGAAAAGGTGGAAATTGTTTCTGCAAACCATTGTTATCATGCTTGCATCCTTGGGAGGCTTGTGTGCATTATAATATTAAAACAGAAATTCCATTTTTTATTCAATTGTGTTGACCAGTGGTGGACACGTGATTTGGTGGAAACAATGTTTGCAATTGGAAATTGCGAATTTGGTTCCAGACGAGAGTAGGAAATTGTTTCCAATTCTTCATATTGTTTTTGTGTGGCTTCAATTAAATTAAAAAAAAAAAAAATGGTTGAAGCCATGTGCGGCTATGCCATAGCCGCGCAAGGCTACGTGAAATCTGTAGATTCTTGATTGGAAATTCGTTCCAATCAATGAATCAATATGTTATAATAATAATAATAATAATAATAATAATAATAATAATAATAATAATAATAATAATAATAATAATAATAATAATAATAATAATAATAATAATAATAATAATAATAATAATAATAATAATAATAATAATAATAATAATAATAATAATAATAATAATAATAATAATAATAATAATAATAATAATAATAATAATAATTGTAGGACCCCAATGCAGATTCTTCAAGTACCCGTTGAAATAATTTTATTTTAATAGGACCCCAAGGTTTTTTTATAAAAAAAAAAATTGATTTTGAAAATAATTAATTAATTTTCTAAAATAATGATTTTAGAATTTAAAATTTGATGCATATTTATTTATTTATTTTGCTTAATGTGTTTTAAGCATAATATTGGTATGTTGACTTGGTTATAGACTTAGATCAAATTATTTTGATTAATTTAAATTGTGTCATGCATTTTATCGCTTTGTTTTGAATAAATAGGACATGCATGTCCTACCTTTCTCTATAATTCTCTTGTAATATTTCTTCTCATCTAATTCTCATTGAATGTAACTTGAGATTTCTTCATTATAATTAGATTACAAGGTTAAATAAGATTAGAAATTATTTTATGAATCTATAGAGATGGCGACCAAGGTGAAGCAAGAAGATGGTAAAATTTTCATCACAAAACATGCATGAACACATAGGTTTTGACCAAATTTAATTTCATTTTTGGCTCAAGGAAATTAATTTAGAAAAGTGCATAACCAGGCCATGTAATTGAGTCTATTACACTTCTGCAAAAGTGTTGATATTTTTCATGCCAAATAACGAGACTATTGATTACATAATTAAAATCCCTTCAACAATATCAAATCTAAAGCCTTCCATTAATATAACAAGAACAAGAATTCTTTTTCGATATTAGGTTGTTGGGTATAACCAAGCTTACTCGACATTGAGCATGTTCAAACTATGGACTATGATTCCTAATTAATGGGTTGGATTTATTTGATATATTTATCCTAGTTGGGCATACCCAAGCATAAAGAATATTAGAGGCTAAGTTGGGTAGCACTAAGTGCTTTAACATTAAAAAATATTAATCACCTAACGATCCAATAGTTACATTTGATATAATTGGTATTGGATACCTACCATTGAACTTAAGAGTGGTTTGTTGAGCATACCCAAGGTTATTCCTAAAAAATTTGGATGTCGGACCACTAGGAAAGCTTCTAATGAGATTTCCTGAACCAATAGTGAGGGCTATTGATTTGAAGAAAATAGTAGGTAAAATACGCTTTTAATTAAAGATCTAATTAAATGTATTTCATTTGCATATACATTGATATGTTCTTATGTTGGCAAATTTGTGGAACAATGGCAAACAAATAGGCAAAACCCTTGGCTAAACAACTATAACCCAAATAGTGGAAATTTGAGACAAAATGAAGAAAGAAACTATCTAACTATTCCTTAGCAAACCTTTGAAGAACAAAGCATCAAAGACCCACAAGAAATATAGCAAGACCTGCTATAAATTCACTCAAATATCTTTGACAAAACAAAGCAAACCAAGAATAAAAGAAGTAGAATTATAGGCACCCAAGTAATGTCCAAGATAAACTTTAGGAAAAGAAAGCAACTAAGACCCAATCAACAGAAACCACATTAGATTATCCAAAGGTTTTAGAGACTCATACATAGGGAGGACTAAGTCTAAGTAAGGTCTTGAACAAGGAGGTTAAACCTCTCAAAACTCTCTTTCACAATTTGAATAATATAAGATGAATTGTCTTGTCAAATCACAAAAGATGTATTTATACTACCCTAGCCCAAGCTAAGTGACAACTAAGGCCCAAAGACAATTTTAGGGGCTTAAAAGGTCTTTACAAACTGTTCAAAACAGAGGAAATGCAGGAAAAATAGTAAAAATCGACAAAACAAGGGGGTCTTGCCTTACGTGACCTGGCACTTGGAGCTGTGATGCACCTAGCACCAGGTTAGCATTAGAATTTAGCGCTCTGTCTAACTGGGCCCGGTGCTAGGAGCAGATGTTGGACCTAGTGCCAGGTCAGCACTGGAATTCTAGCGTTTTGGCTAGCAGAGTGCACCTGGTGCCAGGTTGAAATTGGAAGCTAGATTTCAACGTTTTCTCCCTCTTTCACTCCTTCTTTTGGTGCAGGCATGGGTTGTTGTTGGGATTCCACTTGGATGTTCATCAAATTGAGTTTGTAGCTGCCTTCATCACTCCAAATCTCTTCCATCACCAAGTATGGTTGTAAGAGCAATTGGATATCACCTTGGAGTCTCTTAATCCTTGATATCGTCATTAGCCCTTGCATTGTCGCTCCCTCTTCTTGAGTTTGAATTACTTAGTTGGCTTGATTCCTATCTTTTCCCCCTTCTTGTAGTTGTTTCTTACACAAATCATCACCTACATCAAACGGAGTTAAGTCTCTAACATTAAATGTAGCACTAACTTTATACTCTTCAGGCAAGTCGATCTTGTAGGTATTATCTCTAACTTGGCCAATGGCTTGGCATGGTCCATCACCTTTTGGATCTAACTTGCTCCTTCTTTGAGTAGGAAATATCTCCTTGCGAATGTATACCTAAACCCAATCGTCGGGCTTAAATGAAATCTATTTCCTCCATTGGTTATGCTTAAGGGCAATATCTTTATTTCGTTTTGCAATGGCTGCCTTTACTTTTTCATGGAGTGCCTTCACTAATGCTGCTTTCTTGGCTCTGTCAAGATTCATGTGTTCTCCCATAGAGAAAGGAACTAAGTCCAAAGGCGTTAGAGGATTAAAACCATATATAACTTCAAAAGGAGAATAAGAAGTAGTAGAATGCATAGCCCGGTTGTAAGCAAACTCAATCTAGAGTAAGCGCTCTCTTCAATTCTTCAAGTTTTTCTTGGTAATAGTCCTCAAAAGTTGGGTGAGTGTCCAGTTGACCTCCTCCATTTACCCATGCGTTTGGAGGTGACAAGCTATGGAAAACAAAAGATTAGTACCAAGTTTATTCCACAAGACTCATCAAAAAGGGTAAGAAATTTAGTGTCCCTATCAGACATAAAGTCCTTGGGATTCTATGCATTCTTACCATATCCTTGAAAAATAAATTTGCAATATATGAAGAATCATTAGTTTTCAAGCAAGACATAAAATGAGCCATTTTTGAAAACCTATCAACAACCACAAATATGGAGTTCTTATCCCCTTTGGATCTAGGCAACCCTAAGATAAATTCCATGAAAATATCAATTCAAGGGGTATTTGGAATGGGCAAAAGAGTGTATAGTCCTTGTGGAAGTGACCTAGATTCAGCTCGCCTACATGTTATTCATTGAGTAGCAATGTTTTTCAACATCCATTCTTTTTTTTTTTTTTTGCCAAAAGAAGTGTTCTTTAAGTGTGCCTAAGGTTTTTGCAATACCAAAATGTCCTATTAGTCCCCTACTATGGGCCTCCTTCACTAGTAATAATGATAGGAATTAAGCCAACTAAGCAGTTCAAACTCAAGAAGTGGGAGCGATAATACAAGGGCCAATGACAAGATCAAGACTCTAAGGTGATATCTAATTGCTCTACAACCATACTTGATGATGGAAGAGATTTGGAGTGATAAAGGCAGCTGGGAACTTAATTTGATGAACATCTAAGTAGAAACCCAACAACAGCCCATGCCTGCACCAAAAAATGGAGCGAAAGAGGGAGAAAACGCAAAAATCCAGCTTCCAATTTCAACTTGGCATCGGCCCCATTAGGCATACCTGGCATCATATGTCCTCTGCCAGCTAAAATTCTAGAATTCTAGTACTAACATGGCACCAGGTCCAGCACAGCTCCTGGTGCTAGGTATGCCTACAGAGGCCGGCACCAGGTTGAAACTAGAAGCTAGATTTCAACGTTATCTCCCTCTTTCACTCCATCTTTTGGTGTAGGCATGGGCTGTTCTTGGGATTTCACTTGGATGTTCATCAAATTGAGTTCACGGTTGCCTACATCACTCCAAATCTCTTCTATCATCAACTATAGTTGTAGGAGCAATCGGATATCGCCTTGGATTCTCTTGATCGTTGATCATGTCATTGGCCCGCACATTGTCGCTCCCCCTTCTTGAGTGAGAAGTACTTGGTTGGCTTGATTCCAGTCATACATATTCTGTGAAATCCCAATTAAAACCAACCCTAGAGTAAGGGGGTCGGGATGCATATCATATTTTCTTGCATGCATAAATATATTTCTATATGATTTTATGTGTTTTGGATATGTGATTTATAGTCTAGAAGGCTTAATTGTGCTTATTGAGTAAGAAGGACCAAATGGTAATTTTGCTTGAGGTGAAAATAGGGAGATAGCTTGAGGATTAAACTTCCATAGATTAAGCCTCAACCAACCAAAAAATTCCTTCACCATTGCACTCTATAATTCGGTCACCCTAAAGCTCATTCAAACATCATTCATCTCAGCAAAATTTCAGCCAAACCAGTTGGCCATTGAAGCTCAAAAGACCTCCTTCAACTAAGACATGCTTACCATATTTGCTACCATAATTCACTCCCTAAATTACTCCTTTTGAATTTCAAATAACCAGCTTTCCTTTTTTCTCCCAAATCTAAAAATTCAATCACCAGAATTCTCCAATCCATTCGGCCACCCTTTCTAAGCAAAATTTTGGCTAGCTTTCCTCCATTCTCTCCATTATCTCCAAACCTCCAAGAACACCAAGAACACACACCACCATTCTCCTAGCCTAAGACCACTCTAAACCCCTTCAATCTTCTCCAAAAACTCCAGATCACATCTACTCACTCTCTTGAATTCATTTATGCAATTTATAACATCAAACACAGAAATCAAGGTTCCACTTTCGGATAAAAAACCATAATTTTCTTGAAAGCTCAAGAACACTCTCAAGGTAAACATGATCAATTATCCCCGTCTCCTTTCCTCTTCGACCTTTAATGAAATAAACTAATAAACTCTCTCTCTCTCTCTCTCTCTCGGCCGAAATGGTTGCTCCAACCATGGCCATTTTTCTTCTTCCTCCTTCGATGGATCAAGCCTTCCAAGCGTGAGGATTCTCTTGAAACGTATTCAAGGTAGTCATCATTCAAGTAAGCCTCTTCAATTTTCTCATTAAATTCTAGATTCATGTCATTTAGATGTTGTTGGAAAATGATGGATTATGTTTGGAGATTAAGCATGTGTTTATATGATGGAGTTGAGATTGAAGTATGAGGATGAATGTGTTTATATGATGAAGTTGGGATTGATGCATGAGGATGATTTATCTTGGTTGAGTTTTATAATGTTTTACGGTTTGTTGAATGACCTTCATGTCATGAGTAGTATGAATGATTAAGCATGATAGATATTATGTCACCTTTGGTGAATAGGGTTTTATGTTCTTGTATCCTTGTTGAAGCAATGAAAATGATTATGTCTAGTGGAGTTTGGATCATGGGTTGGTAGTCATGGATCTATGCTTGTATTCATGATTTGAATGGTTTGTTGATTGGTTTAGAGTGTATATTCAAGGTTAGCAATAGGAACTATGATCAAGACCTTGATGCTCCTAATCTATTTAAGTTAGCCAATTTTATTTCATTAATAAAAATTAATACTATATTTTCTTTTGGAGATTTCGAAAACCCTAGGAAAATGTGGATTTGGATTCTTATATGAAATAATGATATTTTAATCAAATAAATAATATCTTTTGTTAAAATTAAAGTATAAAAATATTATATATAATAATATTATTAAATAAAGCCTTTTATATGAATAATCATAATAGGTAAAATATTAATATTGTAAGTCATATGTTCATAAATACTAATAAAATTTATTTATTATCTTTTAATCAAAACATATTAAAATTTACTTATTATTAATTTTATTTACCAATTATTTTCTAACCATTAATTATTAATAAATTATTATTTTAAATAATATCGTATAGGGTTTAGGACCCTTCATCAAATAAACCCTAATTTATTTATAACAAGATTTAGACCTACAACTTATTAGAAACTATTTCACAAACCCTAGTTATTTTATTATCAAGCTAGATTTATTTTATAAAATTCTTTTTATCATCTAGCCTTAAAGTTTGGGACACTAGGGTCATGGTTGTAGTAAGTTGAGTTAGAATTATTTGTGAAAGCAAATTTTGGCTTGAGTTTAATTATGGCTTGTGTTTACCCCCGGCGGGGTTAGGTCAGCTTTTGGAGATCTTTGATTTATCTCGAGCAAAGGATCAGACAAGCTCTTGCATAAAACTTATTTGTTGTAAAAGGTTACAATGGAAAGCTAAACACGAAGTATGTGAACACTGATTTGGTAAAGGTAATTAAGAACTGTTTCCTTACTTGTTTCTGTCAGACCAATTATTTGAAAATCAATAAGCAGTTTTACTCAAACACCAAACTGTTTCTAAAACCAATGTTGACACGGATTTTAGAAACCCTTAATTGCCATTTTCAAGTAAAGCTATGCTTTATCAGTTTTCTCCCAAGTGGAATAAACTACGTTGATTACTCAATAAGGGTAGGCTAGTAGTACTAGTTTTGAAGAGCAAGAGTAAGTCTTCTGGCAGGAGACTACCTCCAGAAGATGAACTCAACTTGGAAAAGCGATAGTACTACTTAGTCATTCCAGTCCGAGCTAGCAAGTTTCAGTTATGTGGATGGTGTGTTGCCAGAGTGGACAACCGGTTTTGTTTAGGTGTAGAAAAGGAGAAGTATCTTACCCGGTAGGCCGATTACCTACCTTTTGTCAGTTTGCACAAAGTGTCGTTTTATGACCGTTGTATGACTATGGGGCCCAATGTGTGGTAACCCATGGCCATCCTTTTGAGTGGTTGATTTTATTGTACATGTATGGTTAGAAAAGCCAAAATACCACTCTTGATTTTTAACATTGTTTATTGCTTGCCAGTACTTTTTCTTTTGAAATTCTTACACCTTGCATACATGAACTGCTTTCATTGAACACACAAAGCACACACAGACTTACTGAGATTTTTTATCTCATCACCCTTTTGCTATGTTTTCAGGTCGGTCCTACTGTGGTGATGAGTAGATAGTTTGTTGCTTGCTTTGAAGGCCTTGTGTTATTTTCTTTATGTATTGCTTTGAGAGGCGAGAGTGTTCAATGTATTTGTAGATTTGTCTTGAATTCTTGGATTATAATAAGTTTTAATTTTAAAGTATTTTTTTATTTTTGTTTGTGTGACCTATTTATAAAGATTCCTTGTCCTTTGAACGGGGTGACATCCCTGGCCCTATTGGGCCTAGGTAGTGAGGTGTTACAAGTGGTATCAGAGACTAGGTTTAGGCAAATATTGATAGTATATGTTTTGTTTATTGAAGTTCAAATCTTTATCTTACCTGTTTGGTTTATGCTGTAGGATGGTTAGAATGCTTAGAACCGCGAGGAAGGGGCAATAATGGCATCCTCCTATCCCTATCTACCTAGAAGACCTTCTAGTACCTCAGCCTGCTCCTCAGCTAGTTATTCCTTTGGAAGATAGCAGTGATGATGCGGTTCTAATCAATGAGCCACCCCTAATACCTGTGATAGATTTGAGTTCTGATAGTGAAAATGAGGAGATAGTCGTGGAGTATATTCCCCACCCTCCTAGCCCCATAGTTGATTTATCAGCAGGTAGTGATGACTCAGGGGAGATAGATTATGAATCTCTACCTAGGTCTTTTTTCATTCCTCCACCCAGCCAGGTTGAGATTAGGGAGAGTTCTAGGCGACCCAGGAAGAAGCCAATGGAAGGGTTTGTCAGTGGGGTTGGGATAGACTTCTCTAAGAACTCTGGGGGATGGTTGTATGAGGTTGATCTTGAAGATTCTGATGAGGACTAGGGGGGCTGAGAGTTATTATGATCAGGATGTTTATTTATTGTTTTTCATAAACCTCTATGTTAAGGAGTTTTATTTCTGTTTTCTGTTTAAATTCAAATTTATGCAAATAAGAGTACTTGAGTACTCTAAGATTTGAGAGAAAATTTATGAGCAATTCTTTAAACAAAAACTTGCATATGATTTTCTTTCACTTAAATCTGACTGTGAATGTATACATAACTAAAATGATTTAATCATTGAATGCATAAACTTATCATTTAGGTATAGTTTAGAATGGCATCCAAGCGCCGTGTAGTTTCGTTAAGCAGGAGAATTTCAGAAGCAGATCATGTGGCACCAGAAGTTGAGACAACCCAGATGCAATCACCCAACCGGGGTAATAAGAGTGAACCAGATATGGGAATAGGGTCTGAAGCACCGGTTGAAGTGATGATGGGGCAAGCATTTAGTAAGATGGCAGAGATACTGCAGACATTGACTGAGCGGAGAAATCCCAAGAGAGAGGATGAGGCATTGGAGTGGTATTTGAAGTTTCAGCCCCTCGTCTTCTTGGGCGAAGCTGAGCAAGATCAGAAAGCTGAGTAATGGATCGAGTAGATGGAAGACATATTTGCAATAATCCAATACAATGAGGAGCGAATGGTTAAGTTGGCTACATTCCGTTTGAGGGCCCAGCTCGAGCATGGTGGCAGTGGGTTCAGGATGACTGGGAGATGGTTAATCAGGAATGGACGTGGACCAACTTTGTTAAGCATTTAGAGCTGAGTATATCCCTCAGTGAATAGTGGAAAAGCGAGATGATGAGTTCTAAAATTTAAAGCAGGGAGGTATGACAGTGGCCCAGTATGCAGCCCGGTTCACCCAACTATCGAAGTACTGCAAGAGGCCAGTGGACACCGAGCAGAATAGGATGAGGCAGTTTGTCAAGGGATTGAGGTAGGAATTGAGGATGGCGTTTGCACCTTCTCCACCAACGAGCTATTCCGGGGCCGTAGATGTAGCTACCAGGACAGAAAATGAGGACCGCAGCAAGATGGCATCGAGACCCTTCCAGCAGCCAAGGCAACCTCAGGGACACTTCTAGAGACAACAATTCAACAAGCGCCCCGCCAACCAATAGTGGCAGAATCGGGGAAAGCAAGCTCGGACAGCACCAGTTGGACCTGCGCAGAACTTTCCGTTATGCCGGTAGTGTGGGAAAAGAGACCACACATAGAAGAACTATTAGTCCAAATGAGGTGATCGAAAATGTTATCATTGCGGCGACCCGAACCACCTGCGGAACGCTTGCCCTAAACTGCACCAAGTCCGGCAAGAAAATCCAGCTCAGAATCCAGGACCCAATAGAGCTAATACCATAGGAGCATCCGGGAGTGGAGCACCGAAGCCTCAAGTGAAGGCCAAGGTATTCGCTCTCAACAGAGAGGAGATTGGAACCGATGCAACAGTAGTAGAATGTGCGTTTATTATCCAAGAACGTTCCGTTAATGCATTGATAGATCCTGGCTCTACTCATTCCTATTTAAACAAGATCTGCGCATGTCATTTGGGTTGGGATAGAGTGGAGCTACCTTTTACCTTATTGGTAAGTACACCTTTGGGAAAGATGGTGCAAGCAGATCGGTATGTGTGAAATTGTAAAATTGATGTGGGGAGAAAAAGCTTGAAGGGATATTTGATAGTGTTGGATATTGAGTATTATAATTTGATATTGGGAATGGATTAGCTAGCAAAGCATGGGGCTAGGGTAGACTGTAAGGATAAATCAGTCTAATTCATTAGACCGTGTTGTGATGTGTTGGAATTCGATGGCAAGAGAGTAAAAGAATTGAAGTATTTGATAGCAAGGGCTATGGCCTAGAAAATGCTAAAGCAAGGATATCAAGGATACTTAGCGTATGTGATAAACAATCTAAAGGACTAGTGCATTCTAGAGGACACCGAGGTAGTGAAGGACTTTCCCAATGTGTTCCCAGTGGAACTTACCTCTTTAGCTCCCAGCCGAGAAGTTGAATTCACCATTAACCTAGTTTTGGGAGCCGAACTAATATCTCGAACCCCGTATCGGATGGCACCGGTAGAGCTGAAAGAGCTGAAGAAGCAGTTAGAAGAGTTAGTGAAGCAAGGTTACATCAGACCTAGCACGTCGCCCTGGGGAGTACCCGTACTGTTTGTGAAGAAGAAGGATGGGACTTTGAGGTTGTGTACCGACTATTGGGGCTTGAACAATCTGACAATCAAGAACAAGTATCCCTTACTGCTGATTGATGAGCTGTTCGATTAGTTACAAGGATCCAGTTGCTATTCTAAATTAGACCTGAGGCATGGGTACTATCAAGTGCAGATAAAAGAGGAGGATATTCCCAAGATGGTCTTCAACACTAGATATGGACATTTTGAGTTTGTGGTAATGCCGTTCAGGGTGACCAATGCTCCAGCAGTATTCGTGGATTTGATGCATCGAGTGTTCCAACCCTATTTAGACAAGTTCGTGGTGGTCTTTATCGACGATATTCTAATTTATTTCAAGAGTCTGGAGGAGCATGTAGAACATTTGAAGCTTATATTAGAGAAGCTACGGGAGCACAAGCTTTTTGCTAAGTTTAGCAAATGTGAGTTCTGGCTGGATAGTATAGCATTTCTTAGCCACATGGTGACCAAGGATAGAATCGGGGTAGACCCAGCAAAAGTTGAAGTAGTGTCAAACTGGAAGCAATCGGAGAACATCACCGAGATTCGAAGCTTCTTGGGATTGGCTGGTTACTATAGGAGGTTCATCAAAGGATTTTCAACGCTTGCATCGCCTATGACCCGACTACTGAGAAAAGATGTTCCATTTGTTTGGAGTGAAAAATGTGAGAAGAGTTTTCAAGAGCTGAAGTGAAGATTGATGACAGCACCAGTGTTGTGTCTACCAGAGGGAGATAAGCCTTACGCTCTGTATACCGATGCTTCGAAGGAAGGATTGGGAGTAGTTTTGATGCAAGACCGGAAAGTGATTGCTTATGCTTCCCGGAAGTTGAGGCCTCATGAAGTTAACTACCCTACACATGATCTAGAGCTAGTAGCCATTGTGTTCGCTCTCAAGAAATGGCGACACTATCTATATGGGGTGGAATATGAAGTGTTCACTGACCACAAGAGCCTGAAGTACATCTTCACCTAGAAGGATTTGAATTTGAGGCAGCGACGGTGGATGGAATTTTTAGAAGAGTACCATTGTCCAATCAACTATCATCCCGGGAAGGTCAACACTGTTGCTGATGCCCTGAGCAGAAAAGTTAGTATGGCCAGATTAAGAGTACAGGAGATTCAAGTAGTTCAGGATGTGTTGGACAGGAGAGTGGAAGTGTAAGAGAAGAGAATTATTGTTAGCAACCTGAAGTTGACACCAGATGTAAGGCAAGAAATTGTGGAAGCTCAGCAAAGTAACGCAGAATTTCAGCTTTTCAAGGACAAGGAGCTTAAATAGAAAGGCAGAGAATTTCGGCAAGACGAAGTGGGAGTTTTGTATTTCAGGGAGCAGTTATGTGTGCCCGGAGAGCATCGATTGAAGGACAGAATTTTGGAAGAGGCGCATAGGAGCAAGTACGCCATTCATCCTGAGGAAGTCAAAATGTACCAGGATCTGAAAAGGGCCTATTGGTGGCCCAGAATGAAGCGGGATGTGGTTAAATATGTCTCGACATGTCTTACTTGTCAGAAGGTCAAAGCAGAGCATAAGAAGCCAGCAGGGCTATTACAACCATTGCCAGTACCTGAATGAAAATGGGAAGAAGTGACCATGGACTTTGTTACCAGACTTCCTATGTTAAGGACCCAGAAGAATGCTATATGGGTAGTGGTGGATCGACTGATCAAATCGGCTCATTTCATACCAATGAATGTAAGAGACATTATGGAGAAGTTGGCTCAGACCTGTGAGCGAGAAATAGTCCGACTGCATGGAGTACCTTCGAGTATTGTGTCTGACCGAGACCCGAGGTTTACATCTCGATTTTGGGGCAAATTTCAAGAATCAATGGGGTCGAGTTTGAAGTTCAGTACAACGGTACATTCGCAGACTGATGGGTAGTCCGAAAGGGTTATTCAGGTATTAGAGGATATGCTAAGAGCGTGTGTTCTGGATTTCAGAGATAAGTGGATCGAATGTGTGCCGTATGCGGAGTTATCATATAATAATAGTTATCAACCTTTAATTGGGATAGCTTCGTATAAGGCCCTGTATGGACGCAAGTGTTAGGTACCACAATACTGGAGTTGGTCAGAAGATGGACACATAAGCAAAATCGGAGAAGTCTGTGTTCAGGAAATGTTGGACAAAGTTAAGTTAATCAGGGAAAGGTTGAAGGCAGCTCAGAGTCGATAAAAGAGCTATGCAGATAATAGGCGAAGAGAGTTGGAGTTTCAAGTAGGAGACAGTGTATTTCTTAGATTGACGCTAAATAGAGGAATCTTGAAGCATCCGAAAGGTGGAAAGCTAAATCCGAGGTATTTTGGACCGTTCCTGATAAAGGAAAGGATTGGGTCGGTAGCATATCATTGGACTTGCCAAATGGATTGATGGGAATTCATGATGTGTTTCATGTGTCACAGTTGAAGAAGTATAATGCCAATCCCGTTCATGTTCTGAATAATAAGCCATTGGTGTTACAATCCGATTTGAGCTATGTGGAGAATCCCGTGCAAATATTGGACCGCATAATCAGCAATCTCTGGAACAAGAAGATACCGATGGTAAAAGTTCAGTGGGAGCATCATGGCACGCGAGATGCCACATAGGAATCAAAAGAGTGGGTAAAGTCTGAGTATCCCGATCTGAGATAGAGGTATGACTGAATTTTGGGACGATATTCTCCTAAGGAGGGGAGGATATGAAACCCCAATTACAACTAACCCTAGAGTAAGGGGGTCATGATGCATATCATATTTTCTTGCATGCATAAATATATTTTTGTATGATTTTATGTGCTTTAGATATGTGATTTATAGTCTAGAAGGCTTAATTGTGCTTATTGAGTAAGAAGGGCAAAATGGTAATTTTACTTGAGGTGGAAATAGGGAGATAGCTTGAGGATTAAATAGGAAAAATATTTGGGAGAGAAAATAAGAACAAGAGTTGTTGTGATTTAGTGGTTAGAGCTTTAGAATAAATTCTTTAGGTCTTAAGTTAAAATTCCATCATTTGAGTTTTAGCATGATTAAATTTTATTTTAGATAGGTAGGCTATTTTCGGCCCTTGTATGCCTTAGGAAGGTGTAGGAATGTTGTCCTAGGGGAGACATGAAAGGAATTTCCTAATCCTACTCTTGTGCCCCACAAAAATTCCTCAGGAATTCATACCCTTTTTGTTCTCTAGCTTACCTTAATTCTTGATTAAATAAGCTGCTTAATTTATCTAAGCCATTTTATTTAGAGAAAATTCCAGCAAGGTTCTATGATTTTGAAGCTTCGAAAATGCCTCTTGGAGGATGGAATTTTAACTAAAAATGGGGTAGAGTTATGGAAGGTTCCCAAGAAAATTAATCTTCGTGGTTGAACCTTCAAACTCCAACCTATATGTATTCATCTTCTTCATGTAGTAATCTGGAAAATTTTTCCAGCTTCTTGACCAGTCCAATTGTCGAAATCTTCAGCCATCATTCCCTCTCAAATAATTCCAGAAAAATAAACAATTTACTCAGCTTGAAGACTAAAAACTTTGGCCGAAACTCGGACTGCACAAAGCTATGCAAACCAGAGAAAAATTCTGGGTAGAATTCGCAGCTTAATATTCCAAAAACCAAGCTGTTTCTTCTAGACTTCAAACCAGTATTTCATCTCTGACTTTCCTCCATAAAGAAGGCTAGAAACCAGCCTTACAGTACCCTCCAATACCCTTTCAAACCTGCTGCAAATCGGATGGAGCATGGCAGAAAAAACTGCACGAAATTTCCAGCAAAACCTTCGAGCAAGCAACCAGAAATTCCAGCTTTGTTTCCTTCTCACCCTTGTCCGAAACTCACACCATTTTTCTGTAAAACCAACATTAGTCAGCCATGGACTGAACTTCATCATCTCTACCATTGTTCTGCACGAAAAGAGCTCCATGGCTACCCCTTGAATCACTCTATCAATCACTGCAATCAAGCCTTCAATTGGAGTCCAAAATTCCAATTAATTATTTCATCAAACTTCCAGGGATTAAGCCTCAACCATCCAGAAAATTCCCTCACCATTGCACTCCATAATTCGATCACCCTAAAGCTCATTCAAACATCATTCATCTCAGCATAATTCCAAACAAACCAGTTGGCCATTGAAGCTCAAAAGACCTCCCTCAACCAAGACATTCTTACCATATTTGCTACCATAATTCACTCCCTAAATTACTCTTTTTGAATTTCAAATAACCAGCTTTACTTTTTTCTCCCAAATCTGAAAATTTAATCACCAGAATTCTCCAATCCATTCAGCCACCCTTTCTAAGAAAAATTTCGGCTAACTTTCCTCCATTCTCTCCATTCTCTCCAAACCTCCAAGAACACACACCACCATTCTCCAAGCCTAAGACCACTCTAAGCCCCTTCAATCTCTCTAAAAACTCTAGATCACATCAACTCACTCTCTTGAATCCATTTCTACAATTTATAACATCAAACACCGAAATTAAGGTTCCACTTTCGGATCAAAAACCAGAATTTTCTTGAAGGCTCAAGAACACTCTCAAGGTAAACATGATCGATTAGCTCCGTCTCCTTTCCTCTTCGACCTTTAATGAAATAAACTAATAAACGCTCTCTTCTCTCTCTCTCTCTCTCTCTCTCTCTCTCTCTCTCTCTCTCTCTCTCTCTCTCTCTCGGCCGAAATGGTTGCTCCAACCATGGCCATTTTTCTTCTTCCTTCTTGGACGGATCAAGCCTTCCAAGCATGAGGATTCTCTTGAAACGTATTCAAGGTAGTCATCATTCAAGTAAGCCTCTTCAATCTGCTCTTTAAATTCTAGATTCATGTCTTTTGGATGTTATTGGAAAAGGATGGATTATGTTTGGAGATTGAGCATGTGTTTATATGATGGTGTTGAGATTAATGTATGAGGATGAATGTGTTTATATGATGGAGTTGGGATTGATGCATGAGGATGATTTGTCTTGGCTGAACTTTATGATGTTTTAGGGTTTGTTGCAAGCCTTCATGTCGTGAGTAGTATGAATGATTAAGCATGATAGATATTATATCACCTTTGGTGAATAGGGTTTTATGTTCTTGTATCCTTGTTGAAGCCATGAAAATGATTATGTCTAGTGGAGTTTGGATCATGGGTCGGTAGCTATAGATCTATGCTTTTATTCACGATTTGGATGGTTTGTTGATTGGTGTAGAGTGTATATTCATGGTTAGCAATAGAAACTACGATCATGACCTTGATGTTCCTAATCTATTTAAGTTAGCCAATTTTATTTTATTAATAAAAATTAATACTATATTTTTTCTAGAGATTTTGAAAACCCTAGGAAAATGTGGATTTGGATTGTTATATGTAATAATGATATTTTAACCAAATAAATGATATCTTTTGTTAAAATTAAAGTATAAAAAAATTATATATAATAATATTAAATAAAGCCTTTTATATAAATAATCATAATAGGTAAAATATTAATCTTGTAAGTCATATGTTCATAAATACTATTAAAATTTATTTATTATCTTTTAATCAAAGCATATTAAAATTTACTTATTATTAATTTTATTTACCAATTATTTTCTAACCATTAATTATTAATAGATTATTATTTTAAATAATATCATCTAGGGCTTAGGACCCTTCATCAAATAAACCCTAATTTATTTGTAACAAGATTTAGACCTACAACTTATTAGAAACTATTTCACAAAAGCTAGTTATTTTATTATCAAGCTAGATTTATTTTATAAAATTCTTTTTATCATCTAGCCTTAAAGTTTGGGACACAAGGGTCATGATTGTAGTAAGTTGAGCTAGCATTATTTGTGAAAGCAAATTTTGGCTTGAGTTTAATTATGGCTTGTGTTTACCCCCGACGGGGTTAGGTCAGCTTTTGGAGATCTTTGATTTATCTCGAGCAAAGGATCAGACATGTTCCTGCATAAAACTTATTTGTTGTAAAACGTTACTATGGCAAGCTAAACACGAAGTATGTGAACACTGATTTGGTAAAGGTAATTACGGACTATTTCCTTACTTATTTCAGTTAAGCCAATTATTTGAAAATCAATAAGCAGTTTTACTCAAACACCAAACTATTTCTAAAACTAATTTTGACACGAACTTTAGAAACCCTTAATTGCCATTTTCAAGTAAAGTTATGTTTTATCAGTTTTCTCCCAAGTGGGATAAACTACGTTGAGTACTCAATAAGGGTAGGCTAGTAGTACTAGTTTTGAAGAGCAAGAGTAAGTCTTCTAGCAGGAGGCCACCTCCAGAAGATGAACTCAACTTGGAAAAGCGACAGTACTACTTAGTCATGCTAGTCCGAGCTAGCAAGTTTTAGTCATGTGGACTATGTGTTGCCGGAGTGAAAAACTGGTTTTGTTTGGGTGTAGAGAATGAGGTGTATCTTACACGGTAGGTCGATCACCTACCTTTTGTCAGTCTGAACAAAGTGTAGCATTTTGACCATTGTATAGTTATGCGGTCCAACGTGTGGTAAACCATGGCCGCTCTTTTGAGTGGTTGATTTTATTATAGATGTATGGTTGGAAAAGCCAAAACGCCACTCTTGATTTTTAACATCGTTTATTGCCTGCCAGTACTTTTTTTTATGAAATTCTTACACCTTGCATACATGAACTGCTTTCACTGAACACGCAAAGCACACACAGACTTTCTGAGATTTTTTATCTCATCACCCTTTTGCCATGTTTTCAGGTCGGTCCTGCTGTGGAGATGAGTAGATAGTTTGTTGCTTGCTTTGAAGGCCTTACGTTATTTTCTTTATGTATTGCTTTGAGAGGTGAGAGTATTCACTGTATTTGTGGATTTGTCTTGAATTCTTGGATTGTAATAAGTTTTAATTTTAAAGTATTGTTTTATTTTTGTTTTTGTGACCTAATTGTAAAGACCCCTTGTCCTTTAGACGGGGCGACATCCCCGGCCCTGTTAGGCCTAGGTAGTGGGGTGTTACAAGTGGTATCAGAGATTAGGTTTAGGCAAATATTGATAGTGTATGTTCTATTTATTTAACTTCAAATCTTTATTTAACCTGTCTTGTTTATGCTGTAGGATGGTTAGAATGCTTAGAACCACGAGGAAGGGGCAGCAATGGCATCCTCATGTGCCATGGTTATCAAGTTCAAGTTTATCAAAATAACTCCAAGGTATTTTGTTTCCTAAGCATTGTACTTTGATTCCAATGTCTGGAGTCCTTACAGGACCGCCTATGAGATGGACATTAGGTACAATATGAAGTAAATGAAAATAGTTGAGTGAATCAATAAAGGATTCACTACTCCTAATAGTAGGAGTGAATATCTCATGGCCACTTGTAGGAATCATTACTCATGAACACATAGCCAAAGCGACTATGTGTTGGAAATAGTTCCAATTGATACACATGATAAGTAATGGATTCTGAGAACAAGTTCTAAAATATTCGGAGCGGAATTAATTAAGTTTTTGGATGGAGTTGCCACTAATTCCATACTCTAAACAAAATAAGATATTGTTTGGTGAAAGGAGTTTATTGCACTGACATTTCACTATTAAAAGGTTTATGTCAAGCAACTTGACTTTTTGGACTTTTGGGTGGTCATGATGTATTGTTAGATACTGCTCATGATCTGCGAAATATGAATTTATTAATTAGAGAATTAATAAATTTAATCCTAGTTAGAATTAATAAATTAATTGTAATTATTAAAAGGATTATTAATTCTATTATGATAGAATTAATTCATATTAGCTACCAAATGACTAGAAAACCCAATAAGTCACACACAATAGATGAATTGGAACTCTAAATATTATTTGAAAATATTATGAGGTTAATTTGTGAGAAGAAATAACTTTATGGGGTGAATTATAAGTAGTTATAATTCTTGGGGCCAAATTGTAATTAGCAATACCTTATGGGCTAAATAGCAATTTGGAAATCCATATGCCATAATGAAAAGATAAGAAAAGGTTCAATTATTATTTGATTCCTAAAACGTTTAGAAACAAACAAAAGGCTTTCTTCGATTAGCCATATATATATATATGGTTTTGGCCAAGAAAAAAAAGGGTTACTAAGTTTTCTTTTGGAAATACATTGTGGTTTTCTTTTCTTTTCACAGTGAACACGGTTTTTTTCATTTTTTCTTATTCTTCTTTCGAAAGAAGCTTTTCTCTTCTCCAATTAAATTAATTATAAAGCTACCAAGATTATTCTACCAGCATACATTTGGTAGTTCTTAAGTACGTTCTTCATGCAGATCAATATTAGAGAAATTCCTATCTTTGGAATTTGGCGACTCGATTGAAACGATTTTTGAAGGGGATTCGCGTGGAAGAAAATTTTTTAAAAGCTGGGTTTTTGAGGTAACTATTTTTTTCTTCTCTTCTTATGATTCGTTTAATTGTATATCAGTGATTCTTTGAGTGGATTTCGTTTTATTTTTCCGCTGCGTGTAAACTGATATGCATGATCGAAATCTAACATCACTAAACTAGCATAAAGATTTTGAAGAGGATATTATCTACAATAATAGATATAGTATTGATAATTTAGATAATAACTATTTTAGTTTTTATTAAACCAGAATTTTATTTGTCTCAAAAACTATGTTCTGAACTTTTCTTTCCCTCAATATTTCAGCCCTTCTTCTCCTATTCTTCTCCATTATTTCGGCCATCCAAGAGCAGAAGAGAATATGCTTTTTCCTTCCTTTTAAACTCAAGAAAACCAAAACTAGGAAGGAGTTCTATACTCCTTCAAACACTCAGCTTTATCCGTTCTTCTTTTAGATGAGAGTTGGAGTTTATCTAAATTGCATCACTTTCATCCTCTACACTCTAGGAAAACCGAAACACCCACTCCCCTGCTCACATTTTCGGCCATAACAATTACACACACACACACACACACGAAATCATTCAAAGCAAAAACACACTCTCATTTGGCACAAAACTGAAACACGAGACTCCTTCTCAAACACTCTCTCGGCTACTCTTGTTTTACTAGAGCAAGAAGCTAATTTCTAACTTTTCTTCTTCTTCTCTTGCTTGATCAAGGACACACCAAGAGTAAATACCAATCTCGAGTCATTGTTGGTCTTTTTGACACCAAAACGACATTACACAACTTTCTCGTACTTTCACTTAACTTCTATCAAAGTACACTTCTTTTCCACTTCTCTTAAGGTCAAAATAACCATACACTCTATGCCATTCCATAAGACAAATAGAGAGCTCTTTCTTGGGTACAAGTGAATGCAACCACACACTACATTGTTATCATTCACTTGGATAAAAAAAAGGCCATCGCAAGGTAAATATCTTGTTTTACCTTCTTTTATTCTTCATGTTCTTTATAAAAATAAATCAAAGGGATTGATCTACCTTTTACCATACAAACTCATCTTCAAGCTAAAGATCTAGGCAAGATGACGTCTTTCTCTTTCGCGTGGATTTGATTTAGTCATCAAAGGGGTCGTCTTGTTCTTAATAGATCTACTCTTCTAAGAGGTAAGCTCTGAAACTATCAAATAACTTAGTTGGCTCAATTTATCTAGAGAATTTAATAAGTTGAGCTATGATCTATATTTTTGTTGATCATATAGTATCAAATATGTGATATTGAAGATTTACGCTTTTCAGTTGTTTAATCTTTACAAGTTGAAGTTTGAGTTGTTGAGTTATGAGTATGATGTTGTAATTGAAGGACATTTATACTATGTCATGGTCATATCATTACTTTGGGATACATTGTTAAATAGATTATTTTGTATAGATTTGATCATGTAACTATTTAGGACAGTATGAGATTTATGGTTATTAATTTGAAGAATTTATGCATTGATGAGACCGTTGAATATGAGAATGCTTGGTAGGATCTTATATCTGACGAATTTGAATATTTTGATTTTGTCATTTATTGGGACATATTATGACTCCAAATTATTATATGGTTTAGATAAAGTATTTATCGAGGTAAAATATCAAGGCAGTTAATTTTCCATATTTGTCTGAATTGATACAAGTAAGTCCTTGCGTAAATGATTTTCCAATATAATTCTTTTACTTGCAAGTCAGATATATTTTGACAATGTACTGAGAATGATTACAAGGGTTGCAAGCTTAGACTGTTTGCTAACTAAAGTTTGACAAATAAGATTTACACTAATGGTTTATTTTACACCTCAAATCCTTTTATTTACATTAAGATGCACTTGTTAAATTTTTTTTAAGCTTGCTTGTGGAAAAAAATGCTTGCAAAGCTGAGGCATTTGGAAATGATGTTTCAAACACATTCTCGATTGATTATATATCGTTGAGGGCAGGCTACTAGTACTGGTCTTTCTCAGTTAGGGCAAGTCTTCCAGTTGGTAGCCACCTCTGGAAGATGAACTCTAGCTGGGAGAGTATCAGTACTTCTAGATCGAGCCGTCCGAGCTAGCACTAGTTTGTAATAACTTTTATCCCAGAGTGGACTACCGGTGTGTTTAGGATGAGAGATGGAGGAGTATCTCACCCAGTAGGCTATACACCTATCTTGTATCAGCATGCACAAAATGTGGCCTCCTGATTGTCTTTGTGCACAATGTGTGGCATCCAGACTGTTTTCTTGTCATGGTGCACAATGTATGATGCCATGACCGTTGTTAGAGTGGTTATTTATTTTTGTTTTGTTTAATATGTGATAATGAAAAACACTATTCTTTGTTTTGAGAAATTGAGTTGCGACTTGCAAATACTTTCTTATTTCTCAACTGTGCATACATAAAATCACTTTGAACTGTACAAGAGCACAACAAGACTTACTAAGATGTAAATCTCACAATTTTTGTATCATATTTTCAGAAGTTAACCACTTTGATCATGTTAGACACCTTTAGAGCTAAAGATTCTTTTTATTATTTCTTTGTATTTTTATTTTTATTTTTTTCATAACTAGCAGTTGATTTGATGTAGAATTTGTTTAAGTTTTGAGATAGTTGTAATAAGTTGTTTGTTCTCTTTCATTTGTTTAGAATTTCTTTTTTACCTCAATATAAAGACCTCGGTCCTTTAGACGGGGTGACATCCCTGCCCTTTTTGGGTACATAAGTAGCAGGGTATTACAAGTGGTATCAAAGCTTAGGTTTAGGCTAATATTTGATCTTTTAGTTTTTATTTCTTAAGTATTTTGGATTTGGTACTAACCCCTGTGTTTTCTTTATAGGATGGTTAGAAGATTTCTTGCAGTTGTGAGAGATTGGCCCCTAGGTTGTGCAAATCCACTTGCCCCGATCCCTATATCAAACCCATCTTTATTTGATACAAAGTCTGAACTAGAGATAGGGTGGTTTATGAGTGATAATGAAGTACAACATGAGGCACTTGTGTTAGTTGACCTTACCTAATGAGAATCAAGCCAGCCAAATGGTTTAATTTCAAGAAGGGGGAACGAACTTGCAAGGACCAATGACATGATCAAAGGTCAAGAGTTTCTTAGGGGATATCCAAATGTTCCTACAACAATGTTTGAAGATGGAAGAGATTTGGAAGGGTGATGAAGGCAGACAAGTGCTAATTTGATGGCTATCCAAAAGGGAACACAACAACAACTCAAGCCTGCGCTAAATGAGGGTGAAAAAGCAGAGCCCAATAGACCAGAGCCTACTTGGCGCTAGGCCCGAGCAGCCTACCTATCGCTAAGTCCAACTACTGGCAAAACATTGGAATTCCAGTGTAAACCTGGTTCCAGCTCTAGAGCCTACACTTGGTGCTAGGTCCTGTCGGGCAACATACCCCGCTTTCATATTTTGTTGATTTTATCCGATTTTCTTCTATTTCAAACATTTTGTTAAGACTTTTTAATCCCCTATTTTGTCTATGGGCCCTACTAATCACTTAGTTATGGTTAGGGTAGTACAAATAACTTTTTTTTTGTGATTTAGCAAGACAATCAATCTACTTTATTCAAATTTGAAAGAAAAGACTTGAGAGGTCATTATCTCCTTATTCATCATGTTCAAAGCCATGCTTAGGGTTTAGTCCACCCTTTTAATGAGTTTCTAAATCTTGTGAATAATCTAATGTGGTTTCTCTTGATTAGGTCTTAGTTGCTTTGTTCTTCTAAGGTTTATCTTCAATTCCATTATTTGGGCGCCTATAATTCTATTTCTTATATTCCTGATTGCCTTTGTTGTTTTAAGAATATTTGGGTAAATTGATATTAATCTTACTACTATTCTTGTGGGTCTTTAGGGCTTAGTTCTTCAAGGGTTTGCTAGAGTATAGATAGATAGTTATTTTTCCTTCATTTTGTCTACAAACTTTCACTGTTTGGGTTTCATTATTTGAGCCAATGTTTGCGTCCATTGTTGCCCATTATTCCAACTACTAAACTACTTAAGATCATATCAAAGAGTTTGGTATTAGTGAAAGGAAAGCTTTTATTGCAGTCGAAGCTTGAAATTAATAAAAGGAGCCCTACAAAATTGAAGAAAAAATAGGGAAATCTCGTAATTCAAAAACATACTTCAAAAAGGTCTTGATATCTTTGTTATTTCTTGAATTTTTTTTCTTGAGAAAATTGCTCCTTGATATTATTATAATGCTTGGAAACAAATTTGTCTTGTGTTTGATGTGAAAATGGGCTTGATTATTGGTGAAAATATTAGTTAGTTTTAAGTGACGGGATTGCAACCAAGGTGTTTGATGAATGTCTTATGAGAATGTTTGTGGCTATAGTTGGGAGTTTTGACTTTTATTTTCATTCTTTGGGATATTAAGACTTGATATATCACTATATTACTGAAATCCATGCTCACTTAACTTAACTTCACCAATTGCTCACTTGTGATTATCTTGTTCTTCATATCACTATTTACTAGTTGTCTTGTTTCTTTCTTCTTGCTAATTCTTGTTCATTTCTTGTTTGAAATTCCATCCTTAAGCTTTAGTGATTGTTCTTGCACTAATTGAGTCCATACTTTTTGAAATTCATGCTTGAAAACTTGCTTGTTTAATGTGCCCAATAAGTGTTTGTTGAAATTCCCCTAAGACCCCATAATTGAAAATTCCATTGATTTTTGTTGACTCACTTAGTTGGACAAAATCTTTAGCTATTAGAGAGAATTAGGATTGAATAAAAAGGTTGAGTGTTGAGGAAATAGCAAGAGGGTGAAACTATTATAAAAAAAGCCAAAGAGGGAAAACACGAGTGTAGAGTAAATACTATTGAGAGTACACACGCAAGGGAGTAAAGAGGGGCTCTACTTCTTTTGTTAATCTATTTTTTGCAGATATAACTTATTGAATACTCCATTGTCATAACCCATGAAAAAGAAATTCGTAGGCCTAATCCAAGTGGACCTAATAGGCAACAAGAAGAACCACTTGATGCTAGGGCATTGCTAGATGATTTAAATTCCATGATGAGGACAATGCACAATATGTTTAAAGATGTGACAAGGAAGATCACAGAATTGAGGCAACAATTGAGTCATTCTTCTACCGTAGCGCAACAAAGAGGCCAAGAACAATTTGATAGTTCCTAGCCCTAGAATGACGGAAGATGATACACATATTCCTCCACTAAATGTTCAACAAGGTAAAGATTAGGATGATCATTCTATTAGAGGATTCCAACAAGCTCTCATGAGAGGAAAAATACATGGTATGAGAGAAGGATGAGGTAGGGGCTAAGGAATGAATAGTGAAAACAATCTAAGAGGGTTGGAATGAGAGTTTGATGGAACAAAGAGAGAATATATTCTACACAAGGTGTCTCATCATTTAGACGCCTTATAGTGTCATTGCGGATAGTAAAATTTGCACTAAGGTGATTAGTGCAAGCTTAGTTGATAAATTAAGCATGAAATGGATTAAATTCCTCAAACCCTACAAGCTACAATGGTTGAATGATAGTAGAGAGTGGACGATCAACAAACAAGTCTTGGTATCATTTGAGATGGAAAATTACAAAGCGGATGTGTTATATGATGTGGTACCTATGCAAACAAGTCATTTGCTCCTAGGAAGGCCTTGGCAATATGATATGAATGTGAAGCATGATGAGAGGAAGAACACTTATTCCATTGTCAGTGAGGGTTCCAAATTCACTCTAACCCCTATGCCCCATAGTGAAGTGAACAAAGACCAAAGAATCATGAGGGAAAGAGAAAAGAAAAAAAGAGCACAAAATGACAAATAAAAATAAGAGTTAGAGAGAAAAGAATAAGAAAGGAAAGAGAAATGATTGAAGGAGAAAATGGAAAAACAAGTGCCTTTGACCATCATAGATGGGAGTAAGTAAGGACAAAAGAGGGGAGGCAAAAGAATGGTGAACTATTTTGCAAAGGAAAGTGAGATCATAGAAGTAATAGAGGCTAAAGAACAGGTTATCCTTCATATTTGCAAGGGATCTTATGTTTCTACTAATGACTTTACTTTGTCTTTGCCTAACGAAATTGCAGCTATTCTCCAAGAATTTGATGATGTTTTCCTAAAGGAGGTGCCCAGAGGATTTCCACCCATAAGAGGAATTGAGCATCAAATAGACTTTATGTATAAAGCCATCACCCCCAATTGACCGGCCTATAGAACCAATCCAAAAGAGGCTAAGGAATTACAAAAGCAAGTGGAGGAATTGCTTGAGAAGGGACATGTGAGAGAGAGCCTAAGCCCATGTGTGGTTCCGGTTCTCTTGGTTCCCAAGAATGATGGGATGTGACGCATATGTGTAGAGTGTCATGCCATCAACAATATCACGATTAAGTATTGCTATCCCATTCCTAGACTAGATGACTTACTTGATGAATTATTTAGTGCATGTATTTTCTCTAAAATTGATTTCAAATTTGGTTATTACCAAATTAGAAGTAGGGAAAAGGATGAATGGAAAATGCCTTTTCAAACTAAACAAGGATTATATGACTAGGTTCTTATGCCTTTTGGATTGTCGAATGCTCCTAGCACTTTCATGCACCTTATGCATCATGTTTTAAGAGAATTCATTAGAAAATTTGTTGTTTTGTGCTTTGATGGTGTATTGATTCATAGCCAATCATATGTAGATCATTCGAATAATCTTCAATGTGTACTTGTTAATCTTAGAAGGGAGAGATTGTATGGTAACTTGGAAAAATGCTCTTTTTGTTTGGAAAGGGTTACATTCCTTGGGTATATTGTAAGTACTAAGGGGATTATGGCTGATGAGGAAAAAGTGAAAGCCATCTAAAATTAGCCTAGTCCTACCACGATTACCTAAGTTTGTGGTTTTCATGGACTAACTGGTTTCTATAAGAGATACATCAGGAATTTTAGTACCCCAGCATCCCCTCTAACTGAAGTGGTGAAGAAAAATGTAGGTGATCCGTTAATTTTTTGCATATAAAATTATCAATTTTAAATCTATCCCTTAATCAAGTCTTAATTGAAACATTAATTCCAAAATATACATGTGAGCAAGTATACTCACCGCAAGCATAGTATATAGAATTAACGAGTATCGATCCTGAAAGGAATAAGCACACACTAATTACTTTTCTTTCATTGTTTAACCTATCCAATAAAGTATGAAAGAAATAAAAATAAAAATTATATATATATATATATATATAACTCATGGAGAGAAAAACATTTAATTAAATAATTATTCTCAAAAGTATGTCATGAATTATTTAACACTTATCACAACCAATTATTTTCATGGCATCAAGAAGGAATATAAAGTAAAGTTCAATCGTTTCCTAAGTCATGAACTTACTTATATAAACTCCACTTCTTTCCCAATCCATAGAATTACTATCTCTTAATTAAATTAGCAGATTTTTCAATCGAACTAAAATAACTAAAAGATGCATTAAACTCAATTTCTTATAAACATAACATTAGATAATAACCATATACTCCAGGAGAAATTACCTAATCTTTAATTACCTAGGTTCTATAATCTTAACTTCGCTTTTCAAGTCCATTAAGATTAACAAATATGTAGAATTGATTAAATTAAATTCAATCTAACTTCATTTCCCAAATTTAATTCCATCAACCTAAATAAAATCAAGTAATCAAACACAAAAAAAAAAAAAAACTAATTAATTAATCAAAGAACTAAATTAACTCAAAATCATAAATCCAAGAATAATATCTAAATGTAATTAAAGAATTAAAATCATCATTGTTCAAGAAAAAGAAAGCAAGGGAAAGAGATAAATACTCATAGACAAGCCTTTCAATTTCCAATGAAAACTCCTCCAAGAATCAATGCTCCTTGAGCAATTTCTCTAGAGAAAATATTGGTAATGCACTCTAAATTATATCTAAGTCTCTACATTGTGCACACTCTCTTTCTAAGGCAATTAGCCTTTATTTATAGGCTTACAAAGTTCCTAAAAAAATCCTAAGTAAAGAAGAAGTAGTTTCCTAAAAATTCAAAACCAAAAAGGAGTTGTAATTTTCCCTAATAAAAACTAAATAAAACAAAATAAGGGAAGAAAGTCCACTGCCTTCAATTTGAAAGAACTGGACATAATTCGGAAACTTGATTTTGTTTTTGTCGTATGCACTGAACACCTTCTTTGCATTGAATTGAAATTAGCTTCCAATTGAGCCATATGGAAGCTGTCCAGTCGAAATCCTTCAATTGGTCTTGGATTGGCTTATCAAGCCACCATCCAAGCTACATGGAATTGTCCAGCCGAGGGGCATTTTTGTTGCAATCGGCTTGCTGAGCCAACAACCAAGCCGTACCAAGCCACCGAATTGCTGCTTCTTTTTTTTAGTTGCTTTCTTGTTTAGCCGCGGCTTAGTCAAGCCGTGGCTTTGCTTCACACACATGACACACTTTGCTTTCCATTTTTGTTGACTTTGTTTCCTTGTCTAGGACCTACCGGTTTCATTCTTTTGCTTTTGTCTCCTTTTGGTGAGCCATGACCGAGCCGTGGCTTTTGTTTCCATTTCCTTTCCAAGCTCCAATTTCACTTGCTCTGTTTTGTCTCATTTTTTTAGCGTTCCTTTGTTCTTCCAGTAGAGGACTGGCACCAGGTCCATCTTTTTAGCCTGGTGTTAGGTCTATACTGGAAAAATATACAATTAGCTCCAAAATTTTTTTCTATTTTTGTATAAAATTACAGAAAAACATTTTTATAAAGGAAATATCATATAGGAAAGGATAAGAAGAGTTATTGTATTAAAAGTGTATCAAAGTAACCTCAAATATCAAATAGGAAGGGATAAGACTAGTCAAATAATGATGATTTTAAACCTTATCAATACCCCCACACTTGAATCTTTATTTGTCCTCAAGTAAATACTTAAACAAATCACTCAAAACAATTTTATTTTTTTTAATATTCATCAATAATAAAGTCATAATATTTTTCCAACCTTAGATAAAAATTGTCATTCATTCACCCTTTAAAAATCTTTGTAAACTCATGCATTAAATTAAATAATCCTAAGGCTGTCAAAGTTAAGTTAAACAAGCTTCTATCTAGCACAAGAAAATTATTCCACTCCTCAAGCAAAAATATAGATAACATAAATTATACAAGTCAAGTAATTTAACCAATTCAAGCATTATAAACTCAAATTTACAAAACTAGAGTTAGTGAAACAAGGAAAACACTCTACTCTTCTTCTTCTTCTTCTTTTTTTTCTATGACTTTGGAAATTGATAGCCTCAAGTGCATGGATTTCTCTTCACACACCGTATTGGCCCCCTTATTGTCATCATCAATTTTTTTCAACATATTTTTTCTTTGCTCTTTCTTGCCTTTTTGCCTTCGAGATAGCCTCAAGGAAGTACACCGAATACACTTGCTACTTCTCTCCATATTAACCCCCTTTTCAGTTAAAAGTCTTCAACGATCATCAATAAGAGCATTTTTTTCAATTCACACCAACAATAGTGTTGTTTCTACTATTTTTTTTTCACTCACATTTTTTCAACTCAATTTTTTTCGTCTCACATTTTTTATCAACTCAATTTTTTTCTCACATTTCTTATTCAAAACTCAAAATCAAGAAAATTTTACATCCATAATACAAGAATTAATCAACAATCCTTCCCATATTTCATCATATCATACATACTCAAACTCAAAGAATAAAATAAAATTCAAATACCAAATATAACTAAGGTTAACTTAAATTCTCAAGACTTAGCAAAATCCAACTTAATACACAAGTTTACTTTTTTTAAATAAAATCAACCATAACGAATGAGAAAATCATATCCAAAGTCAAAAAGAAAAATCACATCTTCATTATAGACAAATAAATTCAATTTAACTCCAAATCTTCAAACTTTCAAATTTCAAAATTTTCTCCAAGATGGCAAAATGGTGCTCTAAATTTCAAGATTTTTCTAAAGTAACTCAACAATAAGTAAACACCAAGATTATTGATAAAAACTTGGTCCAAGAATATCACCAAACCACTCCCCCATACTTAAACTGGACAATAAACACAAAAAAGTATCTCCAATAGGACCAAAAATGATAACGGGCTAGAAAGTTTAAGCAATACTCTCCAAGTGAATATTAGCTCCAAGATAAGAGAAGTTCATCCTTCAAGAAGTTGAAAGAAAAATGGCCAGAGACATAAGCCTACAAAAAGAAAAACGAACACACACGTAAAAGTCTAAAGAGGAATTGAAAGAAAATAAGATAAAATCTCAATAAAAATCAAAGGAAAATAAAAATAGAAAGTCAAAGCCTTTAAGTCCCCCTCGAAGTAGATCCTCCAAATGGGCCTCCAAATTGTCTAAAAGAACCACCAAATGGATCACCATGACCTCCAAATAGATCACAAGGTCTACCTTGTCTCAACCATAGCACATGGTTCTTTTTTCAGTGAAGAACTTTTGATGTTCAAGAAAAAGAAGAATATCCAATGTAGATAGCAAAAGCACAATGTCAACTAACTTCAATCATCACAGCAAAATATTACAAGGAGGCCAAGATTTCCATAATTGCAAAAATTTCAGGAACATGCATAGATAACTTTGAGAAGCCATCACAAGACTCACAACACATTCTATACATTTTTCAACCACCAAATAAACTCAACAAAGAGATCTCTATGTCCAGTAAATTTTTCCTCAAAAATACATAATGCCAAGAAATTCAAGAGGGTAAAATCTACCTTACTATGAAGAGAGTTTTTCCACTAATGTAATCCGTAACGTATGATCTTTAAAAATTTTTAATTCATGGGGAAGAATTCGTAGAAGAAGAATATCAATTTGAAGAAGAAGAAAGGGAAGATGAAGACGAAGTGAATGAGTGAAAAACAAAGAAACAAAAGTATCATTTTGGGGGAATAGGGGGGAAAAAACAAACAAGAAATAAGACAAACAAAAGAAACAATCAAGAAAAAAAAAAGAAAAAGGAAAAAAAAAGAAAGAAAAGAAATAGGAAAAATTTGGGAAGAAAAGAAAAAAGGGTATAGGGAACAAATGAAAAAGGGGGATTTTTTTTTTTTTTTGGGGCAGGTACTGCTGGACAAAGCTTACCTGGTGCCTGGGCCATTTTCTGGCCTGGCGCCAGGTTAGCTCTGACACTTTTTTTTTTTTTTTTTTTTGTGGGGCAGTGCTGGACCGGCGCCCGAGCCATTTTCTGGCCTGGCACCAGGTTAGCTCTAGCCCCAATTTTTATTTTTAAATAACTAAAAACTATCCTAATTGAATACATGACCACATTACATTTAAAACAAGAATTCATAAATTAATTATTAAACTAAAATTAAAAATTGTAAAATATTAAATAAATTCAGTCCGTCTAAAATATCGTGCTAGTAAAAGTCTAAACCTGGGGGAAAAAAAGAGTTAGTATTAACTCAAAATGATATATGCAAAAATCAGCAAAATAAAAATACAATTAGTACACATATTTCATATTAACGTTAGATTAGTAAAATTAAATAACTAAATATACAATATATACAAACATATGAAAATAGGTTAGTAATTATTAACATGTATCTACCTATTTATATATTTACAATTTATAGTGAAATTAAAATACAATTATACAAAAAACAAAATAAGGCATTTGTTCATACAAGGAACGTATATACAAATTTACATATTGACATATAGACATATAAACATATAAACATAGTTAAATCAATAAAATCCAAACTTTCATGATATTGATCCTCGGCAACAACACCAAAAACTTGGTGTGTTAATTTTGGGTATAGAAAATTATCAATTTTAAATCCATCCCTTAATCATGTCTTAATTAAAAACATTAATATCAAAATATACATGTGAGCAAGTATACTCATCCCAAGTATAGTATAGGAAATTAATGAGTATCTATCCTTAAAGGAACAAGTACACATAAATCACTTTTCTTTCATTGTTTAACCTATCAAATAAAGTAGGAAAGAAATCAAAATAGAAACAAAAACTATATATATATATATATATATATATAACTCATAGAGAGAAAAACATATAATTAAATAATTATTCTCAAAAGTATGTCATGAATTATTTAACACTTATCATAGCCAATTATTTTTCTTGGTATCATGAATGAATATAAAGTAAAGTTCAATCGTTTCCCAACTCATGAACTTACTTATATAAACTCCACTTCTTTCCTAATCCATCGAATTATACTATCTCTTAATTATATTAGCAGATTTCCGTATCGCACTAAAATAACTAAAAGATGCATTATACTCAATTCCTTATAAACATGAAATTAGACAATAACCATATACTCTAGACAAAATTAACTAATCTTTGATCACTTAGATTCTATAATCTTAACTTTGTTTTCCAAGTCCATTAAGATTTAACAAATATGTAGAATTGATTAAGTTAAACTCAATCTAACTTCGTTTTGCAAGTCTATTAGATATAAATTTAATTCCATCATCCTAAATAAAATCAAGTAATCAAACACCAAAGAAAATAATTAATTAATTAAAGATCTAAAGTAACTCAACATCATAAATCCAAGAATAATATCTAAATGCAATTAAAGAATTAAAATCATCATTGTTCAAGAAAAAAAAAACAAGGGAAAGAGATAAATACTCATAGATAAGATTTTCAATTTCCAATGAAAACTCCTCCAAGAAATCAATGCTCCCTCAGTAATTTCTCTAGAAAAAATATTGGTGATGCACTCTATAATATATCTCAGACTCTACATTGTGCACATCCTTTTTCTAAGGTAATTGGCCTTTATTTATAGCATTTCAAAGTTCCTAAAAGAATCCCCAGTAAAGAAGAAATAATTTCCTAAAATTTGAAAACCAAAAAGGAGTTGTAATTTTCCCTAATAAAAACTAAATAAAACAAAATAAAGGAAGAAAGTCCACCGCATTCAATTTGAAAGAATTGGACACAATTTGGAAACTTGATTTTGTCTTTGTCGTATGCATTGAACACCTTCTTGAAATTGAATTGAAATTGGCTTCCAATTGAGCCATATGGAAGCTGTCCATCCGAAATCCTTTAATTGGTCTTGCATCGGCTCATCGAACCGCCATCCAAGCCGCATAGAATTGTCCAACCAAGGGGTATTGTTGTTGCAATCAGCTCATTGAGCCAACAACCAAGCTGTACCAAGCCACCAAATTGCAGCTTCCTTTTTCTAATTGCTTTCTTGTTAAGCCGTGGCTTACTCGAGACGTCACTACAAGAAAAATGCACTTTAGCGACGGCTTTGTTACCGTCGCTAATTTACGACGGAATAGCGACGGCAAACAAAAATTTTTAATTTAAAATTATTTTTAAAAAATTTGTCAGAAGCCATAGCTAATCCCTCGCCAATTAGCAAGGGATTAGCTAGTCCCTCGCTAATTAGTGAGGGATTAGCTACGGTCAATGAAATTAACACTAATACTAATTAATTGTTCAAATGTCGTAGCTAATCCCTCACTAATTAGCAAGGGATTAGCTACGGATTCTTGTCCCTCGCTAATTAGCAAGGGATTAGCTACGACATACGTAATTAGAACTTACACTAAATTAATTGAAAATGCCGTAGCTAATCCCTCGCTAATTAGCGAGGGATTAGCTACGGTATCGTAATTAACACTAATACTAATCAATGTCGTAGCTAATCCCTCGCTAATTAGCAAGGGATTATCTACAGCTTATTATCCCTCACTAATTAGCAAGGGATTAGCTACGGCTTCAGAATTCCTCGCTAATCCGTCGCAAATCCCTCGCTAATCCATCGCTAATTTACAAAAAAAATACTATATAATTAATACAAAGAACAAAAAATCACAAGAATATCAATAGCCTAGTGGTGGAGCACGTGCTCCCCCGCAACAAGGACGCGAGTTCGAGCCCCGTGTCCGACATAATCTCAAAAAATTATCTAGCGGGTCGGGTCGGTGGTCGGACCGAACCGGTTACGCCGGGTCTTGACTAATTAATTTTTTTTTAAATAAAATTCGTTGGCCGTCGCTAATCCGTCGCTAAATTTAGTGACGGATTAGCGACGACCTTAATTGCAAATTTAATTATAAATATCATTACTTAATATCCGTCGCTATTAGCGACGGATTTTTGGTCCGTCGCTATTTGCGACGCCAGTCTTAGCGAGGGTAAAAATCCGTCGCTAATCCATCGCTAAACTTAATTAGCGATGGATTTGACCGTTGCTAAATTGTTGTTTTCTTGTAGTGTGTGGCTCAGTTTCACACATATGATACACTTTGCTTTTCATTTTTGTTAACATTGTTTCTTTGTCCAGGACTCACCGATTTTATTCTTTTACTTTTCTCTCCTTTTGGTAAGCCATGGCCGAGCCGTGGCTTTTGTTTAATTCATTTTCCTTTCCAAGCTCCAATTTCACTTGCTCTATTTTGTCTTATTTTTTCCGCATTCCTTTGTTCTTCTAGTAGAGGACCAGTGCCAGGTCCATCTTTTTGGCCTGGTACTAGCTCTGTACTGAAAATATATACAATCAACTCCAAATTTCACCTATTATTGTATAAGATTACAAAAAAGTATTTTTACAAGGGAAATATCAAATAGGAAGGGATAAGACTAGTTATTGTCTGAAAAGTATCTCAAATTAACCTCAAATAACTAGGAAAATAATGATGAATTTAACCCCTATCCATAGGATTTAGGTGGGAAAAAGCCCAACAACAAGCCTTTCAAGTCCTTAAGGATAAGTTTATCCAAGCACTAATTCTCATCCTACCTAATTTTGAAAAGACATTTGAGATAGTGTTTGATGCATGTGGGGTAGAGATGGATGCAGTTCTAACCCATGATCGAAAGCCTATTACCTATTTTAGTGTGGAATTGTCTAGGGCGGCCATCAATTATTCCACTTATGACAAAGAAATATTTACCTTAGTTATGACCCAAAAGTATTGACAACACTACCCATTACTAGGAGAATTTGTGATCCATACAAAATATGAAACCTTTAAACACCTCAAAAGACAACAAAATTTGAACAAGAGGTATGCAAGGTGGATGGAGTTTATTACCACATTTCCTTATGGCATTCAATACAAGAAGCGTAAGGAGAATGTGGTTGCGGATGCACTATCCCGAAGGTATACACTTTTAAACTCTTTGGATGCTAAACTTCTTGGTTTTAAACTTGTGAAGAAATTGTACAAAAATGATAAGGAGTTTGGGGAAATTTTTCATACTTGTGAGAAATGTGCATTTGCTAAGTATTATAGGCATATGGTTTCTTTTTTAGGGAAGCAATACTTCGTGTACCAAAGGGATCCATTAGGGAATTGCTAGTTAAAGAGGCCCATAGTAGGGGATTAATGGGACATTTGGATATTACAAAAACCTTGACATCCTTAAAAAACGTTTCATTTAGCAAAAAATGAGAAGAGGTGTGGACAAACATTATTCTCAATGCATAACTTAGAGACGAGCTAAATATATATCACTTTCTCATGGTTTGTACACTCATTTGCCCACTTCAAATACTCATTGGGTTGATATTTCAATAGATTTTATCTTAGGATTGCTTAGATCCAAAGGGGGTAAGGATTCCATATTTGTGGTTGTTGATATATTCTCGAAAATGGCTCATTTTGTGGCTTGTTCCAAAACTAATGATGCTTCCTATATTGCATATTTAATTTTCATAGAAGTGGTGAGAATGCATGGGATTCCAAAGACTATTGTATTGGATAGGGACATTAAATTCCTTAGTCACTTTTGGAGGGTCTTATGGAACAAACTTAACACTAAACTTTTGTTTTCCACAGCTTACCACCCTCAAATGGATAGACAAATAGAAGTGGTCAATCGAACAATTACCCAACTCTTAAGGAGTACCATTAAAAAGAACTTGAAGAATTGGGAAGAATGCTTGTCTCACATTGAGTTTGCTTCCAATACGGCCATTCACACTACTACTTCTTATTCTTCTTTTGAAGTTATTTATGGTTTTAACCCTTCAACTCCTTTAGATTTGGTTCCTTCGCCTGTAGGTGAATGAATGAACCTTGATGGTGCCAAGAGGGCGGATATGGTGAAGACATTCCATTAAAAGGTGAAAGCAACTATTGCAAAATGAAATAAAGAAATCACCCTAAAGCAAAATTAATGAAGGAAAAATGTGTCATTTGAGCATAGAGATTGGTATGGAAGCATATTCACAATGAGTGGTTTCCTTCTCAAATAAGAAGTAAGTTAGACCTAAGAGGTGATGGACCCATCTAAGTTATTACCCACCCAAATTGGAGATAATGCCTATAAGATCGATTTACCCGATGAGTATAATGTAAGTGTAACGTTTAACATTAGTAACTTAACTCCTTTTGATGTAGCTGATGATTCATAGAAGAATCAACTTCAAGAAAAGGGAGATGATGGGAATCAAGCCAGCCAAATGGTTCGATCTCAAGAAGGGGGAATGACCTTACAATGACCAATGATAAGATCGAGGGCTAAGAGATTCCAAAAGGATATTCAATTGTTCCAATAACAATATTTCGAGGATGGAAGAGATTTAGAAGGATGATGTAGGAAGCCAAGAGCTGAATTTGATGGCTATCCAAAAGGGAACACAACAACAACTCATGCCCATGCTAAAAAAATGTGAAAATTCAGAGCCTAGCGGACCAGAGCCTGGCGCCCAAGCAGCCTACCTAGCGCTAGGTCCAATCTGTTAGTAAAACGTTGGAATTCCAGCGATAGACCTAGCGCCCGGTCCTGTCGGGCAACACACCCTGTTTTCGTATTTTGTCGATTTTATCTAGTTTTCTTCTACTTTAAACACTATGTTAAGACCTTTTATGACCCCTATTTTATCTATAGGCCCTAGTAATCACTTAGCTATGGTTAGGGTGTATAAATACTTCTTTTTGGTGATTTGACAAAATAATCAATCTACTTTATTCAAATTTGAAAGAAGAGTCTTGAGAGGTCTTTACCTCCTTGTTCATTTTGTTCAAGACCATGCTTAGGGTTTAGTCCTCCCTTTTAATGAGTCTCTAAATCTTGTGGATAATCCAATGTGGTTTCTCGTGATTAGTTCTTTGTTGCTTTGTTCTTTTAAGGTTTATCTTGAATTTCATAATTTGGTGCTTATAATTCTACTTCTTTTATGCTTGATTGCCTTCGTTGTTTCAAGGATATTTGGGTGAATTTATAGTAGATCTTACTACTATTCTTGTAGGTCTTTGGGGCTTAATTCTTCAAGGGTTTGCTAGAACGTAGATAAATAGTTAATTTTCCTTCATTTTATCTACAAACTTCCACTGTTTGGATTTCACTATTTGAGCCAAGGTTTGTGTTCATTGTTGCCTATTGTTCCATCCACTAAACCACTCAAGATCATATCATTACCTACGAGGAAGGTGATATTGAGATTCCTCCACTTGAGTTACCCGAGCCTTAGAGTGGCAAGCTAGAGATGCCCAACATAGCACCACCCTCATATTCTAGTTGCTAACTTGGACACTGATAATAATGAGGGGGAGGGAATACATTAGTTTGGCAGTGGTGATAAGGAAAATATAGATGAACCTACTAATGAGGGAGAGGGCGAGATGGGTGAGCTGGGAGGTAAGGAAGATGAGTGGATGGCTATATTTGATGTTGAGTAGGATAGGATTGACACACCCGCAACCCTATCCATAGAAGAGGGAATTCCAACCCTTTTGGGAAGTGACTCATATGAGACTGATGTTGAGAGGGCCAGCACCTAAGAGTGCATTAATGTTTGCTATGGAGAACTTTCGTGATGAGGCTTTGAAAGCTGAGCTGAAGGGTAAGGTAGATGCTTGGTTGGGTCTAGGTAGAACTAAGAAGAAATTTAGATGTTTTGGTTCTGCGAGTGATTATGTAATAGGACCCCCCAGTAGCAGTGCAGATTGGCTTGTGGAACCAGCCTCTGAAGATTATGATGACTCTAGTGGCGATTAGAACCTATACAGGACTTACTGTGTTTATTTTAGCAATTTAGATGTTTATTCCATTGTTTTTTTGTTTATTTCAAAAATAATTCTTTGTTTACAATCTTTGAATTGTTGAAATAAAAGAGTATCTTATAGGATACTCCCATGCCGTCCGTAAAAGTATGATTTAATAATTACTAGCATGATTTCGTTTGATTACCTATTTTATCCTACGTATTATATGTAATACTTATTTTCCAATAAATTGCATGTTGTTATTAACATATTAATTACTTTCACGTAAGCATGATCTTTTCCCTTTGTAATCTTTATGACAGGTAAAATATGGTAATAGATGGTACAGAGGCGTAAAACTACAATGCAAAGAAGGACTATTCAGGAGAGTGAGTCATTAACCTAGGCTTTTGGATAGATACGACAGTCTACTCCTGAAGTGGTGGAGGACTACGAGTAAGAGCAGGAGGTAGTCCCTGAGGAGCTTAGGGTGCTGACAATGGGGTAATCTTTTGATAACATGGCTGCCATTCTTTAAAACCTAACCAAGAAAGTGGAAAAAAAAGAGAAGACGAGGCTCTCGAGCATTTTTCTCAAATTCTAGCCTCCTATATTCCATGGTAAGCCAGAGTAGGATGAGAAGGTCGAACAGTAGGTCGAGCAAATGGAGGACGTCTTTGCTACTCTAAAATACACCGAAATGATGATGGTGAAGTTTGCAGCTGTTAGGTTGAAGGGACCTACATGTGCATGGTAGTAGTAAGTGTAGGAGGACTGTGAGAGAAGTAACCAGGACTGGACTTGGGATCATTTTGTTAAGGCCTTCAGAGCTGAGTATATCCCATAATGGATAGCGAAGAGATAGAGGATGAATTTTAATATCTTAAGTAAGAAAGTATGATAGTGGAATAGTATTTGGCCCCCTTCACTCAACTATCCAAGTATTAAAAAATACTTAGTCGACACTAAAAAGAAGTACACTTGATAGTTCGTGAAAAGGTTAAGGCAAGATTTGCGGAAGGCATTACATATTCCCCACCAACGACCTACACAACAGTAGTCGATACTACGACTCAGATGAAAAATGAGGATACACACCGACCGATGTACCAACCTTTGCAACAGACTCGTTAGCCGATGAGGCCTCGATAAACAAAAGACCACGCAATGGAGAAAATAGGGAAAGCAGCCTGAACTTTTACTATAGAACCTAAACCGAACACTCCCACCTGTTGTATTTGTGGAAAGCGAGGGCACGTAGAAAGAGACTACCGGACAAAGAGAATCCCAAAGAGGTGCTTCAACTATTCAAACATCTCTCATATAAGAAACCACTACTCTAAGCCTTTCAGGATTGAACAAGCAACCCCGACCCAACCTACGAGAGCTAACCAAGGAGCTGTGGCTGGAACTACTGGAGGAGTAGGGTAAAAGCCTCAAGTCAAAGTTAAAGTCTTCATCTTGAATCAAGAGGAAGTCGAACCAGATGCAGTAGTGGTAGAAGGTAAGATTTCTATACAAGGATGCCCTGTTAATGTTCTTATTAGTCCTCGGATCCACTCATTCATATGTGAATAAGGATTGTGCATATTATTTGGGATTGGAAGGGAAATAATTACCTTATACCCTACTTGTGAGTACACCATTGGGAAAGATGGCGGAAGTCAGGAAGTTGAGTTCATAGTAGACATGATTCTTGGAGTAGAACTTGTATCAAAGATACCCTACTAAATAACCCTGGCAGAGCTGAAAGAGATGGAGGAGCAATTGGAAAAGTTTGTGAAGTAGGGTTATATCAAACCGAGCACGTTACTATAGGGAGCATCGATACTTCTTGTTAAGAAGAAGGTTGGAACCCTGAGACTATGCTTCGATTATCGGGGATTGAACAACCTCACAATCAAGAACAAGTTTCCTATACCCTTGATCGACGAGTTATTTCATCAATTGCAAGGCTCAAATTGTTATTCAGAACTTGATCTTCGGCAAGAATATTACCAAGTGGGGATTAAGGATGAATACATCCCTAAGGCTACTTTCAATACAAGGTATAGTGACTATGAGTTCATGGTAATGTTGTTTGGAGTGACTAATGAGACTTGTAGTCTTTATGGATTTAATGCACCAAGTTTTTCAACCGTAGCTGGACAAGTTTGTCGTAGTCTTTATTAATGACATCTTGATTTACTCCAAGAGTTCAAAGGAGTTTGCTGAGCATTTGAGCTTCATATTGGAGATGTTGAGTGAACACAAGCTTTATGCTAAATTCAGCAAGTATGAGTTTTGGTTGGAAATTGTGTCCTTCCTTGGGCATGTGATATCTATAGATGGTATCAAAATAGACCCTGCCAAAGTAGAAGCCGTAGCAAATTGGAAATAGCTAGAGAATATTATGGAGATACGAACTTTCCTTGGATTAGCTGGGTATTATCAGCGATTCATTAAGAGTTTCTCCACTTTAGCTTCACTGATGATGCAACTCCTAAGGAAAGATGTTCGGTTTGTCTGGAGTGAGAAGTGTGAAAAGACACTACAAGAAAATTATATATTTGCGATAAAAAAATTTTCTAGCTAAGGTTTTGTCACCAAAAGTATCCTTTAGTGAGGAACATTGTTCTTCAACGACAAAAACTTTTTGTCACTATTGATTAAGACCTTCAGTGACAAAATTTTTATTTCCTAGCTAAAAGTGATGGCTTTAGCTAGGAAATAATTGTATTAGCGAGAAAAATTTATGTTTCCTCCCACATGATATATTATCAGCGACGAAATTTCATTTCCTAACAAATTTTCCTCAATAATAATGTATTATCAGCAACAAAAATTTATTTCCAAACTAAAAATATTAACTTTTATCACTATTAACTATACTTCTAGCGACAAAATGCATATTTCCTAACTAATACCCATCTTTAAATTTTTAAATATTTACAACATGGCCTGTAAAATTATGTAAATTAGTCTTTAAATTTTGTATAATTACAAAATGACCTCAAAAATTTGTAAATTGGTCCCTAAATCTTAAAATATTTATAATATGACCTGAAAAAATTTATAAATTGTTCCCTAAATTTTCAAATATATAAAACATGACCCCAAATTTTACAATTTGCGCCTTAAATTGTGTAAAATTATAAAATGATAACAAAAAAATGTATAAATTAGTCATTAAATTTTAGAATATTTAAAATATAATCTCAAAATTTTACAAATTAGTCCATAAATTATTAAATATTTTTAAAGGCATTATATTATGGGTTAATTTATAGAAATTAAGTTAGATTATGTAGCAAAATATGTCTGATTACCTTCAAATTTGGTCATAATACTTTTTTAGCAAATTTAATAAATCTAATGGTTGGATATATAATTCGATATGTCTATCCTTGTAAATGCGTTTGGTTTTGCATATTTTTATAATAATTATGCAAGAATAGGTGGTAAAATGTATCCGATTACCTTCAAATTAGTTATAATATGTTCTTTTAGTAATTTTAACAAATCTAATGGTTGGATCGTTAATTTAATATATCTATATTTGTAAATGAGTTAGGTTTCGAGCATTATTATAGAGATTTTGCTAGATTGAATGGAAAAGTATATCCGATTACATTTAAATTTGGTCCTAATACTTTGTTTAGTGATTTTATCAACTCTAATGGTTGGATCATTAATTTGTTATGCCTATCTTTCTAAATGTGTTAGGTTTTCTATATGTTTATAGAAATTATACTATATTATGTGCCAAAACATATTCGATTATCTTAAAATTTGGCAATAAAATATTTTTTGGCAATTTTACCAAATCTAACGTTTGGATCGTTAATTTGATATACCTATCTTTGTAAATGTAGTAGGTTTTGGGTATTTTAATAGAAAATGTGAAAGATTAGGTGGTAAAATATATTTAATTACCTTCAAATTTGGTAAAATAAGTTTTTAGTAATTTTAACAAAGTTAACAGTTAGATCGTTAATTTGATATGTTTATCTTTGTAAATATGTCAAGTTTTGAGCATTTTTATAAAAATTATCCTAGATTAAATGGAAAAACATATCTAATTACCTTTAAATTTGGTCCTAATACTTTCATTAGTGATTTTATCAAATCTAATGGTTAAATAATTAATTTGATATGTCTATCTTTTCTGAATGTATTAAGTTTTCTATATTTTTGTAGAGATTATGCCAGATTCTGTGCTAAAACAAATTTGATTATCATAAAATTTGGTCATAAAACTTTTTTTTTAAGCGATTTTCGCAAATCTAATAGTTGGATTTTTAATTTGATATGCATATCTTTGAAAATATAATAGGTTTTGGACATTTTAATTGAAATTGTGCAAGATTATGGTAAAATATATTCGGTTACCTTCAAATTTGGTCATAATATTATTTTTAGTAATTTAACAAATCTAATAATTAGATCGTTAATTTGATATGTCTATCTTTGTAAAAAGGTTATGTTTCGAGCATTTTTGTAGAGATTATCCTATATTAAGTGGCAAAACATATCCAATTACCCTTAAATTTGGTCCTAATACCATTGTTCGTGATTTTATTAAATATAACAGTTGGATCGTTAATTTGATATACCTATCTTTCCAAATGTGTTAGGTTTTCTATATTTTTATAGAGATTATGCTAGATTCTATGTCAAAATATATTCGATTACCTTAAAATTTGGTCATAAAACTTTTTTTTAGGGATTTTACCAATTCTAATGGTTGGAGCGTTAATTTGATATACCTATCTTTCTAAATGCATTGGGTTATAGACATTTTAATAGAATTTGTGCAATTTAGGTGGTAAAATATATTCGATTACCTTCAAATTTGGTCATAATATATTTTTTTAGTAAATTTAAAATATCTAACAGTTGGATCGTTAATTTGATATACTTATCTTTGTAAATGGGTTAGATTTCAATAATTTTTGTAGAGTTTATGCTAGATTATGTGGCAAAACATATCCTATTACCTTTAAAATTGGTTCTAACATTTTTTTGGTGATTTCATCAAATCTAACGGTTAGATCTTTAATTTGATATGCCTATCTTTCAAAATATGTTAGGTTTTCTGTATTTTTATAGAAATTATGCTAGATTCTATGCCAAAACATATTCAATTACCATAAAATTTGGTCATAATGTATTTTTAAGTAATTTTATCAAATCTAATGGTTGGATCGTTAATTTGATATGCCTATGTTTGAAAATATTTTAGGTTTCGAGCATTTTTATAGAAATTGCACTTGATTATGTAGCAAAATATATATCCAAATTCCATCAAATTTGATCAAATAACCTTTTTTTTTTATAGCAATTTTAGTACATCTAATGGTTAGATCGTGAATTTGATAATGCCTTCATTTTGTGTGTGTTTGTGTATATGAATATCAATATGAATATATATATATATATATATATATATATAGACACACACAAATATAAATAAATATGTATTTATGTATGTATATATTTGTATGAATATGTAGATATGTATATATGAATATATGAATATGTATATGTGTGTGTGTGTGTGTGTATATATATATATATATATATATATATATATATATATATATATATAAATGTATATACACACACACACACACACACACACACGTATACACGAATACATGTAATATATGAATATTTTTATATATGTTGGTCCCTTGAACTTTTAATATTTTTTAAAATGACCCCCAAAAATTTTGCATATTGGTCCATAATTTTTTTAATATTTATAGTATGACCACAAAAAAAATTTTAGATTGGTCACTAAAATTTTAAATATTTACTATATGACCTCCCGAACTTTTTGCAATTATTCCCTTACATAAATATGTTTATATATAAGTATATATGCATATACATACATGTGTGTGTGTGTGTGTGTGTGCATATATCTCTGTGTGTGTGTGTGTATCTATACATACATACATACATATATATATATATATATATATATATACATACATACATAATAGGTAATGAATAAATTAACTTCCATTTAAAAATTTTCAAATATACATAGATGTCTAAATTATCACATATTATTGAATAATGTGTATTGATAGTAAAATTTATATGATTATTTATTTTTTATTATATATATATGTATATATGTAGTATATACATATATGTTTATTAATATATTTACATATGTGTTTTATTAGGTGTGTGGGTGTGTGTGTGTGTGTGTGTTACATGTATATATATGTGTTCATGTGTGTGCTTATATGAGGGTGTATATGTATGTATATATATGTGTTTATATATATGTAAATGTGTGTGTGTGTGTGTGTGTCTATATATACATACATACATATATATATATATATATGTAGAAAATATTTTTAGAAAATATAATGTATGAGACTTTTTTCTAATTGATCTATATGTATAAAATTATTTAATAAAATTGATGACATAATTTATTAAAAATAATGACATAAATAAACATCATATAGATTTTTTACAATTATATAAATGTACAAAATAACATATCACATTGAATAATTTGTTTTAATAGTAAATTCAATATGATTATAATATTTTGTTATAATAGTAATGTTTTTAAAAAATTCAAATTGAACTTTACAATTAGTTTGAGTAACATACATACATACATACATACATACATACATACATATGCATACACACACACACACACACACACACACACACACACACACACACACATATATATATATATATATATAATATGATCAAATATGAAGTTTGGCCCAGTGGTTGAGTGTGCGCATTGCATTCCCGCTGGACTAGGGTGTTCAAGTCACATAATTGCACAATTGGAATGAATTTTTCAGAAGGCACAGAATTGGAAAAGACTAGTGCAATCTAGTATGGTGGGTGTGTGCTAACCATGCAGTAAGACTCAATACGGTGTGTTGTGTGGACGGGTTCTGGAAAAATTCAAAATTTTAAATTTTTTTTAATTCATAATGACTCTTGCCCAAGAGTGAAAGTTTTCTTGGTGACAAAAGTTTTCTCGCCAAAGAGCATGACTCTTTGGCTAGGAAACTTTCCTCACCAATGACAATTTTGTCGTCAATGATGGTTTTTTTTGTGACAAAGTTATTCTTGCCAAAAATTTATAAAAATATTTTTATACATTATGAAATAAATTTGGCTTTTTAGTGACAAAAAATTTTGTTGCGAAAATATAATCATCAGCGACAAAATCACACTTTTGGTGACAAACAATCTATAGTTTTTGGGGCTACTTTTCCAAGCAAAAAAAGTTGGAGCTTTCAAAAAAAAGCTCACATTGCGAGAAAAACACAATGTTGTTTCCCCCCCGAATGCTTTAGTGGCGCTACAATGACCAAGTGGTGACAAATTTTTTTTCCTCGCAGAAGGGTTTCAGTGAGGAAAAATGGCCTTTAGCTAGGAAAATATTTTGGCACAAAAAGTATATATATATATATATTTTTTTTTTTTGTAGTGAGAGATTCTAGGAACTTGAGAGGAGATTGAAGACTGCCCCAGTGTCGAGTTTGCCTGAGGAGAATAAGCATTATGCATTGTACATTGATGCTTCAAATGAGGGATTAGGCACTGTACTAATGCAAGATAGGAAAGTTGTAGTCTACGCATCGAGGAAGTTGAAGCCGCATGAGATTAGCTACCCGACACACGATTTGGAGCTAGTTGCTATTATGTTTGCCTTGCAGAAATGGTGATACTATTTATATGGAGTAGAATATGAAGTGTTCATCAACCATAAGAGTCTAAAATACATTTTCACTTGGAATGACCAAAACCTCAGATAACGAAGATGGATAGAGTTTCTAGAATAATATATGTGCCTTATCAATTACCATTCTGACAAGGCTAATGTAATGGTAGATGTACTAAGCCAGAAAGTGAAGATGGATAATCTAAGGGTTTGAAGAGTGCAAGCTGTGCATGAAATGCTGGGTTATGAGGTAAAAGTTCAAGAGAAGAAGATTTGCATAAGTAATTTGATGTTGAAACCAGATATGAAGCAGGAAATTATTAAAGCACAGCATGAGGATATAGAGTTTCAAATTTTCAATGATAGGGAAGTCAAGAGAGGAGGAAGGAACTTCCGAACAAATGAAACTAGTGTGCTATATTTTCAGGATAGGATATGCATACCAAATAATCTAGAGTTAAAAAAGAAAATTTTGGATGAGATCCATAAGAGTACATATGCAATTCACAGGGAGGTGAAAATGTACTACGATTTGAAAGAAGCTTTCTGGTGGTCTAGGATGAAGAACGATGTGATTTAATATGTTTCTACTTGTTTGACTTGTCAGAAGTTAATGCGAAGCACAAGAAAACTGCTAGGTTGTTGCAACCGTTACCAATTCCAGAATGGAATGGAAACAAGTGACTATGGATTTTGTCACCGGACTGTCGATGTCAAAGACTCTAAAGGATGCTATCTGGCTAGTGGTGGACAGACTGATAAAAATCGCACATTTTATACCAGTGAATGTAAGAGACTCAATAGAGAACCTGGCTTAGACATACACCTGAGAGATAGTAAGACTATATAGAGTACTGACAAGTGTTATATCTGATATAGATCCCTGTTTCACCTTAAGGTTTTGTAACAAGTTTGAAGAATCGAAGCGTTTGATGCTAAAATTTTAGCACTTCTGCATATCCCCAGACTGATGGTCAATCTAAGAGAGTTATTCAGATCTTGAAGGATATTCTCCAAGCATGTATTTTAGATTTTGATGCTAGGTGGATCGATTACTTGCCTTATGCTAAATTGGCATCTAAGAACAGTTATTAGGCGTCGATCAGGATGGCACCCTACGAGGCCCTATATAGATAAAAATGCCAAGTGTCGTTATATTGGGGATGGATTGAAGAGGGACATGTTAAGAAATCTGACGAGATGTGTATTTAGGAAATGACAGATAAAACTAAGGTGATTAAGGAGAGATTGAAAGCGGCTTAGAGCTGAAAAAAAAGCGATGTCAATAGTAGGGTAAGGGAATTGGAGTTCCTTGGGGATCAGACATTCTTGAAAATTGAAGGCATGAAAAACGGAAAGCACAGGGCACGCAGTGGCGAAAACAAAGCTGGAAAAACTAAAGAACAGGAACTCGAACAAAGCTGCACTCGCAACCTAGCGGCACCGATCGTGCTCTGCATGGATTCTGAAGTTTAAAAAAAATACCTCTTTTCCTCGTTCTTAGAATTGGCTCGACCAAAATGTGTGCAACCGGGGTAGGTACGCTGGTGGAAACCTCTTGTGCTATTCCTGCAAGTCTTCTACTCCGTCTTTTCATGTAGGTGAATGACAAACACTCGATCTTCCAGTATATGGCCTGCCTAATTCCATTTGGTGAACAACTGACAGACTAAGGAACTTTTTCTGAAGTGAGAGAAAGAGAGAGAGATGTCTGGCTTTTTTTTTTTCACATAGAGAAGAAGTCGTCTTAGAGAATCATGTTGTTACTCTTTTTCCATTCTCCTATTTATCCTAAATAAAACCCTAGGTTAAACTAGATTGGGCCATTGGACTCTTAGTTTAGCCTTTTGGACTTAATTAATTATTCTAATTAGAACTAACTTAATGGCCCAACAAATAATTAATTTCCCAGCCCAAATAAACTAGTACAATAAATACGCCCATATTAGTTTAGTCTCAAGTTAATCTTTAATTATTCAAACTGGGCCAAAGCCCTGAATAATTAATTAACCCACCAAACTAATTTAATTAATTCTCTCTCCATGGACATTTATTTTATTCTAGCCCAACAATTAAATCAGTCTATTTAAATAAAATAAATTCCATTTAATTTAAGATCAATTCCTTAGCCCATATTTAATTAGGACTCACGGTCTATACTGGGGACCAAAAGACACACCACCTTGGCTACTAGAAGGACCAAAATACCCTTGTTATATAAATAGTTGTATTTTGCATTTTAAATATTTTCTAATATCACCATAAGGAAATATTGACTCCAAGGACAATGCTGCGTTAGCAAAGTCTCTGACCTACAGGTGTAATAACTAAAATACCCCTCTATATATCACCATACATTTAGAGAGGAAGAAGTGTACTAACACGTCTCTAAATAACATCTACCATCCTTAGGCTTCTAGTCCAATGATTCACGACTTCCTAGATTATTTTCGCTTTCCAAGAGAACTACCCTAAAGCAAACATCCAAGTCATGTTTCTCAGGACCGTGGATATTTAGATCATTTAGACAACCACAAGGGGCGATATAGTATAGAAACTATCTTGTATAAGTCTATCTTAACTAATTAGTCACACATACCCAACATACAAGTATATTGGCCCTACGATAGAACCTCAACTATAGCATATCAAAGAACATGCTTCCAGCTTAGTCAGACCACCAACTCATACTCAAGCCATAGAGTACTAGTCCACGTTGTAGTAGTAGTAGTCTAGGTTTCTACCATATAGTACTTTTAAGAAACCACTACTATAGGTCATGTTCTACGTATTCGAAATATGCTTATGCTCATGAAGTGAGTGGCCTACTTACTGGCTAAAGGTAAGCCATTCCCTATCTAGAATTCACAACATAATAACCTAAATATGATGAGATTCACATTCTCATCAATCAGCTAAGAACGAATGTTTATGTGTTAAGTAAACCGTGATCTATACCTTACTGTGAAAGACTTCCATTCATATAGACCACTTACTTAAATACAATGGGTCTTTTCCAAATGTTATTGTGCATAGATAAAATATAAATTCACAAAGTTAACTCCAAGTAGAGAAAAACTGAGGCATCCGAAGGGAGACAAGTTAGGTCCTAGATATTTGGGACCGCTCCCCGTAATGGAAAGAATTTAACTTGTTGCGTACTGACTGGATTTGCCAGAAGGGCTGAAAAAAATACATAACGTTTTCCATGTGTCTCAGTTAAAAAAGTATAACCCTAATCCTGAGCATGAAATTAATGATGAGCCACTGGAGTTATGATGTGATCTTAAGTGGGCTTTTCTTGGTGTTGTGGGTGGTTTAGTTGGTTATGAGTTCTACTCAACCTAAAGGGCCAAAATAAAGAATTTCTTGAGACAAAAAGAAGAAAATGAAACTAATAATCTACCATTTATCAAACCCTTGAAGAACTAAGCTTCAAAGACCCTCAAGAATAGTAGATAGTTCTACTATAGTCTCACCCCAATATCTTTAAAGCAACAAAGGTAAACAAGAACAAATAGAATAAGGAAAATAGGCACTCAAATAATGAAATTAAAACAAACCTTAGAATAGCAAAGTAACTAAGACCCATTCAAGAAACCGCATTGGATTATCCAAAAGATTTTATAGACTCATTCATAAGAAGGACTAACCCTTAAGTATGGTCTTGAACAAGATGAACAAGGAGGCTAGGGCCTCTCAAGGCTCTCTTCAAATTTGAATAAAAATTTGTGAATTATCTTGTCAAATCACTAAAGGTTGTATTTATACTACCCTAACCCTAGCTAAGTAATCCCTGACGTTCTAATACAATTTAGAGCCTTAATAGGTCTTTACAAAACATTTAAAATGGAGAAAATTGGAGAAAATATCAAAAATGCGGGGCAGCCAACAGACGACGTCATTTAGGACTCTAAAATCGGCACCGGTTGCGCACTGTCTTCGAGCTGGTCGAATTCCAAAATGAAGTCGGTGCCAGTTCTGATGCTTAGGCTGGCACCGAATGTCCGCTGGAAGGCCAACTTTGGTCAAATTTCGTTTGTCTTTGTTGCCGGCTTGAGTTCTTGTTGGGGTCCTTCTTGGATAGTCATCAAAATGAACTGTTGGCTAGCTTCCTCAACCTTTCAACCCTCTTCCAACCTCAAACATGTTTTATGGGCAATTGGAAATCATCTTGAAGCTTCTTGGCCCTAGATCTTGTTATTGGTCCTTACCACTTGCACGGTCACGCTTCCCCCTCCTTGATCTTGACCTCCATGATGAAGCAGAGTCTCATCATCTCCCCCTCCTTGAAAAGGATTCATCTTCAAATCTTTGCCATTACCTACATCAAAGGGAGAGAGGTTACTAACATTAAAAGTGGCACTAACATAATACTTATCGGGTAAATCTATCTTATAAATGTTATCTCCAATTTTGGCGAGAACTTGAAATGGACCATCCCCCCTTGGATCTAGTTTGCTCCGTTGTTGTGTGGGAAATCTCTCCTTGCGAAGGTGCACCCATACCTAATCGCTCGGCTCAAATAACACATTTTTCCTTTCTTGATTGCACATATGGGCAATCTTTTCATTTCGTTTCGCAATGGTTGCTTTCACATTCTCATGGAGCGCCTTCACCATTTCTGCCTTCTTAGCTCCATCAAGGTTGAACCGTTCACCTATAGGCAAAGGAACCAAATCTAAAGGAGTTAGAGGATTAAAACCATATATAATTTCAAAAGGAGAATAAGAAGTGGTAGAGTGAATAGCCCTATTGTAAGCAAACTCATTGTGTGGTAAGCACTCTTCCCAATTTTTCAAGTTCTTCTTGATTATAGCCCGCAAGAGTTGGGTGAGTGTTCGATTGACCACCTCTGTTTGTCCGTTCATTTGAGGATGACAGGCTATGGAAATCAAGAGATTAGTACCATGTTTATTCCATAAAACTCTCCAAAAGTGGCTAAGGAATTTAGTATCTCTATTCGAGGCAATAGTCCTTGGAATCCCTTACATTCTCACCACTTCCTTAAAGAATAAATCTGCAATATAGGATACATCATTAGTATTGGAACAAGCCACAAAATGAGCCATTTTAGAGAATTGATCAACAATCACAAATATGGAGTCCTTACCCTCTTGGACCTAGGCAATCCTAAGATGAAGTCCATTGAAATATCAACTCAAGGCACATTAAGTGTGGGCAAAAGAGTATAAAAACTATGTGAAAATGATCTAGACTTAGCTCACCTACAAATAATGTATCGAGAACAATATTTCTCCACATTCCTTCTAATTTTTTGCCAAAATTTGCAACACCAAAATGCCCCATTAATCCCCTACTATGGGCCTCCCTAACTAACAACACCCTAATAGAACCCTTTGGCACACAAAGCCTTGCCTCCTTAAATAAGAAACCATCATGCCTATAATATTTAGCAAATGCACTTTTCTCACAAGTATGGAAAATATCCCCAAACTCCTCATCATCAACATACAAATCCTTCACAAGTTCAAAACAAAAAAGTTTAGCAACCAAAAAGTTTAGTAGTGCATACTTTCGAGATAGTGCATCCGCTACCACATTTTCCTTACCCTTCTTGTATTGAATGACATAAGGAAATGTCCTAATAAACTCCATCCACCTTGCATGCCTCTTGTTCAAATTTTGTTGGCTTTTGAGGTGTTTAAGGGTCTCATGACAAACTCTCTTGGTAAAAGATAGTGTTGCCAATATTCTAGGGTCCTCACCAAGGCAAAAAGCTCTTTGTCATAGGTAGAGTAATTGAGGGCCGCCCTAGATAATTTCTCACTAAAGTATGCAATGGGTTTTCTATCTTGGGTCAAGACCACACCTATTCCCACCCCACTTGCATCACACTCTATCTCAAATGCCTTCTCAAAGTTAGGAAGAATAAGAATTGGAGCTTAGCTCAATTTATCTTTAAGGGTTTGAAAGGCTTGTTGTTGGGCTTCCTCCCACCTAAAACCTACCTTTTTCTTTACCACTTCGGTTAGAGGGGTTGCTATGGTACTAAAATTTTAGATGAACCTCCTATAGAAGCTAACTAGCCCATGGAAACTACGAACTTGGGTAATGGTGGTAGGGGTGGGCCAATCTTAGACGTGTTTTACTTTTCCTTCATTAACCTCAATCCATTTGGCACTCACAACATACCCAAGGAATATAATCCTCTCCAAACAAAAACAACACTTCTCAAGGTTAGAATACAATCTTTCCATTCGGAGGGCAACAAGCACACTTTGAATATGGTTCAAATGATCTACATATGATTTGCTATAGATTAATATATCATCAAAGTACACAACAATAAATTTTCCAATGAATTCCCACAAAATATGGTGCATTAATTGCTTAAAAGTACTAGGAGCATTAGACAATCTAAAGGGCATGACAAGCCACTCATACAACCTTTGTTTGGTTTTAAAAGTCATTTTCCATTCATCCCCTTCTCTTATTCTAATTTGTTGATAACTGGATTTCAAATAAATTTTAGAGAAAATGTATGCACCAAATAGCTCATCAAGCAAGTTATCTAGCCTAGGAATGGGATAGTGATATTTTACCATGAGGTTGTTGATAGCGTGACAATCCATGCACATACTCTATATCCAATCCTTTCTGGGTACCAAGAGAACATGAACCACACATGGGCTTAGGCTTTCTCTCATATGTCTCTTCTCAAGTAATGCATCTACTTGCTTTTGCAATTCCTTATACTCCTTCGGGTTGCTTCTATACGCCGGTGGGTTAGGGATGACGACTGTAGGCACAAAGTCAATTTGATACTTAATCCCTCTTATGGGTGGTAGTCCTCCGGGCACCTCCTTTAGGAAAACATCTTCAAATTCTTGAAGAATAGCTGCAATTTTATTAGGCAAAGACAATGTAGATTCATTAGTAGAAATATAATAGCCTTTGCATAAAAGAAGAATAATCGGTTCCGTACCTTCTATAGCCTCTATGACCTCACTTTCTTTCGCAAAGAAATTCACTCTTCTTTTACCTCCCCTCTCTTGTCCTTGCTCACTCCTATCCTTGATTATCAAAGGTACTTGTTTGTCCATCCTCGCTCTCAACTCTTTTTCTCTCATCTCTTGTTCTTTCCTCACAATTTCTTATTTTTATTTGACATCTTGCACTCCCTTTTTCTTTTCTTTCTCCTTCATGATTCTTTGATATTCTCTCACCTCACTAGGGGCCATAGGGGTGAGCATAAACTTAGTTTCCTCCTTGAGTAGGGAATAAGTATTATTCCTCCCATCATGATTTACATACCTATTATATTGCCAAGGTCTCCCTAGGAGCAAGTGATGTGTCCGGACTTGGGTATAAAAATCATACATGAACTAAGCACATTCCCAATCAAGTTTAAATTAAAACGTTCAACCCAAATCACACATATGAGCAAGCGTACTCATCATTAACCAAGCATAGGGTTCAAACGACTGTCGATCCTCATGGAACAAGTAGACATTAATTACCTTTCCTTCATTGTTTAACCGACTCGATAAAACAAAATCGAAATAAAATAAAACAAAAGAAAATAAAAACAAAAATATATACATGTCAAGGATGTAGATTTATGTAATTCAAACAATTGATTAGACAACCATGATCTTAAAGTACCCAACATCTATCATAACTAATTATTCCCTTGGCACCATGAAGAATTAAATTAGACTCACTTCTTTCTCAATCCATGAATCCCTATCTTCTAGGTAACTTAGTATCACATACTCTGTCTCAACCAGTCTTACCCAAAAGATGCATTAAACACAATTCTTTGATCAAGTCCCATTCTCAGGCAAACTTAACCTATGAAATTAACCAATTGAATCCATATTCTGACAGACATCAATTAACCTTTAATTACTCTGTTCTTGCAATTAACCCCATTTTCAGGCAAGTTAAAAGGCAACAAATATGAAACTAATCAATTTAAACTATTAACCCTATTTTCAAGCAAGTTAACGACACAATCAATTAATCTCGCAATCAACCCAATTAATTGAATACCAAGAATAACAATCAGTTAATCAAAAGATCAAATAACTCTAAAAACCATGAGTATCTAAACCAATGTCAAATTATAATAAAACAATTAAAACATCATTGTCAAGAAAAAGAAAATAAAGTAAAAGAAAGCACTCATAGACAAACCTCATTCTTCTTCCTTTGAAGACCTTCTTGTACAACCCTCCTTGAATTGAAGAATTCCTCCTTGGATTGAGTGATTTTTTATGATGATTTATAAATTCTCCCTTTTCCCCTTGTGTTTTTCATCTATTTATTAGCTTAAGATGTGCCTAAACTCGTAGGTACAAAGTTCTTGGCCGAGTAGAAGTTGGAAGATACTAAAACTCCTCAGGTTTTCAAAAATGCATAGAAAGATCACAGCACCGCCTCAACGACAGAACACAGCCGACGTCGTCTTGGTCCTTCGGACCCGGCGCCGCCTGTATTCTTCTTCTCCACTCGTTTGCCAATTTTTCTCCAAATTTTACGCATAAATTCCAGACTGCAGCCGGCGCCGGTTCTAGCCTCATAGCCGGCGCCGCCTTGGTTCTGTTCTACTCTGTTTCTACAATTTTTTCCATCGTGTTGAAGTTCGCACAACTAGTGTACAGTCGGCGCCGCCTCTTCTCTGTTTCGTGATGGTTTTGCTTCATTTTATCTAAAAATCTGAAATAATGAACAAAATACATTTCCAAGGGAAAAATCTCAAATATGAAAGAATATAACTAGTTATTGCACAAAATGTTTTATAAAAGAGCCTCAAATAACTAAGCAAAGTTTGACTAATTTAGTCCCTATCATATTCCCCCACACTTAGCTCTTTTCTTGTTTTTAAACAAAGTATCTAGAACAACTAGGAAAAACACAAGATTTTAATCAAGTTACTCAATCAATTCCAAAACTATATCTTCAATGCTTTCGTCATTCGTGAACATAAAACATATGATACTAAATCTGTCGCAACCAATGTAAGACTTATGTATTGATAAATGACTCAGTAGAACTATCTCAATACTTCACCATATTCTCAAACCATTGGAAAGAAGTCAGTTAAAAAAGAATATGCATTCCATATGCTTACTTTTCATACACTCTCTCCACTAATCCGAGACATCTTATGATTCTACTTAGATCAAGTAGGACTTTTAAGCTTGTAATGTAAGGCTAAAGGCTTGTAATGTGGCTTAGCAAATGAAGGATATAGGAAAATTAAAAGTCAAAGAAAAACTGAGAGTTGGCAAGAAAAGGGTAACCAAAATAAATCTATAATTTCCAACTCTTCTTGCTCTCTTATTCCAAGAATCAATCAAATCATAACCTTATATGACAAACCTTATGTACTGCAAGCAAATCCTGCATTGTTCTCTTTTTCTTTCCCCTCTTTTTGTCATTAACTCTTTTTCTCAAGATTACTCAATTTTCCAGCAATGGTGTCAAGTGTTTTATACTAACTTTACTTTTACAGTTCAATCACCATCCCTTTTATGATATTTTCTCTTTTTTTTTTCCTTCTTCTATTTTTCCTTTTCAATTTTTTTTTCACTCACTTTTCTAGCAGCTTGTTGTTTTCTCTTTTTCAATTCCTCTCATTTCTTTTCTTCATTCTTATTTTTCAGCTAAAAAATTTTTTCTTTCTTCTTTGATTTTTTTAACTTCTTTCTTCCATTCTACTTCATTTCTTTTCCTAGCTCCACTCGTAATTGATCTATGACTGAAAGTAACAAGTCATGATCTTTATCCCTACATTCTTTCTCATCATACTTATACTTTCCTCCTTCAAGTGCATAAGGATTTGGAAAATTATGCAAACTCTCAGCACAAGTAATGGACAAAATATTGTGACGGGTTTTAAAGAAAGAAATCAACAATTTAGACTCAAAATAGGCACTAGGGATAATATAATAATAGGTAGGCTTGAAAAGATCAAACTATTCAAAGAAGACCTATTATCATCATCCCTAAGTTAAATCATGATTGCCTTTCTTATTTCGCCTCAAGAGGTATTCAAGTAAGTTCTAGAATGCTCCATGAATTTCAGAAAAAAATAGGTTTAAGAATACTATAAAGTATTAGATCTAGAACTGCTTTGTCCAAGTGAGTGCAAAAAGTCATGCATAAGCCATATATAATCTAGAACATATGCTCTATAATCCATTATAAAGACATACATTAAAAAGTATTGCTTGAAATTGCACAGAAACTCAGAAAATTTTGAAAAATTATCGCACAAAAATTCTTACTCCCAAGAAGGCTAAAGAATATGTATAGAAGACTTGTCAATCAAATCACTCTCCCACACTTAAACTGGACATTGTCCTCAATGGCAACATAAATATAACAAGAACAAACAAACCATGGGACCAAAAATATAAAGGAGAAGAGATACGAAAAACAAACTTCCATTCATCGTGTCGTACAAGAGCTGAATACTTGAAGAAATGAGGCATCATCAAAGTACCTAAAAAGTACAAAAGAAAATACCAAAGCATAACAACTAAAAAAGAAAATAAAGCAAAAACAAAAGAAATGAAAAATATACAATGAAAGGAAAGCCAAACTAACTAAAACAAAAACATTAAAAAAGAAAGAATACATAAACAAGAGTGAGCGAGTAAATATAGATAAGCATCATCAGTCCTCCATATCATCATTCCTCCGCATCATCATCATCCTCATCCTCCTCAGCATCATCGAGTGTAGAGGTGCCCGCACCACCATGTGGCCTAGAAGAATTCTGCCTCAACTCGGTCAACTGCTGCTCCATGGTAGATTTCCGCCTAGCTATATCTTCCATAGTACCCTGCAAGCGTAGGAGCACCGTCATTTGTTGGTTGAGGTGCCGCCAGTACGGTGGCCTCAAAGTTAGATCGGGAGCAGGACTGAGAACTGCCAGCTCTAGCACGTGCCGGTGATGGTGACTGCTCCTCCTCCGCTGTAGGTGGCCTTACCTGACCGGGATGTTGGACCTCGAATGGAGTGAGCCACTTCTTCAACTCCTGGCTGTATTTGTACCCGCAACTCATAAGAGTTTGCTCAGTGACCATATCGTGCTCAGTGGTAGCCTCCATGAGTTCTCCCTCAAGACTCACCCCCAAAGACTTTTAGAATCTTTATTATAACCAAGGGAAAAACAAAGGCTTTTGTGGAAAGACAGAGATGAACAACCTCCCTAATAGAGTGGATAATCAATGGAGCAAGAGGGATAGGTAATATGGTTATCATCCATGCAAAATATAAGTGTCAATAAGCTTAGTCTCATTGAAACCACTAGCACGGGGGACAACATTAAACCCAATCCCTCATTAAACAATATTGTCGTCTAGCCATATTTTCCATAGTACCCTGCAAGTGTAGGAGCACCGTCATTTGTTGGTCGAGGTGCCCCAGTACAGTGGTCTCAAAGTTAGTTCGGGAGTAGGACTGAGAACTGCCAGCTCTAGCACATGCCGGTGATGGTGGCTGCTCCTCCTCCGCTGTAGGTGGCCTTACCTGATCGGGATGTTGGACCTCGAAGGGAGTGAGCCACTTCTTCAACTCCTGGCTGTATTTGTACCCGCAACTCATAAGAGTTTGCTCAGTGACCATATCGTGCTCAATGGTAGCCTCCATGAGTTCTCCCTCAAGACTCACCCTAAAGACTTTTAGAATCTTTATTATAACCAAGGGAAAAACAAAGGCTTTTTATGGAAAGACAGTGATGAACAACCTCCCTAATAGAGTGGATAATCAATGGAGCAAGAGGGATGGGTAATGTGGTTATCATCCGATACAAAATATAAGTGTCAATAAGCCTAGTCTCATTGAAACCACTAGCACAGGGGACAACATTAAATCCAAACATGTAACCTAGAGCGCGAAAGTTGGCTGCCAAATCATTGTTGGAATAGAAGCTATTAGCTCGGAAGGCATTATGCTTATATATGCCTAGGTTCGCTCTCGTCCCTCTAACATCCCAATTCGAGTCCGAAAGAATCTTTTGATTATTCACATCAATCCCTTGCCAAGTATCATCGTCAAAAACCTGGAGGAGGTTAGCTAATTGGTTTTGAGTGATGACAATAGGAACTCCTTTCACTCTTGTTTCAATATGCGGAAGATGTTTATTGCCCATATCCATCATATTACCATAGAATTCCTTAACAAGCACGGGACAATACATTCCTTTCAATTGTACTATCGACCCCCACCCTAGCCGTCTAAACATCATTCCTAATTTGAGTACCCAGTCTAAGGTGGGTGAGAAAGTACACTCAACAATAATCTTATTAGAATCTCTCCTACTATACCATTCCTCACAAGAGGTATCAACAAACTCAGTAGGTCTAAGAGATAAGGGATCAACGGATGATGGGATTGAGGGCGAGGAAGTTCTCGCCCTTTTAGAAGACTGACTCCTTGCTCTAGACATGGTCAAGTAAGGAATGGGTGTAATAAGAAAAGAGAACAAGTAAGCTCAATAACTGAAGATAGTATAGCTACCCCTGCACAAATATTCCTCAAATCGCACACAACCCTCAACCAAGCTTAGAGTTCACAAAACCCAAACTCTTTCAATATATATCAACTCCAACAACTAATTCAATCAATTCAACACAACCTACACAATGCATGTAAAGTTCACTGTAAAGCATAACTGTGTTGATATCCTCAAAGCATGCTAATAAACATGATCATGTGAATAAAGGCAGTATCATGGTATTAGGTGATCAACAATGCATGTTCCATATATTCAAGTATCACCAATAACTACAATTCTAGCTTGAGCTACATAAATTCTCGAATGATTATAAGCATGAATCAAGTAGTGAAGGCTCAGTAACTCCTAATGTAATCCAATTCATGAAGCTCAAGGAGGAATGCACAATTCCATCATAGCATACATAATTCCCAATTTTCGGCCAAAACTGTCCCTAGAATTAGAAAAAATCATCTCCATCAATTTAACCGTAGGAATGAAATAAAAATCATACCTTCATGCTCTTGTATGCATGGGCAAGCAAAAGATGAAAGATTTTTGTGAAAATCTACTCCCTTTGCTTATGGATTGAATATGATTTTGTTGTGAAAAATCAAAGCTTTTGAGGTGTTTGATCCGTAGGATCAACAAAAAAGAAGTCAATAGATGTTATAGAGGTGTTTAGGAGTTGAAAAATCAAATTTTGAGCACTGAGAGATGTGCAACCGGTGCGGGCTTGAGAGGATTTGCGAGGGAGAATGGAGATTTTAAAGAAAAAATGGTCAAAATAGTCCTTTAATTATGATCTACTCGATAGGAACCGGCGCCAGCTCGGCTCTTGGGGCCGGTGCCTGCTCTGTTCTGTCCGGTTCTCCCATTTTTTTTTTTTTTATCAATAAGAATGCTGAAAAACATACGAATGCTGGATAATGCATTCGAATAATATAGATAAAAAATTGTCCTTATCACAAAAACAAAAAGAAAAGAGAAAACTAATGCTTCAAGGTTTTCCACGGTTGTGATCCCGTAGATTTTCCTCCGTATTCCCTGGTAGTGTCCCTGCTTGACGATCCCCTAAGAGTTTGGCTAGTTGACCAATTTGGTTCTCAAAATTGCGCATGGAAGCCTCTACGTTCCTTGTTGTCGCATCGACTCCTTGGAACTTAGTCTCCGTGGTATGTACCAATTGGCCAATTAATTCTTCTAATGGTGGTTTTTTAGATGCTGCCGTGTTGTTCATGAAGTTTAGATTTCTTTGGTTACTTCAAAAATTGAAAGAACTTTACCTAGGTGGATTCCCATTGCTCCAAGAAAAATTAGGGTGATTTCTCTAGCCAGGATTATAGGTAGAGCTATATGGACTGTTACCTGGTCGGACATTACCTGCGAAGGCCGCTCGCTCCGAAGTTTCTTGGAGCGACCCCATCTTTTGGCATTCATGATTGGGGTGTCCCTCTTCACAGAAATTGTAGTTGATGTTTAAAAGTTGCCCTTGAGGTATCACCAACTGTTTCATCTTTTGAGTTAAGGTGTCTACCTTAGCCTCTAATACTGCCACGGCATCCACTTCATGCACTCCTTGCACATGAGCCTTTGACCTTGCACTTCCCCAAGAATAGTTATTAGAAGCCAAATTTTCAATAAACTCAAATACCTGTTCCGGGGTCTTATGGTTGATGGAACCCCCCTGCAGAAGAGTCCACCACTTGCCGTATTGCGAACATGAGGCCATTCAAGAAGATAAGCATTTGCACTTCCAGCTTGAATCCGTGGTGTGGGCATTTTCTTAACATTTCCTTAAATCTCTCCCAACTCTCATATAAGGGCTCAGAATCTAATTGTTGGAAGGAGAATATTTCATTCCTACGTTTGGCTGTCTTAGTTGGAGGAAAATATTTGGCCAAAAATTTTTCAGCTAGGGCATTCCAAGTTGTAATGGAACCTGTAGACAAAGACTTTAACCACGATTTAGCTCTATCTCTCAAAGAAAAAGGAAAAAGTCTTAATTTGATGGCATCTTCAAAAACACCATTCTTCTTGAAGGTATCACAAATCTCAAGAAAGCTGGCTAAGTAAGCATTGGGATCCTCTTCCGGTAGCTCATCAAATTGAACCATATTCTGCACCATTTGGATAATGTTGGGCTTTCTTTCAAAATTGTTTGCATCTATCCTAGGTCTAGTGATACCCGAGCCTATGCCCGAGATTGCGAGTTTCACAAAGTCATTTATAACCCTCTCGTCATTCCTAGCATTGTTCTGTTGAGCACCATCCATCTCGACAATCAGATTCCTTTGAATTGTTCGGCGAATTTTTGATAACGTCCTCTCGATTTCAGGGTCAAAATCGACTATCTCACCGTTGGATTTTCGGGTCATGTACCAAGAGTAATACCTAGGAAATCAAGAAGCAAGTTAGATATATAATTAATGGTTAAACAAAAAATAACAAAACTACAAGGTTATATAAAGCTAGTAATTCAAACACAGTCCAACTTATTTGGTTAAGTTAGGTTATAAGGTTATACAAGAATACACGAAATACAAAAGATAGCACCGTTTTGTTGGAAGAAGAAGTATACATATTTGCATATTTACATGGTTAAATCAACAAAATCCAAGATTTCATGCTATTGTTCCCGATAATGGCACCAAAAATTTGATGTGTCCGGACTTGGGTATAAAAATCATACATGAACTAAGCACATTCCTAATCAAGTTTAAATTAAAACGTTCAACCCAAATCACACATATGAGCAAGCGTACTCACCATTAACTGAGCATAAGGTTCAAATGAGTGTCGATCCTCAACGAACAAGTAGACATTAATTATCTTTCTTTCATTGTTCAACCGACTCGATAAAACAAAACCGAAATAAAATAAAATAAAGGAAAATAAAAATAAAAATACATACATGTTAAGGATGTAGATTTGTGTAATTCAAACAATTGATTAGACAACCATGATCTTAAAGTACCCAACCTCTATCATAACTAATTATTCCCTTGGCACCATGAAGAATTAAAATAGACTCACTTCTTTCTCAATCCATGAATCCCTATCTTCTAGGTAACTTAGTATCACATACTCTGTCTCAACCAGTCTTATCCAAAAGATGCATTAAACACAATTCTTTGATCAAGTCCCATTCTCAGGCAAACTTAACCCATGAAATTAACCAATTGAATCCATATTCTGGCAGATATCAATTAACCTTTAATTACTCTATTCTTGCAATTAACCCCATTTTCAGGCAAGTTAAAAGGCAACAAATATGAAACCAATCAATTTAAACCATCAACCCTATTTTCAAGCAAGTTAACGACACAATCAATTAATATCACGATCAACCCAATTAATTAAATACCAAGAATAACAATCAGTTTATTAAAAGATCAAATAACTCTAAAAGCCATGAGTATCTAAACCAATGTCAAATTACAATAAAACAATTAAAACATCATTGTCAAGGAAAAGAAAACAAAGTAAAAGAAAGCACTCATAAACAAGCCTCCTTCTTCTTCCTTTGAAGACCTTCTTGTACAACCCTCCTTGAATTGAAGAACTCCTCATTGGATTGAGTGATTTTTTATGATGATTTATAAATTCTCCCATTTTCCCTTGTGTTTTTCATCTATTTGTAGACTTAAGGAGTGCCTAAACACATAGGTACAAAGTTCTTGGTCGAGTAAAAGTTGGAAGATACTAAAACTCCTCAGGTTTTCAAAAACACGTAGAAAGATCATAGCACCGCCTCAATGACAGAACACAGCCGGCGCCGCCTTGATCCTTCGGAGCCAGCGCCGCCTGTGTTCTGCTTATCCACTCATTTGCCGATTTTTCTCCAAATTTTGCGCATAAATTCCAGACTGCAGCCAGTGTCGGTTCCACCCACATAGCCGATGCCGTCTTGGTTCTGTTCTACTCTGTTTCTATAATTTTTTACATCGCTTTGAAGTTCGCACAACCAGTGTACAGTTGGCGCCGGTTCCAAGGGCCACAATCGGCGCCGCCTCTTCTCTATTTCACGACGGTTTTGTTTCGTTGTACTCAAAAATCTAAAATAATGAACAAAATACCTTTCTAAGGGAAAAATCTCAAATATAAAAGAATATGACTAGTTATTGCATAAAATATCTTATAAAAAAGCCCCAAATAACTAAGCAAAGTATGACTAATTTAGCCCCTATCAGTAAGTGACCCATTTACATAGGTACCACATCACATGGCACATCATCCTTGTACTTTCCCATCTCAAAAGGCACCAAAATTTGTTTGTTTACTGTTATTTCCCCGCTACCGTTCAACCATTGCAATTTGCAGAGCTTGAGGTGTTTAATCCAACTCATGTCTAATTCCTCAACTAAGTTTGCACTAATCACGTTAGTGCAACTCCTACTATCCACAATGATACTACAATGAATCTTGTTGATTAGACAACTAGTGTAGAAAATGTTCTCCCTTTGTTGGTGATCTTGATCTTTAATGGCTTGTGAATTCAATGACCTTCTTGTGACTCTCACTAAAGAGTATTCTTGACCAACAACTTCCCATTCATCACTTTGCTCATCCCCATTTCCCTCTTGGTCTCCTCGGTACCTTTCTCCCTCTTCTACTTCTTTGGTAGAAACCTCACCATAGAAATTAGTATACATCGTTCTCTTGCTTGGATACTCATGGAAAGTATATCCATATCCAAGACACTTAAAATACTTGATGTCCATATTCCTTTGTGGCCTCTCCATGGCTTTTCCCTTGTCTTTGTTCCAACATTCCCTAGGTTTCCAATCCTCCGTTGGCTTCTAATCCTCTCTAGGTTTCTAAGCCTCCCTTGGTTTTGTTGAAGTCTCTTTGGAATGGCTTAGGGGCTTCATCCTTCTTAATTGGCACCTTGCTAGTAGTGTTAGGATTTGGAATTGGTGGTCTAGTAAATGCCCTTCTCTTTAATTGCCTTTCAATCTTCATAATAGTATGTACCATATTATCTAATCGTTCATAAGGGTGCAATTGTACCAATTTGGCAACTTCCCTATTTAATCCTCCTAAGAACCTTACCCTTGTTGCTCTAGGATCCTTATTGATTTGAGCTCTCATCAACATTACTTCCATCTTTTTATGGTAATCTTTCACACTCTTGTTCCCTTACATGAGTGATTGGAGCTTTTGGTAAAGGTTATTGTAGTAATGGTGTGGTATACACCTTTGCTCCCTTGTGTGATGGCTCTCAAAGGTTGGTCACTCCACCTGTATGTTTGCTCTCTTAGGCTATTTTAGTAATAGTCTCACCCTCTTGCCTTTTTCTCAATACTCAAGCTTTCTTGTTCAATCCCAATTCTCCCCAATAGCTAAAGATTTAGTCCAACTTAGTGAATCACACAAATCAATGGATTTTTCTAATTAGGGGGTCTTAGGGGAATTTCAACAAACACTTGTTAGGCACCTCAAGCAAATAAGTTTTAATCAAGAATTTGAAGGAATGTGGACTCAATCAACACAAGAACAAACACTTGACACACAAAGAAACACTTCTAAATAAGAAACAAATAAGAATTATCAAGAACAAAGAAACAATAACAACTAGAACTAGAATTATGAAGGACAAGATGATCACAAGTGTGCACTAGTAAAGTTGAGTTCAATGAGCATGAAATTCAACAATAGAGTGATATACTAAGTCCCAAAATCCCAAGGAATAAAAATCAAGAATCCAAGTTTCCCACTATAGCCAAAATCATTCTCATGGAACATTTACCAAACACCTTAGCTACAATCCCGTCACTTAAGAATAACCAACATTTTCACCCATATTCAAGTCAATTTTCACCATAAACACAAGAAAAATTTTCTTCCAAGGATTATATTAACATCAAGAAGAAATTTCCCAAAAAAAAAAAAATCAAGGTATAAAAAAGATTTCAAGACCTTTTTGGAGCATGTTTTTAAGTTACGGGATTTCTCTATTTGATTTTTCTTCAACTTTGTAGGGCTCATTTTCTTGCTTTCAAGCTTTGATTGGAATTAAAGCTTTTCTTTCTCTGATACCAAACTCTTTGATATGATCTTGAGTTGGCTTTTTCTTGGTGTTGTAGGTGGCTTAGTTGGTTATGATTTCCACTCAACCCAAGGGGCCAAAACAGAGAAATTCTTGAGACAAAATGGAAAAAATGAAACTAACAATCTATCCTGTATCAAACCCTTGAAAAACTAAGCTTCAAAGACCCTTAAGAATAGTAGATAGTTCTACTATAGTCTCACCCTAATATCCTTGAAACAACAAAGGCAAACATGAACAAATAGAATAGAGAAAATAGGCACCCAAGTAATGGAATTCAAACAAACCTTAGAAGAACAAAACAACTAAAACCCATTCAAGAAACCGCATTGGATTATCTAAAAGATTTTATAAACTCATTCATAAGGAGAACTAACCCTTAAATATGATCTTGAACAAGATGAACAAGGAGGCTAGGGCCTCTCAAGACTCTCTCTTCAAATTTGAATAAAAAGTTGTGAATTATCTTGTCAAATCACTAAAGGTTGTATTTATACTACCCTAACCCTAGCTAAGTAATCCCTGAGGTTCTAATACAATTTAGAGCCTTAATAGATCTTTACAAAACATTTCAAATGGAAAAAATTGGAGAAAACATAAAAAACGCGGGGCAGCCATCAGTTGCCCAGGCTGTAGCTGGCGCCGATTAGGACTCTAAAGCCGGTGCTAATTGTGCACTGTCTTCAAGCCAGTCGAATGCCAGAATGAAGCCGGCGCCGGTTTCGATGCTTGGGCCATAGTTGGATATCCGCTGGAAGGCCAAATTTGGTTAAATTTCGTCCGTCTTTATTACCGGCTTGAGTTCTTGTTGGGGTCCTTCTTGGATAGTCATCAAAATGAACTCTTAGCTAGCTTCCTCAACCTTCCAACTCTCTTCCATCCTCAAATATGGTTTTATGGGCAATTGAAAATCATCTTGAAGCTTCTTGGCCCTAGATCTTGTCATTGGTCTTTGCTCTTGCATGGTCACACCTCCCCCTCCTTAGTCTTAACCTCCATGATGAAGCAGAGTTTTATCAAGTTACATCCGGACCTAAGTTATATGGAGAAGCCAGTCAAGAAATCAGATTGAAATGTGAAGAAGCTTTGAAATAAGCAGAAACCTATGGTAAAGGTACTATGGGATCATCGTGGGACCTAGATGTGACGTGGGAATTTGAGGATTGGATGATGTGGAAATGCCCGAATTTGTTGTAGAGATATAGGAAGCTGAATTTCAGGACGAAATTCTTTTGAGGGGGAGAGGATGTAAAACTTAAGCCAAAACTACCTTTAGTCCTTATGGGAAAAGATGCATTGCATGGCATTATATTTATGCTTATATTGATTTAAACATTTATATGAGCATATTGATTTAAACATTTATATTGATTTTCCTTATCTTTTCTTCCTTTATCCTTGGCTGAAAATCCTCAAGGCAGCCACCAATTGGGGAGTTTGTAATGCTTTAGGATTGTTTTAATTTAGGTAGGATTAAAAAATATTTAATATTTTCTTTTTTTCCTTTATTATCTCTTAAAATATTTCTAATTTCTAATGCTATATATATATATATATATATATATATATATATATATATATGTTTATTAATTATTCAAGCATGATTATTGAAGGCCTAAGGATAAGTCGGCTGCCACTTTTTATGGGATAAACTCCCTCTAATTATCTCTTGTTATATTTAGAAATATCTTGAGATAAATATGGTTTTTATATATTATGTATATGTATCCTATACCTTCTTATTTCTTGAATTTCAAAAAAAAAAATAAAAAAGCTAGAAAAATACGACACTAGTAGTCTTCTTTCACAAAACTAGCTTTCAAGATTTTAAAAAGGATATTATCTACAACAATAGATATAGTATTGATAATATTGAGAATAGCTATTCTCATCCTTATCAAACCGAACTTTTATTTATCTCAAAAACTAGGTTCTTAACCTTTCTTTACCTTAATATTTCGGTCATTATTCTCCTATTTCTCTCTATTATTTTCTATTATCTAAAAGCATAAGAGAAGTTGCATTTTCCTTCCTTCTAAACTGAAGTAAATCGAAACTAGGAAGGAGTTCTATACTCCTTCAAACAATCAATTTTATCCTATCTTCTTTTAGATGAGAGCTACCGTCTATCTAAACTACATCACTCTCATCCTCTACACTCTAGGGAAAACTGAAACACCCACTTCCCTACACACATTTTTGGCCAACACAATCACACATGAAATCATTCAAAGCAAAAACATACTCTCATTTGGCACAAAATTGAAACACGAGACTCTGTCTCAGACTTTCTCTCTAACACTCTCGCTTCACTAGAGCAAGAAGCCAATTTCTACCCTTTCTTCATCTTCTCTTACTTGATCAAGAGTAAAAACCAATCTCTGGTCTTTGTTTGTCATTTTGACACAAAAATGACATTACACAACTCTCTCACATTTTCACTCAACCTCCATCAAAGCACATTCTTTTTCCCCTTCTCTGAAGGCTGAAACACCTATACACTCTATGCCATTCAATAAATAAATAGAGAACTCTTTCTTGGCAACAAGTAAACGCAACTACACGCTACAGTGTTTTCATTCACATGGATAAAAAAAAAGGCCATCACAAGAAAAATCTCTTATTTTACCTTCTTTTCTTCGTCATCTTCTTTAGCAAAATGAAATCAAAAGGACTGATCTACCATTTACCTTGCAAACTCCTGACCAACCTAGAAGATCTAGGCAAGACAGCGTCTTTCTTTTAACGTGGATTTGATTTGGTCATCAAAGGGGTTGTCTTGTTCTCAATAGATCTGCACTTTTAAGAGGTAAGCTCTAAAACTATCAAATGACTTAGTTGCCTTCAATTATCTAGAGTGTGTGATAAGTTGAGATGTGATCTATATTTTTGGTGAGCATATAGTATCAAATATGTGATATTAACGATTTACGCATTTTAGTTGTTTAATCTTTATGAGTTGAAGATGGAGTTGTTAGGTTATGAGTATGATGTTGTAATTGAAGGACATTTATGCTATGCCATGGACATATGATTACTTTGGGATACATTGTTGAATAGATTGTTTTGTATAGATTTTATCATGTGAATCGTTAGGACTGCGTGAGATTTATGATTATTACTTTGAGGAAGTTATGCATTGATAAGACAGTTGAATATAAGAATGTCTGTTTGGATCTCAGATCTGGCTAATTTGAATGATTTTGATTATGCCATGTATTGGGACATATTATGACTATAAATTATTGTATGGTTTAGAAAAAGATTTATCTGAAGTAAAAGATCAAGGTAGCTAATTTTCCATATCAATCTAAATTGATACAAGTAAATCCTTACATAAATGATTTTCCTGTATAAAGCTCTTGTTTGCAAGTTAGGTATATTTTCATAATGTACTGAGAATGAGTACTTGGGTTGCAAGCTTAGACTGTTTGCTACCTACATTTTGACAAATGAGATTTACACCAATGGTTTCTTTTACACATCAAATCCTTTTATTTACATTCAAATGCACATGTTAAATGTTTTTAAAGCTCGCTTGTGGAAAAAAATGCTTGCAAAACCGAGGTATTTGGAAAAGATGTTTTGAACACATTCTTCATTGATTATATGGCATTGAGTATTCAATAAGGGTAGGCTACTGGTGCTAGTCTTTGTCAATTAGGGCAAGTCTCCCAATTGGTGGCTACCTCTGAAAGATGAACTTTAGCTGGAAGAGCATCAATACCAGTAGATCGAGCCATCTGAGCTAGCACTACTTTGTAATGTCTATTATCCTGCAATAGACAACTAGTGAGTTTGGGATAGGAGATGGAGGAGTATCTCATACATTTAAACTTCAGTGGTTAAGGAGTTTCCAAATATTTTCTCGGTGGAATTGATAACTTTACCCTTATCCTAAGAAGCATAGTTTAATGTTGATTCAATACCAAGGGCAAAGGCTATTTCGAAGACTTTATACTGAATGGCCCTAACGGAGCTCAAAGAATTGCAGGATCAATTTGACGAGCTTCTAGATCAGGGATATATTAGGCTTGATACTTCTTCATAAGGAGCACCAGTGTTATTCATATAGAAGAAAGATGAGACTCTAAGACTGTGTATACATTATAGGGGATTGAATGGCTTAATGTTTAAAAATAAGTAGCCTCTACCACCTATTGATGAGTTGTTTGACCAGTTGCAAGGATCTCGTTATTATTCAAATTTAGATTTAAGATAAAAGTACTATCAGTTGTGGATTCAGGAAGTGGACATTTTACAGACTGCATTCAACACCAAATATGGTCACTTCAACTTTGTGGTAATGCTAGTCAAATTGATTAATGCTTTGACTACCTTTATGGATCTGATGCATCGAATCTTCCAGCCTTACCTAAACAAGTTTGTTGTAATCTTCATTGATGATATTCAAGAGCCCATAGGAGCACTCGAAACATCTAAAATTGATCTTGGAAAATTAAGATAACACAAACTATTTACTAAGTTTAATAAATACAAGTTCTAATTAGATACGAACTCGTTTCTGGGTTGGTAACAACCTAAGAATCTTATGAAAATCATAAGTTTCTTGGGATTATCTAGTGATACGAGCACAAAAGCACCACAAAATAGGGTACAAATAATCAAGAAAATAAGCAACACAAGAACACTTAAATCAATGATTTTTCACATAAAAACTTAATTTAAAGATAAGAACCCTAGGTAAAACTAAGCCACCAAGAACCCAAAACCAAATGAGCTAAGCTAATTGAATCAATATCCAAACTATTAGTTTCTTGCACATGTAAAGACATAAAATAGCATGGGGGGGGAAATGAGAAACCACTCCCAGGATTAGCATATACGTGAAGAACAGATCAAAGACAAGGAAGAAGAATACCTTTCGATAAGCGTCTGTAAAAGAAGATTTCTCTTCAAGGATTCACAAGTGTGGCACGATCCAGTAGAATGAACCAACACCTTTCGCATTGGAGCACAATCAGACATGATAGCCACACTGTGAACAATTTTTTCTTCGTCATGTCCAAGCCACTGGAATCCAAGAATAGGATTCCCTCTAGTAGTAATCCACACGAGGAAAGAAATCAATAACCACCTTAATACAGTGCTAGCAAGATTTGTATTGTGGCTAAGGTTTTTGAGAAGAAGAAAATGATCATAGAAGAAACAGTTTCTCTGTGTATATTTTTCGTGAAAAACCACGCACAGGAAAACCTACAACATATATCAATATATATGCATGCTTGTTTCCTAACTTATAATGTAAAAGGAATTTCTTTAATTATAATTAGAACCTATAAGTTTTCATCATTATAATTTGGTCCATTAATAATAACTAATTCAAATTTGACCACAATAACTTCTTGTTCTCACAATTAACTCTATAATATTATCAAAAAACACCTCAAGTTCTTCATTCTTTGTTGTGTGTGACCTATTAGGTTTCCCAGTCTATTGATAGTGAAATATAAATTAATCCAAATATCTTTAGGATTAATAAAACTTAATAGTTAGAATTAACTTATTAATTCTAACCAGAATTGATTTATTAATTCTCTAATTAATAAATTCATTTTCAGAAGATCATGAATGGTATCTAGTAATACATCATGACCATTCAAAAGTCTCAAAAAGTCAAGTGGCTTGACACGAACCTTTTAACTGCAAAAATCAGTGCAATAAACTCATTTCACCATATAATATCTCATTCGGTTAGAGTATGGAATTAGTGCCAACTCCCTCTAGAGTATTAATTAATTCTAGCCCAAATATCTTAGTACTTGTTCTGGAAATTTATTATTTATTATATGTATCAATTTGAACTATTTTCAATACATAGACATCTTGTCCAATGACTTCTCGAGTAATGATTCCTACAAGTGGTCGTGAGATATTCGTTTCTACTATTAGCAGTAGTGAATCCTTTGTTGATCCTCTCTAATACTTTCGTTTAGTTCACGTTGTACCCAATATCCATCCCACAGGCAGTCTTGTCAGGACTCTAGAGTTTGGAATCAAAGCACAATGTTTACTAAACAAAGTACCTTGAAAACCTTAAGTCTAAGGATACTGGCACATTTGCTATGATAAGATTCTATCACTGACACTAAATAGTTATCCACGTGATTATCTTATAACTAGGTCATCCAATGTACTTCTTCTATTAACAAGCATCCGTATGTTAACTTTGAGAATCACAATACTCACGGATGTGAGAAACGCCACGTGATCAAATTAGAAAGTATAACACGTGCTAGTCTTAATGCTTTAATGATGTCCTATCTCATTAATACTACGACTAGGGATAATTTAAGTACAAACACTTTTCAGTGTAGTAGGAACCTTATATCATAATTTCTACTATAATTTCCTTAACATAGTGTTACACTTGGGACTTTATGTAATAGTTATATTCACATGAAGGTATAAATAGAACAAACTGAAAGATAAACAATACCTTTTATTATTAAATAAATGTGTAATATACAAAAAACACATGATTGGCTCGAAGGTATTACACTAACAAAAACACCCCTAACCCAAGAAAGATCAAGAATAAATAAGATGGGAAGATTTGACCAAAAAATTCGATCTCCTAAAAGTGAAGGATCATGGAAAAAATCAAAGGAAAATGCAGAGGAAAATTTTTAGTTTTTTGAACCACATCTAGGATAGAGTACTTACTTTTTCTTGCTGGTAGCAGATTAACCAACATGGGGATGGGTTGCACTAGAATTTCTTGCATTGAAAGGGGAGAAGGAGGCACCTACTGTTCAACTGAAATTCCCACCAATCTGCTACTTCTACGCATCAAACGTTTTTCTCTTCGGTTCTGGAGTACGAATCTACCTTACTCTTGGTGTTAGCTTGGTGAGAGCTCCTTCTTGGATAATCAAAACACCCTCTAAGAGAGAATGGAGAGAATGAGCGAAAACTAGAGATGGAGAGCAGGGATGGCACACTCTAGAGAGGGAAAAAAAAAACTTAAAACCATGTGTGTTGTTTTTTCTTCTTCTCTTGTCCTTAAGCCCTAATGGCCGAAAATCATGAAGCCCTAATGGGCTTGGGGATGTGTTCAAAAATTAATCTAAGACTGGCCCAACCTCTTAATTAATTAATTATCTTTTTTGGGCTTCATTAAATACCCAAAACTAATTAATTAATTCTAATTGGACTATTAATACATGTCAACATATATCAACCCAATTAATTTATTTATCCCGACCCAATTCTCTTAATTAATTAAATATCTTTTTTTGGCCTCATTAAATCGTAAGACTAATTAATTAATTCTAATTGGACTCTTAGAATAAATTTTATTTCTTTTTCAAACAGTTATCCATTATGCCTAGATTGTCTAAATAACACCAAGGTAACTTGAGCTACTCCGTAGACCAACCGACATATTATTCATGTCTACTAAAATGACCAAAATGCCATTATTATTAAATAGCCATATTTTATCATTTTAAATATTTTCATTTATCACCATATGAAAATATTGACCTCAAGAATAATATTGCTTAAAGCAATGTCTCCGACCTACAGGTGAAATAACAAAAATACCTTTCTATGTAACACCTATCGATGAGATAGGACAAATGTACTAACACTTAACTCAAAGATATTTACCATCCTTAGATCTCTAGTTCGATAATCCATAACTCATTTGAATGCACTTGCTTATCATTGAAAGCTACCCAAAAGCACACATTCTAGAGTCACGTTTCCAAGGTCTTAGAGTATTAGATTATCCTAGACAATCACAAGGGGGTGTTTCAACCTCACTAAGTGAAGTATAAAAACTCTGTTGCATAAGTCCGTCTTAACTAACTAGAGTAATACACCCAACATGCAAGAATATTAATCTCACAAAAGAAATCTTACCTAACATATATCAAAGTATAAAACCCTAGCTTCGCTAGACCACTAACTCATACTCAAATATGAAGGTATCCTTCAATACTATAGTAGTAATAGTCTTGTCTCTATCATTATAGTACTTTAAGGAAGACCACTACTACAGGCCCAGTTCTATGTATTAGGAATACAATTATGCCTCTAACATGATTAAACTACTCACTGATTCAAGATAAACCATTCCTCATTGAAAATCATAGCATAATAGAATTACCTTGATGAATTGCCTAGTTCTATCAAACGACTAAGAAGTTAATTTTATTTTTATGACATGTACCTATAACCTATACCTTACTAGGAAGAACGACCTAATACATATTCCATTACTTATCATACTTAGACCTTTAAATGTGTAATAATATAAGAACCAACTAAATTGAATGAATAAGCATTTTATTGCAATATGTCCAAACAGAATACATAGTCTTTGAGGGCATACTTCCAACAAAAAGAACCTTAGATGAGCTAAAATCTTGACCACGTTTTAGAAGAAGAATTGATTTCTCTAATAAAAGATTATAGATTTGATTTTAGGTTGGACTAAGCCAAAAGTGATGTCTTGCTTGATTTTGGGAAAACCCAAGAGAATTACCCTCACAATTCTTACAAAGAGTTTCTTGAATATCAAAATGACTAATAATCAAATGTTATGTTTACAACCGATATGATAGGGTATTTATAGCTCCAACTTACCTTAATTAATTAGTAAGCTACATATAGGATTAGATGGCCTTAATATAAGTTTTAAGACCTTATTATATGCCTTTAAATAAGTAAAAATATAAGAAAAGTTGTGGGAATTAAAAAGAATGCAAGCAAGTTAAAAATAAGAAAATTCAACAAAATTTCAGCCTGTCTTGACCTTTGCCTGCCTAACTAAGGCACCTTGGTCGGCGCCAACTCCTTTATGTTGGATGCGGTCTTTTGCTTAGTAGCTGGCCAGTGCTGAGTAGGGGTTTTTAGCAGGTGCCAATTCTTTGTTAGTAGTCATCCCCTGTTTTGTTGCATTTCAATCCTTATTCATTTGACCTCTATTTAATATTTATGTATTTTCTTGATCTTTTAAATCAAATATTGGCTATTTTGGGCTCTCTTTTATACTTCTTTAGCCTTTATTCCTTATTTACATATAGACTTGATCCTCTACATGGATATTGTTAATCTTTTTATATCTCTTTTTTTGCTTCCTTTACCACCAATCTCTTCACAAGTCTCTTAGCTTTTGGTTTGTGGGCTTGAGATCCTCAAAATCTCTCAAATATGGCTTTTACACAAGGATCCATGAGTTATATCATACTCATCCTTCTTATTAGAATTGGCCTTCTTACTATTGGGAAATATGCCCTCTTAGACTAGGTTTTTGCTGTAAACATCGAATGTTTTAATCAAATGATTTATTTTCAGAAATTGTTTGTGAATTTATATTTTTATTTGTGCACAATTACGTTTGAAAAAGACCCATTATGTTTAAGTAAGTGGTCCATGTGAATGGTGATTTTTCACAGTAAGGTATAGATCACGGGTTACTTAGCACATAAACGTTTGTTCTTAACCGATTGATAAGAATGGGAATCTTATCATGTCTAGGTTATTATGTTCTAAATTCTAAATGGGGAATGGCTTACCTTTAGCCAGTAAATAGTCCACTCACTTCATGACATAAGCATATTTCGAATACGTAGAACAGGACCTATGGTGGTGGTTTCTAAAAATTACTATATGGTAGAAACCTAGACTACTACTGATACAACGTGGACTAGTACTCTACAACTTGAGTATGAGTTGGTGGTCTAGCGAAGCTAGAAGCATGTACTTTGATATACTATAGTTGAGATTCTATCATAAGGCTAATATACTTGCATGTTGGGTATGTGTGACTAGTTAGTTAAGACAGACTTATACAAGATAGTTTCTATACTATATCGCCCCTTATGGTTGTTTGAATGATCTAAATATCCAGGGCCCTGGGAAACATGACTTGGAAGTTTGCTTTAGGGTAGCTCCCTTGAAATGCGGAAACAATCCAGGATGTCGTGGATCATTGGACTAAAAGCCTAAGGATGGTATATGTCATTTAGAGATGTGTTAGTACATTTCTTCCTCTCTAATGTACGGCGATGTATAGAGGGGAATTTTAGTCATTTCACATGTAGGTCGGAGACTTTGCTAACGCAGCATTGTCCTTAGAGCCAATATTTCCTTATGGTGATATTTGAAAATATTTAAAATGAAAAATATAGCTATTTGTATGGCAAGGATATTTTGGTCATTTTAGTAGCTAAGGCGGTATGTCTTTTGGTCTCCAGTATAGCCCGTGAGTCCTAATTATATACAGGCTAAGGAATTGGTCTTAATTTAAATTAAATAGAATTTATTTTATTTAAGTAGTCTGATTTAATTATTGGGCTAAAATAAAATAAAGGTCTATAGAGAGAGAGAATAAATTAAATTAGTTTGGTGGGTTAATTAATTATTTAGTGCTTTGGCCCAGTTTGAATAATTAAAGATTGACTTGGGACTAAACTAATATAGGCTTGTTAATTGGACTAGTTTATTTGAGCAGAAAAATTAATTATTTATTAGGCCAATTATTTGGTTCTAATTGAAATAATTAATTTAGTCCAAAAGGCTAAACTAATAGTCCAATGGGCCAATCCAGTTTAACTTAGGGTTTTATTTAGGTTAAATAGGAGGATAAAGAAGGATGTGGTTTTTACTCTTCTAAGGGTTAAGAAAATAACGTTGTTTTTTTCCTTCTGGCGTGAGGAAAAACACAACTTCTTTCTCTCTCTTGAAAATATTCCTTAGCCCTATGAGTTGTTCACCAAAAAGGGATTAGGCAGACTATATACTGCAAGATCGAGAGGTTGGTGTTCACATACATGCATAGACGGAGTAGAAGGCTTGCAAGAATTGCAGCAGAGGTTTCCACCAGCGCACCTACCCTAATTCCACACATTCTGGTCCAGCCAATTCTGAGAACGAGGAAAAGAGGTAAAAAAAAATTTCCCTTGGAGTCCCGCTAGGCCATGACCGGTGCCAACTAAGGCTGCCGGAACTGGCGCCGGCTGTGGTATGCAGTTTTCAGTTTTTAGTTTTTATTTTTATTATTTTTTTTTTCTTCTGCTGCGTGCTTTGCTTCCCCCTTTATACCTTTACTTACCTAGCTTGATTCCTATCATTTCCTTCTTCGTGAAGAGGTTTCATCATTGAGTTGATTTGTACATTACAATCCAAACAAGAGTTTTAGTGTGAAAGCAAAAGTATTTTTACCTGCAACAACTTCATTATTTTCTTTCTTCACAACTTAAGCTTTCACTTTCATTTAATTTGTACTCCTTTTTTTTTTTTTTTTTTGCTCTTTTTATTTTCACTTTTCAAAACCCAAATTGGCACTCTTATTTTATCTCTACTATTTTTTCCATCTCAACCTCTAGTTTGTCACCCTCATGATTTTTACTTTCCTTAATTTTTCCACTTGTCTTCTACTTTGCTTTTACTTCTCTCTCTTTTACTTCTCTTCTTTTCTCTTCCCATCTTTTTCCTCACTTTTTGGTCTCTCATTTTCTTCTCTTTTCTCTTGCTTTTTTTTCCCTCCCTTATTTTTCTCTCTCATTGTGCTCTCTTTTCTTTCTATCTTCTTTCCTTAAAATATTTATATCTTTTAAAACCTCACTTTCGACATCGAACAAAGTATAAATTTCCTTCCATCCTTGCACAAGACGTAAATATTTTTCTTTCCACATTAAACCACCTCTCTATTATATAACTAAGGCCTTCCTAGTAATAAATGCACAATATGTATTTATTAAAAAAAGACATCACACACAATTTCATCTTTGTATTCCCCAATGGTAAATTCTAACATGACTTGTTTGTTGACTTTCACTTCGCCACAATTGTTCAACCGTTATAACTTGTAGGGATTAGGATGTTTCAAGGTCTCTAATTCTAATTCCTTTACTAATGTAAAACTAATCATGTTTTAGAAACTCCCTCTATTAGTAATGATACTACATGGTTTTTGCTTGATGCCACACCTTGAATATAAAATGTTTTCCCTTTGTAGTTGGGATGAATGTTTATTGTACACAAATTTTATACATCATCTATGATTAAATTATGGAGAAATGCATTCTAGATTGCTATATAATCCCCCATTTTCTTCTTATTTTATATTGGATGGAAGAAGATAAGATTAAATAAGGATTCAAAGAGAAAAAAAAATTGAAAAGAGCTAAATTTAAGGGACACGACATCATGCTACTCGTTGTCCACGCCGTCATACCACTACTGAACTTCAGAAGTTAATATTTTGAGAGTCCATCGTGTCATGCCCAGCACCTTGCATGTCACTTGTGCATCATCAAGATGCAGAACATGTAGAATATCTAGAGCCCCATGGCGCCGTACCAATCATTTTTTACATGTCACCGTGCATTATTCCAATAATGGCATTAGTAAATCCCATAACTCTATTTAATGTTAGAATTAGAGAATCAAAGCATACACGGTGTTGTACGGCTACCTTCCACGGCGCCATGCAACATTACAGATTACCCTTTCTTCTGCAAGATTCTAGGGATTCGAAGGGGAACCTTTAAATACACTATTTTTTGAAAGGCTATGAGAGAGCCACCTACAAAAACCATATGAGAAACCCCTTGGAACATAAGGAAGAAAGGAGAAGAGAAGATCAAGGAAGGAATTGAGGGGGAATGAGCAACTCCAAAAGAATATTGCAATGCAGAAGAGAAACTTTGTCTACGAGTTTTCCCTTTCCCCTTTGTGATTTGATTTTGTGGTTGTTAGTTTTATTTTATTTTGAGTTGTAATTAAAGAGTTATACCCTAATTTACTCTTGTATTGGATATTTATTTGATTAATTGGTGCCTATTTTAAGCAATTTATCACTTGGTTTTAATTGATTTAATTAGCTGATTAGGTAATTCTCTTATGTGGAACATGAGAAAGGACGCATGAGGTAGGTTCCTTTTTATGTTAATTCAATAGATTTATTTTTCCTTGATAAACTTGAGAAATGATTTGGAGAATTTAGAACTCGGTGATAGATAAGGTTTTGGAGTCGGCTAGAAATAGGGATTCTAGAGCTTTTTGGCTTATAATTAGATTTTCTTGATTTTATACATCCTTGAGTTTGATTTGTATGACAGAAATATCTATGGGTTGAATCGTAAGATAGGAGATTCGTTACTCGAGAAAGAATGAATTTTACTTTATTTTGAAAATCTTGCCAATGCTTGGATTTAATATCAATTGATTGAATGATGATTATTATTTAATTATTCTTGGGAAAATTATTGTTTAATTATATGTCCAATCTCCTTTCCTTACTTGAATCTTATCTTGTGATCTTTTAGTCTTTGCGTTGAAAATTAGGTTGACGTTTTTATGTGGTACTCTCTTCTCCATAACAACAGTAATAAGTTAGTTTTAATTCTTGTTTTGTTTGATTGAATAATAAAATTTAAGTAGAAGTACGAGTAATCGATCCTGTTCTTGAGGGTCTTCGATACTTACCAACTACACTCTATACTACACGATGGGTATACTTCCAAATTGTGTATATATTTAAGTTAAACTGGTATTTTATATTAAAATTTGGTTGACAATTGATTCATAGTCTATTCCATCATAGCACTGGCACAAACTGCACAAACAAGCTCCCTATCTTCTTCAACCACGTTAACTCCCATTACCTTTCTTATAACGCCAATCATTGCATATGAATGCCTAATCAAAATCCAACCTTTTCTATTCACCTTAACATCTCCAAACTCATCCTCCAAACTTCTACTGTAATCCTTCCCACTAGATGAATATACACCTTGATTATTTATGAACGTCATCTTCTTGTCTAGACGTTCCTAAAAGATATGCCTATATTCCAAATACTTATAACACTTGATGGTTCTATCCCTTTGGGGTTCTAACAAGGCCTTTCTTTTATCTTTATTTCTTTCTCAACAAGATTTGGTGTCCCTTTGTGAAGTTGAACTAGATGGCTCACTGTTACTTTACTTCTTTTCATTTGATCTTGCATCACTTCTAGCCAATGCTTCTTCTCCACTTCAATCTTTGGACAAAATTGCTATTATGGTTCTATTGAGAAATCAAGCCTTAGAAGGATGAGACCATCTGTAGCAGACCTACTAGAGATAGAATTGAAAGAGCACCCAGTTATAATGCATTTTTGCACAAGGAAACAAATTGCCAATAGATATTGCCAAAAACCTGAAGGAAGAGCAAAAACTGCCACTGGTTCAAGTTTTGCAAAAGCGTAAAAATGTGATAGTATGGAAGCTCATAGATATAAAAGGGATTAGTCGCTCTTTTCTACACCTATAAGATCTTATCAGAAGAATATGCAAAACCTGTGGTATAACCCTAATGAAGGTTAAGTCCAAACATGAAAGAATTAGTAAAAGGTGAAGTAATTAAACTATTAGATGCAGGTATTGTCTACCATATTCCAGATAGCATGTGGGTGAGCACTACACTAGTAGTACCTAAGAAGGGAGGTATAATTGTAGTGCCTAATGAGAAAAATGAGCTTATTCCTATGAGGCTTGTTATAGATTGGAGGATGTGCATTGATTACAGGAAATTAAATGAAGATACAAGAAAGGATCATTTTCCCCTTCCTTTTATTGATCAAATGCTAGAAAGGTTGGTTGGGCATTTGTATTACTACTTTCTTGATGGATTTTCTAGCTTTTTGTAGATTCCTATAACTCCTAAGGATTAGGAAAAAAACTATATTCACTTGCCCTTTGGTACTTTTGCCTACCGGCGTATACCTTTTGGACTTTGCAATTAGCCTAGGACTTTTCAAAGATGCATGATGGCAGCTTTTGAAGAAAGAGTGGGATGGATAATGAATGCGTTCATGGATGATTTTTGGTGTTTGGGGATTCTTTTCAGTTGTGTTTGAAAAATTTGAATCCAGTACTCCAACTTATAACATCTCACCTTTTTACTTTCGATTGGCTACTATTTGTAATAGGATGAGAATTTGGATTGATGTCCAGAACAAAAATTGATCGATGTAATGAGACGAATACTTGGGTGAAATAAAATTTTGTCGGAACCTAGATGTAATTATTGGATTTGGTCTACCCGTACCCTAAATTTTTGAAAGGCAACTATTATTAACAAAATAAGAATTTTAGGGTACTGTGAAAAGAAAAATTGATCAGTGCAATGAAACGCATGTTTTGGTGCGAATTATACTACCCGGGGTATCAAGGAAATTTTCGTCATTTTGACCGTGCCGGCGACTTTGACCTCTAATATGACCAAATAGAGAAGGAATTGAAGAATCTAAGTGTTACCAATGGATTCAGTGAAATTTTTAGAGTTGAATAGTGAAATAAAATATTTTTTCGTTACGGACCCGTTTTGGTTATTTCTGAAGAAAATAGGAAAATGCGGCTGAAAAATGGGACATCTGGCTTCTTGTGATTGGTGGTGCAGGACAAGTGTCAAATAATAGGAGGATGCATGAAATATTCATGCATGCAAAGCTTCTTAAATAAGCTTTGCAAAATAATTAACAAAAATGTGAAAAAAACGAGGTCACGACACGTGTAAAGTAGCCACCATTCATTTAATTGAGAAAAATCCTATTGGTCATTTAATTGTGATTGTTAAAATAATTATTATGTACTATGTGAGACTTTGTGTGTGCAAGTGTGTGTTCCAATTGGATGAAGGATTCATAGGCTATATTTTGTATGGTGAATAAGGGTATTTGAATGGTGATTTAAAGGGGGTTTATGATTGAGAAGAAAGATGGGAGAGTTGCAATAAAGACGGGGTTAAACATTAAAGAAAATGGATTATGATTATTTTTTAACATTGATGTTAATTATATATTATTTGCATAAAAACTTAGTGGCTTTATTGAACCCGAAAACCAGAAGAATTAAGGTTTTTTGAAAGGAAATGAAGTGGACTAAGGGTTATATAGGTGTTATGAATCAAGAAGCACGAGTAGGTGAAATTGTTTTATGAAAATGGATTAAAATCCAGAAAATTACTAGGGCTGTTTTTACCCAGTAATGAGTCACAAGGACCAGAACTCTAAAAAGGTCTAGTGTAGAATTAAATTTAAGCATCTTACGGTCATTATGATATATCATAGAGCCAAATTGGAGTTGTAGGTTGAAAGGTATGTCCAAAACAAAATCATGTGTCAAAGCAGAAATATTTCAGAATTTTGCTTAGAAAGTGGATGAACTTAAGGATAATTAATTGTGTGATCTTGGATTAAATAATTGGGAAATGTGAAGTGAATCCCTTGCTTATAAATGGAGAAAGGATATGGAAAAAGGAAAATGAAAGAATCAAATAAACAACGAAAAAACGACGAGAACGGAAATTGAACGTTTCCTTAACCGTCAGCTAACCATCTGCCCCTGTCGGCTAAACGTCGGTTGGACATCGGCTACTCGTCAGGCACGTCAGCTAACCGTCGGCTATTTTTCAGCCGAACACAAATTGACCCGAAACGATGTTTGGTGTAGGTTTATGGGCAAACGGCCAATAGAACGTCAAAAAAAGTAGAGACAGTGACTAAACGGCCGTGAACAGGATGAGTTACTTAGGACACGAGGTGAGTCTCTTAGATTTCTAAAACTATTTGGAAAGCTAGGGTACTTTGTTTTTCCGTGAAATGCTACATTTTATACCATTTTGGAAATCCTTGAATATGTTTAAGGTTTATGTGAGCAATATTCATTCGATGCCATTTTGGGCTTGAATGAACTTCATAATTGGATTAGAAACCTTACTGGATGATTAAAGCATGAATTTGTGAATTTAATCATTTTTAGATTAAATACTTGGGATTTTCAAAAAATGGTAAATTTTAAAATATGGTATTCATAAATTGACTAAAATGCCCTTATTGAAACATTTTATAGAAACGTGTTTGGAAACTTTGAATTTAATCCTCTTTTGGGATTACAATTCTAAATTTCTTAAAATGAGCTCGTTTTGGAATTAGGTATTTGAAAAATGATCCAAATGTCGTTATTGGAATATTTTATAGAAACCTTTGGAATCGGCTGCTCGATAAATGACCGAAATACCCTTATTAAAGTTTTTGTGAATACTTTTCAAATCGGGTAAGGATAAAATGACCCAAATACCCTCGAAAAGTCATTTAGAAATTGGGTATGGGTAAAATGAGTTGAATACCGTTAGAAATGACTTTTGTGATCGAGTATGGGGAAAATGACCCGAATGCTACTGGAAACATGTTTTGACATATGAAAAGAACTCTTTAACCTATTTCGACATGGTTTTGGAAAATGATCTCTCGTGATGAGAATGACTTTTGGAAAACGACATTTTGATCCCTTAAATTATTTTACTAGCCTGATGTGTCATGGAATGAATTGATTGGGTCTGCGGAGCCTATGTAAATGATACTCTGACTTGCGAGTTAATGGGATCAAATTCTGAAAAATATGATTTTGCCCAAAAAATATTTTGATTTGAAAATCTTGCGGAATCAAATAACCCTCTGGCCTGATCAGTCAGAAGAGGTTGGTATCGGTAACGTTGAATACTCAACAAGGACTTTGATTTTTGTACTAACTCATGTTAGAGGTAGATGACCCCAACTAACCTGGCTAGTTCTAGGGATTGTCTTACTCCAAACAGGACGACAGAATATTAAGATAAGTCATCCTGTGATACGAATTCTTGGTAGCTTTTTTTTGTGTTATAGGTGTTTTAGTTGGCTATGTTTTAGCTCAACTCAAAGGAATAAAAAATAGAGATTCTTGTGACCAAAAAGGAGAAAACCAAATAACTACCTACGCTCTTTCAAACCCTTGAAGAACAAAGCCTTAAAGACCCTCAAGATGAGTAGAAAGTTCTACTATAATCTCACCCAATATCCTTGAAGCAACAAAGGCAAACAAGAACAAATAGAATAAAGAAAATAGGTACCCAAATATTGGATTTCAAACAAACCTTAGAAAAACAAAGCAAGTAAGACCCATTCAATAAAACAACATTAGATTATCCAAAAGATTTATAGACTTTTACAAAAGGAGGACTAACCCTTTAGCTTGGTTTTAAACAACATGAATAAGGAGGCTAGGGCCTCCTAAGATTCTCTTCTCAAATTTGAATTAAAGTCAAGTGTATTCTGTTTTCAAATCACTAAAGGTTCTATTTATACTATCCTAACCCTATCTAAGAAATCCCTAAGGTTCTATTACAGTTTAGGGTCATAATAAGTCTTTACAAGCAATTAAAATTGAGGAAAATCGGAGAAAATATTAAAAACGCAGAGCAATCGTTGGCTGCCCAGGGTGGAACCAGCGCCGATTTGGGCACTACAGCCGGTGCTGGCTGTGTTCTGCCTTCAGACAGTCTGAAGCCGGATGAATCCATTGTTGAGCAGAAAGAAACCAGTGCCGGTTTGGCTGGTTGGAGCCGGCGCCAGCTATCCCCTGGTGACCTCTTTTTTGGTCTAGTTTCATCCGTCTTTGTCGCTGGCCCTTGTCCTTGCTTGGCCACACCTCCCTCTCCTTTATCTTGACCTCCATGATGAAGCAAAATCTCATCATCTCCCCCTCCTTGAAAAGGATTCATCTCCAAATCATTGTCATCATCTTCATTGAGTGCCTTCACTTTTGCCACCTTCTTAGCTCCATCAAGCTTCATTCGTTCATCTATAGGCAAGGGGACCAATTCCAAAGGAGTTAGAAGGGTGAAACCATACACAATTTCAAAAGGAGAATAAGAAATGGCATAATGAATAGCCCTTTTGTAAACAAACTCAATGTGTGGTAAGCATTCCTCCCAATTGTTCAAGTTCTTCTTGGTTATGGTCTGCAATAATTGGGTAAGTGTTCGGTTGACCACCTCCTTTGGAAAAACAACTTCAAATTCTTGAGGAACAGCTGCAATTTCATTAGGCAAAGACAATGAAAAATCATTAGTAGAAACATAAGAACATTTGCATAAAAGAAGAATGACCGGTTCCTTAGCTTCTATAGTCTCTATGAACTCACTATTTTTTACAAGGAAATGCACTCTTCTTTTACCTCCCCTCTCTTGTCCTTACTCACTCTTATCCTTGATCATCAAATGTACTTGTTTGTCTATTCTCTCACTTAACTATTTTTCTTTCCTCTCTTGTTCTTTTCTTTCAATTCCTTACTTTTGTTTAGCATTTTGCGCTCCCTTTTTCTTTTCTTTCTCCTTCATGATTATTTGATCTTTGCTTACCTCACTAGGGGCCATAGGGGTGAGGGTAAACTTAGTTCCCTCTTTGAATAGGGAATAAGTATTCTTCCTCCTATCATGCTTAACATACCTATCGTATTGCCAAGGCCTCTCTAGGAGCAAGTGACCCACTTGCATGGCTACTACATCATATAGCACATCATCTTTATATTTCCCCATCTTAAAAGACACCAAAACTTGTTTATTCACTCTCGATTCCCTACTTTCGTTCAACCAATGCAATTTGTAGGGCTTGGGGTATTTAATCTATTTCATGTCCAATTCCTCAACCAAGTTTGCACTAATCACGTTAGTGCAACTCCCACTATCCACAATTATGCTACAAGGGGTCTTGTTGATTAAACACCTAGTGTAGAAAATATTATTTCTTTGTTAGTGGTCTTGATCCTCAATGGCTTGTGAATTCTTTAACCTTCTTGTAACTCCCACCAATAAGTATTCTTGACCAACAACTTCCCCTTCATAACTCTCCTCATCTCTATTTCCCTCTTCGTTTCCTTGGTACCTTTCTTCCTCTTCTTCTTCATCGGTAGAAACCTCACCATAGGGATTGGTATAAATCATTCTTTTGCTTAGACACTCATGTGAAGTATGTCCATATCCAAGGCACTTAAAACACTTGATATCTCTATTCCTTTGTGGCTTCTCCATAGCTTTTTCTTTATCCTTGTTTCATCCTTTCCTAGGTTTCCAATCCTCCCTAGGTTTCCATTCCTCTCTAGGTTTCCAAGCCTCCCTTGGTTTGTTGAAATCTCTTTGGAATGGGTTAGGGGCTTCATCCTTCTTATTTGGCAACTTGCTAGTAGAGTTGGGGTTTGGAAGTAGGGGTCTAGTAAATGTCCATCTGTTTAATTGCCTTTCAATCTTTATGGCAGTATGTACCATATCCTCCAATCGATCATTGGGGTGCTATTACACCAAATTAACAATCTCCCTATTTAATCCTCCAAAAAACCTTGCTCTTGTTGCTCTTGGATCTTCATGGATTTGAGCTCTTATCAACATCACTTTGATTTCCTTATGATAATCTTCCACATTCTTGTTCCCTTGCTCGAGTGCTTGGAGCCTTTGGTAGAGATCATTATAGTGATAGTGTGGTATAAACCTTACGCTCATCATATCCTTCAATAAGTTCCAACTAGCCACGGTTTCCACTCCCATTTGCCTCATTTGAGTACTAACTTTCTCCCACCATACCAAAGCATACTCTGAGAATCCCAAAATAGTCAACCTTACTTTTGACCTCTCACTATAGGTATGCTCTTTAGGAATATCTCTATCTTACTTTCCCACTTAAAATAAGCTTCGGGGTCACTCTTGCCATAGACTGTGGACACTTTCAATTTAATATAACTCAATTCCCTCTCCACATCATTTCCTTCTCTCCTTCCTACTCTATGGCCCCATCCTCTATATTGTTCCCCAAAGGCCTCAACTTGTTCCCCCTCATACCATTTATCAACTCCCACAAATTCTTTTTCTAGCCCCCTTATATTGTTTCATCCATTCCTTCCTTAGCCTCTACCTCGTCCTCCTCTTAAGCCATATCTTCCTCCTCTCATAGGAGCTTGTTGGAGAACTCCAATAGAGTGTTCATTCCATTCTTCCCCTTGTTGGGAATATTACAGAGAAGTATGGGCATCTTCATCCCTCATCCTTGGACTTGGCACTTCAAAATGCTGTTGGCCTCTCCTTTTGTGCAACAGTAGAAGATTGTCTAAGATGATTTATCAACTCCTTTGTCATTTTTTGAAATTCGCTTTGCATAGTCCTCATCATAGCTTGCAAATCATCATGTTGTCCCCTAGCATCAATTTGTTCTTCTTGAGTTCTACTAGGTCCACTTGGGTTAGGCCTAAAGATTTCTTGATCATGGGCCATGGTGATGGAATATTTACTTACTTATACTAGCAACACAAAGAGATTAGAAAGAAAAATAGATCATCACTGCACTTCGTTGCATGTTGGCTCTCAAGGTTGATCACTTCACGCTCGTGTTTGCTCTCTTAGGCTTTTTTAATAATAGGCTCACCCTCTTGCCTTTCTCTCAACACTCAAGCCTTCTTGTTCATTCCTAATTCTCCCTAATTAGCTAAAATTTTAGTCTAAGTCAGTGAATCATACAAATCAAAAGAATTTTCCAATTAGGGGGTCTTAGAGGAATTTCAATAAACACTTGTTGGGCACCTCAAACAAATAAGTTTTTAATCAAGAATTTCAAGAAAAGTGGATTCAATCAATACAAGAACAAACACTAAATACACAAGAAACACTTTAAAGTAAGAAACAATCACAAATTATCAAGAACAAAGAAACAAGAACAACTAGAACTAGGATGATGAATAACAAGATGGTCACAAGTGTGCAATAGAGAAATTGAGTTCAATGAACATGGAATTCAACATTAGAGTGACATACTAAGTCACAAAAATCCAAGAAATGAAAATCAAGAATCAAAGTTCCCAACTATAGCTAAAAACACTCTCATGGAACATTTATCAAGCACCTTGGCTGTAATCTCGTCACTTAAGAACAACCAGAATTTTCACCCATATTGAAGTCAAATTTCACCACAATCACAAGATAAATTTGTTTCCAAGGATTATAACAACATCAAGCAGCAATTTCCCAACAAAAAAAATCAAGATATAACAAAAATTTCAAGACCTTTTTGGAGCAATTTTTTGAGTGACGGGATTTTCCTCTGGTTTTCTTTTTCTTCACTTTGTAAGGCTCCTTTTCTTGCTTTCAAGTTTTGATGGGAATCAAGATTTTCCTTGCTTTGATACCAAACTTTCTGATATGAATTCTTAGTGGCTTTTCTTGGTGTTATGGGTGTTTTAGTTGGCTATGTTTCAGCTCAACTTAAAGGAACAAAAAATAAAGATTCTTGTGACCAAAAAGGAGAAAACTAAATAACTACCTACACTCTTTCAAACCTTTGAAGAACAAAGCCTCAAAGACATCAAGATGAGTAGAAAGTTCTACTATAATCTCACCACAATATCCTTGAAGCAACAAAGGCAAGCAAGAACAAATAAAATAGAGAAAATAGGCACCCAAATATTAGATTTCAAACAAATCTTAGAAGAACAAAGCAAGTAAGACCCATTCAAAGAAATAAAATTGGATTATCCAAAATATTTATAGACTCTTACAAAAGGAGGACTAACCCTTTAGCTTGATCTTAAACAAGATGAACAAGGAGGCTAGGGCCTCTCAAGTTTCTCTTCTCAAATTTGAATTAAAGTTAGGTGTATTGTGTTTTCAAATCACTAAAGGTGCTATTTATACTACCCTAACCCTATCTAAGTAATCCATAAGGTTCTATTACAATTTAGGATCCTAATAAGTCTTTACAAGCAATTAAAATTGAAGAAAATCAGAGAAAACATTAAAAATGCAGAGCAGGCGTTGACTGCCCAAGGTGGAACCGGCGCCGGTTTAGGCACTACAGCCAGCGCCGGCTATGTTCTGCCTTTGGACAGACTGAAATCGGATGAATCCATTGTTGAGCAGAATGAAGCTGGTGTCGGTTTGGCTGCTTGGAGCCGGCACCGGCCGTTCTCTGGTGGCCTTTTTTTTGGTCTAGTTTCGTCTATCTTTGTCGCCGGCCTTGTCCTTACATGGCCACACCTCCCTCTCATTTATCTTGACCTCCATGATGAAGCGGAGTCTCATCATCCTAACTAGCCATTTAGCACCTAACAATTGCCGTATCTACGGGTGCATCATAATTTTGAGTCATTTGTTGGATACGAGGCGAGGTCACTCAGTGCGTTTAACTCCTTATCGCATCGATGATGATTGACGTCAGGATTGGAACCCCTGACTTATGGTGGCAAAAGTGTGCTGTGGTACACTAGGTATGCTACGGAATACCTAAGCAGAAGTATGTTACGGTGTACTTATTCCGGCGATGCACGGTTGAGTACTAGAGACTACGATCTCAGTACAATGATACGTGGCACCAAAGGCAAGGATTGCAGGACTTGCATATAAGTCGACCTTTTATTGGAGAAGTGCCTGTGATTTGAAAACCGGGGGCAATGATTTGAAATTTGAAACAAAGTCATCCAAAAATATTTGAGTTCTGATTAAACTCTTCTTTAGAGAGTTTTGGAATTATTTCTAGTGAACAAAATATGTGCTATTCCACAAAGGTTTTATGTACCCTGCTATTTCATAAAGTACTAGCACATGCAAGACTCACTAGGCGATTCATCACTCACACGTGTCTTTTATTTTACCCTTTGTAGGATCTAGAGCTGAGCAGACCTATAAATAGAAGGACGATACCATAGAGTCGGTGGTTTAGGTCTCGATAGACTCCTTTTTTATTATGTACTCTATTCTATTATAGGTAGAGATGTCATATATGAGATTCTCTGATATCTATATATGTGTGGCCATCAGTGTGGGATTTTGTTGAATCTGGGCCTTATATATGTATTTACTCTATTATTTTCGTTACAAAGACCCCTTGTCCGGGAAACTCGACGGGGCAACACTTGGTGTTGATATGCTTCTGCTGTTATCTTTAGTAGGGGTATTACACTAACAAGGTGATGAAACAAACCTTGTGCTAAATTTGAAAAAGTGTCATTTTATGGTAAAAGAGGGCTTTTTCTTGGGGGCTTATAAGGCCTTATTGTTATATATTTTCTTAGTTATTTGAGTATATTTTGTGATATTTTTCATATAATAACTAGTCATATTCCTTCCTATTTGATATTTCACTTATAATTTTTTTTAAAGATTTATGGAAAAATAGGTGAATTTTGAGGAAAATTATAGTAAAAACCCAGCACCAAACTAAGAAGACAAACCTGGCACCACGCCTATACTGGATAAAAAGAGCAAAAAACAAAAAACAAATGAAACAAAGAATCTAAATTGGAGATTGATTAAAAGAAAAGAAGAGAACAAATAAATCCTGGGAAGGAAAAACATATGTCCGAGGTCCAAGAAGTGAAGCTGCGGCTTGGCTTGCCGAGGCTCAACAAAAGATAAAAGGAAAAAAAAGTAGCTCGATGGGTCACTGGAGGAAACAAACAAAATAAAAGCTAAAAGGTAAGAAACATTCTTGAGAGGATGTTGTGCATCCTTTGGAGGATGCAACCCTCGGTGGCTTCGGCAACTCGGTTCATGGCTTGGGCAAGATAGCCCGTGGAGGAAATAAATAGAAAATGGCCTCATGGCTTGGGACATTAGAATTTAGATTCGAGCCAAATTCAATAGAAAGGGATGGCTCAGGCTTCGGTCCACTGGCTCGAATGGCTTTAGTGCAAAATGACAAACAGAATGGATAGTTTTTTTTTCTCAAATTAAGTCGGTGAATTTGCAAATTAATGCCAGACTTCTATTAGTGATAAACCTTAGATAGGAGGTAAATAAGTTTTAAGACAAACAAATGCAAATTGAAAATTTTGATGACCTTTGAGAAATGCAAACTAAATGGCAGAGTGGCTTTGAGGAAGTAGGGATCTTTTAAATCCAGTATAAAAAGGAGAGAGAATGCTATGAAATAAAGATGGGTAGTTGAACGATCAACGATGGGTTTACTACTGAATGCAAGAAAGTTAAATGAGCTACTGATATTAGTGAAAACGATATAGCATTTAAGATTTGAAGTCCAGTGAAAATGCGGTGAAGAAATTTAGGCAAATAACACAAGAAAAGACTCAAAGATTTATAGTGGTTCGATCTTTAAATAATCTACATCCATTATCTTAAGTTCTCACTTATGGATTTCAACAACACTCACTAAAACTTTTTTCCAAATTAATGGTGGTAGGCAACACCAATCTTACACAAGAGATCACCACACTTAGTTTAACATATAACCTCTTTAAACAGAATAATCAAGGCTCATCGAAACTGGGTTTTACGTCCTTAACCTTAATACAAAGGGGATTTGAGAAAGAATACAGAGATAGCTCACAGATTGAATAGAATATAAGCAACTATGCACCAATACCTTTTACCTTTGGAATAATTTTATTTCACTTTGAAGCAAAAACAAAAATGGTGAATTTTGTATTTTAAAGAGTAAGAATGTTTCTGAGAGTGATAACACAAAAATCTTCTTTAAAATCAAGTTCTAAAGACTTTTGTAGGAGCCATACCCAAAGTCCCACCAGCTAGTAACAGCTAGTTACTTTCTATCAGGATTTCTAGGATTTTGGATTCACAAAGTGGAAGGATATCCATCCAAAAGGTAAGTTCAAAATGATACTTTTTAAGCAGATATATTTTGAAAAATGCTGCAGATAATTGGATGGTGTTTGGATTTAGATGTCCATCCAAAAACACTTCAACAAAGAATACAGATTTTAGAAATATCCTTTTCTTTTGAAATCATTTTTATGGGCTTTTTGGTAAGAACAAAACTGATCATAATGTAAAGAGACATAGGAATTTACAATTTATAACTTGATAACAATTCTTAGTCTAAGATTTTTCTCAAGGGCTTCTTGGTATGCAACCTCATAAATTTGTCTTATATTTGATCACCTATTCTTGGATTCCATTACTTAAGAGTTGCTTAGCAATCTCATTTGCATGCCTTGGAAGATCTGAAATCAAAACATGTCTCATCACATATAGATTACACAACTTAGACCTTATCAATGTTTGTCATAAATCAAAACATAGGAGAATGCCCTTCGGGCTAACAATCTCTCCCTTTTTGAGTAATGACAAACTTAATAGGATTGTGACACTAAAAAAATAATAATAATTATATAGACAACATGAACATATTAGACCGAGAAAGAGATAAGAGTATATGCAATTTGAAATGCATTCTCTCATTATAAGTCTCAAGGAGTGCTCATGAGTTTAAGATAAGGAATTTTAAACACAGTCTCATAAACAAGATTTAATGAGCTTATTACCCAACCAACCTCCTTATCTTCCTTCCTTTCAAAAAAAGGACTATTTCTTATAGAAATAGCCAACTAATGGTCACAAAAAAAATGTAAGTATTTACATGAAAATGAGTAGAAGATAAACCATGAACAACAATACTCCCCCTATGTATGTGCATTTATGAATAGTAGATAAAAAGAAACTAACAATGAAGTGCATTAAAAACTAATTGGGATGTTAGATTTTGGACTTCCAAATCGTGCATCCAAAATAGGTTAAAATAAGACAAAAGATCACTTCTTCTAAAATCAGTTTTAGACTAGTGTTTTTGATTGACAAATTTAAGATCCAAAACTCCCCCTATGTTTGTGCAGGATAAAAAAAATCACAAAGATAGATGAATGGTTCTCAACCGAACCTAGTTTCCTCAAAAAATTCAACATAAAGAATTTTTATGTGCATCCAAAAAGAAACAACACAATTTTTATAAGCATAAATATCATCATCATCTGAATATTTGACATAATGCACATCACATAATCACCTTTGTCAGTGCTAAAACACAAAACAGATTTCAAGCTCTCAATCTATATTCAACTAAACCACAATGGAATAAGACCAACAGAGTAAGACCAAAAATCACAAGCATAATTTTTGTATAACCACAATGCCATTTCTCAATCCTTACAACCCAAATAAAAATCACAGTATCACAGTCCATATAACCTAAATTAAAATCACAGTATCACAATCCATATAACCCAAGTCAAAATCACAATCTAATTTAAGATACTAATTTCTCCCCTTTTTTTCATCAATAAAAAAAAGGTAAGGAATTTAGCAGGATTGTCAGTGCAGAAGTAAAATTGTTCATGCAGAATATGTAAAATAAAAGGCATAAAAATTTGTTCATTAGAGTAAATGGTGCATCAGAAGTTAGTAAGCAGTAAGCATCAGGGGCAACTCAGGAAGTTCTTAGAATATTGTTTAGCAATCCGACTCGACTTTCTCTTGACTACCACATGCTTCACCCTACTTCTCGAAGAGTTATTGGGTGGAATGGGCTGGTCCTATGCAATGGTAGTTGGGTTCTTAGATAGTACAACGGGCATCATTTCATCAGGCAGAGAAGGAGTTTGTTCACCTGTGGGTTCGGTAGATGGTGGAGCTGGGGCTTCTTCAGTGATAGCTATTTCAGTCGCAGGGGGTTATCCAGAGTCCTTTTTAGGCTCGTCTTCTTGATGAGGTAGGATGGCTTGCTCTTCAGAGACTCCACCAGTAGTCTGGTATTCTTTCTTTCTCTCCATATTACTCAGTGACTTCCCAAGTTTTGCAGTTCCATCTTAACTTTTTGTGTTGAATCCATTAAATTTTCAGCCAGGGTATTTAAAGCATTCAAGATACTCTGAGTCAGTCCACTTTTCTCAGTCTTTTGCTTGCCCTTATTGGAGGATTCCTCTACCACTTCAGACTTCCATTTTGTTCTTGTTTCGGCAGCAGGTCTAGTTTTCTTTCCTTCAGTCTTGATTTTGATCAGCTTCTCCATTTCCTCATCTAACACATCCCTAAGAAAGACCCATTCATTCTTCACTTGTACAAATCCTATTTTCTCGAAGGATTCCATGATATATGCATTGATCTTAAGATGTCCAGGAGTACAAGTACTGAGATTCACGTTGAAATGCCTAAAAACATTGGTCAAGAGATTTCCATAAAGTAGAGCCATATGAGATGTATTTCTCGATTGAAGCATTAGCTTCACTGCCAGAAAACTAAAACTGATATACCTTTCTTCAAACAAGGCTAACATCAGTATCATTTACATGATACTCACAGATGTTTTATGCCCAAAACTTGGTGCTACCATGGTGGACACCATTTGGTGCAGAATTTTTCAAAAACTGTTCAGCCACTTCGAATTTTGGTCATTTGAATTTTTAAAACTCCTCCCTCTAGTAAACCTTACCTCAAAACTTCCCAAATCAAATAGGTCCGATTCTTCTGAAAATTTGTTCATTTTAAAGAATTGGATTCCTCCATCTCTAACTTCAAAAATTTGATTCAATATCCGATGGTCAAATTCCATGTTTACATAGTCTACTCTAGAGGTGTACTATTGTACCATAAAACCTCTGCCCGTCTCCTCAAGTCTTCCTTTTCTCAAGTTGGAATAAAATTCCCAAACTAGAGTGGTATACAATTTTTCATCAACCAACAACAAGGCTCCCCAACCAAGTGTCTCAAATATATTCAGAATATTAGCAAAATTTAAAAATGCCTCAGCATCAACACGATATCTAGAAATCACAGTTCTATTCCTTGATAGCCAGTCATTAAACTCAGTTTCACATTGTAGATCAAGAAAGCGATATACCTATGTTTCAAATCTTTCTTGTACAAGAAGCTCTTGCGATGAATCAGACTGCGAAGTTGTTTCTTGAACAATGATCTTTTTGCCCTTCTATTTGTTGGCAAGTTGGATATTGATTGCAGACTTTGTTTTCACCATTTTTTGCATTTTGGTTTCTTCATCGTCTTTGATTTGCTTCCCTTGTCAAATTTTGGTAGTTTTGCCATGGCGGTAGCAAGAAAAAAATGAGAAATTTTTGTTTCAGTGAAGAAGATAAAGATACGAAGTGAGAGAGAAGCAAAAAGATCAATAGCGATTTCAGATTTCAAGGAGAGAGAAAAGTAACCCCTCTTTTCAAGATTTCCTAGGCATTTGTCGTAGATAACTACAATCAAGTACTCTCCAACAGAGATTTCATCAAAGATATGGTGAATCTTTTTTAAAAACGCGAACATTTTAAAATTTTAAAAAGTGAGTTCTACATTTATATTCTTTTTTATCCAATTTTTTATTTTTTTATTTTTTATAAAAATGTGGGCTTTGCACGATTCTGGGCTACTGCTATTTTGGACTCAAACTAAGTCAAAATTATTTGTCCAAAAACTAATCAAGAGATATCTTATCAAGGGGATTTTGGATTCATGTTTCTCAAATGTTATGTCTACAATCACCATCTGAAAGTGTATCATCATAAATTTTGCAAAAATGAACAAAAAATCCTTGGAAAAATTGTTAATTACACAATTTTGGTAATTTCTAAACCTCTTCGCAGATGACTAAATCTATTTTTGGCTAAAGGTTTAGGAAAAATATCTACAAGTTGTTCATCAGTTGGAATATATTTCACACATACATCAGCTTTAAGCACATGATCTTTAATAAAATAATGCTTAATTACAATGTGCTTAGTTCTAGAATGTTGAATGGTATTCTTGGTGAGATTGATAGCACTAGTATTATCACTTAGAATGGGTACGCAATTAATATTTAAACCAAAGTCAAGTAGGGTGTTTTTCATCCACAAAATTTGCACACAACAACTCTCTACAACAATGTATTCTACGTCGGTTGTTGACAAAGATACACAAACTTGCTTCTTGTTATACCAAGAGACAAGAGAGTGTCGAAGAAACTGACAATGTCTACTGGTGCTTTTTCTCTCAATTTTGCATCCGGCATAGTCGACATCTATGTATCCTATAAGATCAAATGAGTTAGAACTGGGATACTATAAGCTATAGTTATATGTCCCAATTAAGTATCTAAGAATACATTTTACAACATATAGATGAGATTCCTTATGACATGAATGAAATCAAGAATAAAAATATACTAAGAACATAATGTTCGGCCAACTGGCAGTAAGATAAAGTAGACTTCCTATTATACCTCTATATTTTGATTTATCCACTTTCTTACCTTTTTCATCCTTATCCAGCTTTAGCGATGTGCTCATAGGTGTACTTTTTTTTTTTTTTTTGCTTCATTCATACCAAACATTTTGAGCAGCTCCTTAGCATACTTTGCTTGATTTAAGAAGATTCCATCTTTGGTTTGCTTGATTTGAAGGCCGAGAAAGAAATTAAGTTCTCCCATCATGCTCATTTCAAACTCTTGCTGCATTATCTTGGCAAATTTCTTGCACAATGAATCATTAGTAGCTTCAAAAATAATATCATTAACATATATTTGTACAATTAAGATACCGTCAGAATTTTTATATTTGATAAATAATGTGGTGTCAACTAAGCCTCTTGAAAAACCTTTTGAAAGAAGAAAACCACTAAGCCTTTCATACCATGCTCTTGGAGCCTATTTTAAAACATAAAGGGCTTTGGAGAGTTTTAAGACATGGTTTGGAAAATGTTCATTAGTAAAACCAAGAGATTGTTCCACATATACTTCTTCTTCAATGAAACCATTTAAGAAAGCACTTTTGACATCCATTTGGTAGAGTATCAAAACCTTTGAAAGATGCAAATGCAAGTAACATTCTTATTAATTCTAACCGAACAACTGGAGCAGAAGTTTCATCATAGTCAATGCCCTCTTCTTGATTGAATTCTTGGACAACTAATCTAGCTTAATTTCTAATAACAATACCATGCTCATTAAGTTTGTTTCTAAAGACTCACCTAGTACCAATTACGGGATAGTCAAGTGATCTAGGAATAAGCTTCTAAACTTAATTTCTTTCAAATTGGTTTAGCTCTTCTTGCATGGCCATAAACCAAAATTCATCATGTAAGGTTGCATCAATACAATTAGGTTCAGTGCTAGAAAGTAGAGCAAAATTATCAACAAAATACTTTCTAGTTTTGACTCCACAGCTAGGATCACCAATGATATGTTGTTTTGGATGGATAGTTTTGTACATCCAATCTTTTGGTAAGTCTTCATTCATGGGCTCCTCAGTCCTTTGTTTATTTTCTTCAACTTGTTGTTCTTCTAATTCCTCTTCATCGGCATGAATATCAAATGGAGGAGCCATATGCTTCTCACTACCCTTTTCTTTTGAGATACCTATATCATCATTATTATTTCTAGAAGAATATATATTTGATTCATCAAACACAATATGTAGGGATGCTTTCATACATATAGTTCTTTTATTATACACTCTATATGCCTTTTTGTTGAAAGAATATGCACGAAATATAGCCTCATCAGATTTGCTATCAAATTTTCCAATGTTGTCGCAAGTATTGAGGACAAAACATTTGCATCCAAAAACTTTAAAGTTTGAAATGGATGGAACTTTGTCAAATATAAGTTCAAAAGGAGTTTTTCTTAGAAAATATCCTAGCATAACACGGTTGACAATATAGAAGGTTGTATTCATCGCCTCAGCCCAAAAATATTTTGGAATAGAGTTTTCATAAAGTATTGATCTTGCTATTTCTTGCAATGTTCTATTTATCCTCTCAATCACACCATTTTGTTGATGAGTTTTAGCTATTGAAAAATTGGGTGAAACACCAGTTTCATCATAGAATTTTATAAAGTCATGGTTGCGAAATTCTCTACCATTGTCACTTCTAATTGAAATCAATTTGCAACTAATGAAATTTTGAACATGTTTGAGTAATTTTTAAAATTTAGAGAAGAATTCATCTTTTTTTGTGAGAAATAAGGTCCAAGTGAATCTTGAGAAATCATCTACAATCACTACTAGAAAAAAGTGATTTACCAACTTACAAAATATGTTGGTAGTTAGCTAAATTCGGTTGGTAATCATGATTTACCAACCAATTACCAACCGAATGGTGTCGCATGCAAAAACCTTAGCTTGTAAATTTTCCAACCGAAATTTTTTGGAATCGGTTGGTAATTACGAACCGCATTTCGGTTGGTACTGTAAAATTGTCGATTGGAAATTTGGCATTAAGTTTGGCATTTGAGTTGACTATTTTGGTTGGTAATTATCAACCGAAACTCGATTGGTAATGTAAAATCTTCGGTTGAAAATTTGCATTAAGTTTGGCATTTGAGTTGACTATTTTGGTTGGTAATTACCAACAAACATTTATGTTACCAACCAATTGTTGCAATTGGTAATTATCAACCAAAAATGTAGTTTGTAATTTATAATTTTTGGTTGGTAAATTTGTATTAAATATATGATTGTAATTTACTAATTTATCAACTTAGACATGTTACTACCAATCGATATATATGTAGGTAATTACCAATTGACTTTCGGTTGGTAATTAATTTTTTTAGTTAGTAGTTTTATTTATTTACCAACTGACTTTCGGTGGGTAATTTTTCAACTATTTTAGTTATTTAAAATCTGTTAGTAATTTTTTATTGGTAAATTACTAACCAAGTTATTCAGTTGCTAATTCTTTTTTTCTATTAGTAGTTTTCTTTCTTTACCAACCAAATATTCAATTGGTAATTTTCTAACTATTTTAGTAATTTAAAATCTCTTGGTAAATTACCAACTAAGTTGTTTGTTGGCAGATAGTTGGTTTGAAAATTACTAACTATTATTTAATATATTACCAACCAAATTATTTTCAATTACCAATTGAAATACCAACCGAATTCTATTCAATTACCAACTGATTTTTTAGTTGGTAATTTTTCTTTAATTTGGCAGAATTCTGGTTCATCTGAACATATAACCAAACACCTACATTTGACAAATTCATAAAATAATAAAGCCAAAACACATCCACAAACCCAATATAAACATCATCAAATCCAACACAAACATCATCCTTCCACAAACATAACCATCATCCTTCCACAAATTCAAAGCAAATATAATTCCCTCACAAAATTATAGTAGGTGTGATAAGCTACACATATCTTCTAGTTAAAATAACAAGAAATGCAAACAAAATATGAAATCAAAGGCTAATACAGTTCCATTTGAAGCCTACTTTTAAAGTTCTGTAGCATCTAGAAAACCCCCCTAAGTTGGACGGCACCAGAATCTACTTAGCTCAACTTTTCCATAGCAATAAGAATCCGAAGTCAATATGCATTTCAGGCGAATGATACAAACGACTAAATGAATTGTAAGGGTCCACTTGGTGTGGGGTTTTCCAATATTACACGTTTAAGGTTTACCTCAACACCAACGTGGTAGTAAGAAACAAGAAATATGCACTTGTAGTCTTCATTGTCATGTGATATTCTCTCAATTTCTTTAACTTTTGCATCCCAATATGCTTTATGATCTTCATCCTTCTAAAAAGAAAACCCAAAAGGTCTATAGGTGAATAAGAGAAACAAAAATTATTCAACTAAAAATTACAAAGCAAGTTCCAATAGATTCTCTAAACTTTGCATCTAACTGTGCATTAACCACAACTGAAATTGCTTATTTTGTATTAGACACACTAAATCTATCAAAAAATGAAAACTTTCCACTACTATCTTAGACTTCTTGCAACTTCATGTTGCAAATCACATGAAACATCATTCTAGTTGGAGATATAAGAACAAAAAAATAAAAATAAAAATCCAATTATAGGAGATCATAATCTAGTATATTGACTAAAGTTGATAAACTTGCATTATTAATTTTCAAGCATAATTTATCACAACAGGCAAAAGGAAAAAAAGAAAAAAAAAAGAGGATATTGCTGCATAATAGATGCATACACCTAGACATAATTTTGTTTAAAGACTCCAAATTATCTCTTTAATCCTGCCTTCTATTTCATTTATTTAATGCTTGTTAAGGAAGTAAACATACATTCTTCAATTAGCATCATATTTAAGAAAACTTCCTCAAATCATAAAATTATTATAACACATGAGATGAATGGAATTTTTCATGTAATTACAAGTCACATTCTTCAGCAGTGAGTCTAGATGTTGTTGCCAGGATTCCAGCATTATTTATGAGCAGCTGGATAGAAGAGTGCATGTTTGAATCAAATAACCACTGCTAAAGGGAGCATTTAAACTTGAGGATAGATTTTTGTCAACCCATCAAAATACCAAATAAAAAAAAGATTCTTGAGTAGGAAATCCAATTTAAAATCAAAATATTTTCTACTTCATTCTATAGGTAGTTATTCCATTCATTCAATCACTGAAATACTAGGAGAATTTCAAATTTGAATAAAATGTAGTTCGCCCCTGAACACTACCTCATTAAATCATAATTATGTTCAAAATCCAGCATGAAATCCACCTCAATTGATTAGAATTAAAAAAAAAAAAAAGCAGCTTCTAGGCAAACAAGACAACCAAAATGAAAGACTACCATGAGAACAATAAAGTAATTGTACTTCTAATCTATATACGCCATCCTAGAAGATCAAATTTTTATTCGAATCAACAAAACAAAGAACAACATTGCAACCCAAAATAGCATATCTGTTACTAAAAAATAAAAACAAATCATACCTTACTCTTGGTAACAGAGTTGTTGATATTGATAGTAGGAAACAATAGGGTCCTATTACCTTGCGTCTAGTACAACCTTTTCATAACAGTGGTGGTCTCCTTTAAAACACTGACCAATCTCTCTTTCATCTTGTAGTATTTCTTGGGATCCACCTTTAATCCATCCCTAATAATTCCTAGAACAATTTGAAACTCAGTATTATCAGTTGAGCTTAGATCCGGTAATGTCCCTATTTTCTCATACTCATCCTCTACTTTCACTCCCTCATGAATTAATAGAGTAGTATTGCCACCATCATCTACAATGAGATTCGGTCCTCCCTCTAAACCCCTCCATATGCCACCAGTATTCCTGCAGAGTTTCTCCCTTCCAAATCAAAACAACGATGGAGTCATGTGCGATGGCAGCGACATGGTCCTAAGTTGAGAAACTATTGCAAAAGCAACAGTGGACGAAGGTGCCTAGGATGTCTAAATCAAATAACCACTGCTGAAGGGAGCACATCCGACGGGAGGGGGTCTTGGGGTGGGAGACAGGGAGAAGGGGTCGCAGGGGGAGTCGTGTGAGACGGGAGAGGAAGCGGGCTAAGGGGAAAGAAGATGGGGTTGCGGGGATCAACAGAATGGGGGAGGGGCGCAGCGGGAGGGGGTCGCGGGGTGGGGGACAGGGAGAAGGGGTTGTGGGGGGAGGGGTGAGGCGGGAGGGGGCGTAGGCTAGGGGGAAGGGAGATGGGGTTGCGGGGGGTGGCGGGGTGGAGATTAACAGAAGGGGGAAGGGGTGCGGCGAGAAGGAGGTGAGGCGGGAGGCGGTCGCAGGGTGGGGGAGAGCCGGGTGCGAAGATCGAGACGAGGGCGAGGAGATGGGCGGGGGGCTCGCTGGGAGGCCGGCGGGGGTCGGCGGGTGGGTGGCTGCGGGTTGGAGAAGAAGAGGGAGAGTGAAGAGAAATTATGCAAGTTTTAATTTTGTATATTTATATTCAATATAAAATTATACTCCCTCCGTCCCGCTAAAATTGATAGTAGTTGACTTGGCATGATATTTTATGCAAAAGTAAAAGTTAGAATATAATAATAATATAATATAATATAGTATAATAAAAATAAGAAATATGTGGGTCCTACAATACTTTATATCAAATCTAAGTATATAAAAATAATACATGTAGAGTATCTTGATTATTTTATAATAAATTGTATAGTAAAAACTTTCATTTTAAGGAAAGTGTCAAATTTTTTAGGACAACCCAAAATACTAAATAGATCAATTTTATTGGGATGGAGGAAGTATTATTCACTATAAAAAAAATATTTTGCATATTTATTAATTTTAAATTTTTATATACTATCAATTATACTATCTTTTTTATTAATGTTATATATATGTGTGTGTGTGTGTATAAATTGATACACAATATAACCCCCACACATATATACAATCATAATCATAAATATACATGAACAAACACACACGTGTGTGTGTGTGTGTATAAATTGATACACAATATAACCCCCACACATATATACAATCATAATCATAAATATACATGAACAAACACACACACACACACACACACACACACACACATATATATATATAACATATATATATATATATGTTTATATATATACACGCAAAGTATTTTTGCTCATGCCTTTCAAGAACTTTAGTACTTAAAGATATAATATTTAGAATATTACATAAAATCAATTATTTTATACACACACATACATTTATTATATATGTATATTATTTTTTGCATACTAATTATATGTACTCATATATTGTGATACACACACACACACACACTTACTTTTTGGGATAAAAATCAAAAAGAAGAAAAAATAAAATTACTAGAACAGTTATCAAGTGTAATAATACATAATACATACATACATATATATATATATATATACACATATATATTATACATTTTGATACTTAATATATATTAAATTAAAGCATTTTACTACTTTTTTTATTTTCTTTAGTATCTTCTTTATTAGTTCTATCCGCTTTATTCTGGGGAATTGCCATCTCTAGTTGAGAGGGAGAAGGGTGATTGACGAAAAGGATGGGTTTGAGCAATGGGAGAGTGAGAAGAGAGAAATGTCGTTGGTATTAGGGGTAGGAGGGAATGATTGAGTGAAAACTTGTGGTCCTAAGGGTTTCTTTTGAAAACTTTAGGGACTTAGATATAATTATCTAAATGAACTAAGTTAAAATAATATACAGATTGAAATAATTATTTTAAAAGTTTGTTTATTTATTTTTACACTTTGCTCATTATTTTTTAGAAGATATTTAAAATAGGTTGTGCTTAAAAATATTTATGGTCGTAAGGGTTTCTTTTTTAGAAACTTTAGGGACTTAAATATAATTATCCAAATGAACTAAGTAAAAAAATATATGAATTCAAGTAATGACTAAATGCATTAATAATTAACTAATATATGACCTTAAATCTCAATATACATTCACATATAACTTGAAAATTTATAAATTTTATCTATAATAAGTATAATTTATATATGTGCATGAATACAGAAAGACAAAATGTGATATAGTAATTAAAAGTATGGAATAAAAAGAGTAACTTTAATAAGTATTTCTACTTTTTATACTGAAAACTTTTTATTTTTATAATATTTATTGTATATGATATAAATTTAAAAGTTTATCAATTTGAATATAAAATAAAAGAATCAAATTTACAAATATATTGACAATTTATATGCATTAATAAAGATAATTCTTATTTAATTTTGTATGATTTACAGTAATTACTATTTATATATGTGCATGTATGTAGAAAAATATAAATATGATGAAAACACATCCTACAAATATACATGACGCCTACATATTTATATTGTCGTACAAATAAAAGTAATAACTTTTACATTATGATAAAAAGAATAACAATTATATTTGTTAATAAAATTATGTGTAAAGATATAATATAATTTTTTGATTGTTAAATTTAAAACACCTAATTGATAAATTGATTAATCTCTATTTAGTTTTAACTATTTACATAATTAAAAAATTGTGAACTGAGTCTTCTAAATTCAAAAGTATTTATTATATTAAAAAATCTATAACTAAGAAATTTGTTTTATAACTAAAGGTATGAAAAAATTGCTTACTTTTATTATTCATTCAAAAATAAAATTTATATCATTTAGGAATACATGTACAGAATAATTATATACTCTGATAAATAGAAGTAAATTAAAAATTTAAAATTTAAAAAAAGTGATAAAAATTTTACTTTATTTATTTATTTAAATCAAACTTTACAAGTTTTAAATGTGTATTTCATATAATTGTAATATTTTACAAAAAGTAAATAAATATAATATGTGCTACTAATTTGAACAAACAATGATGTAGCACAGTGGTTGGAACATTGCACCTCTACAATGCAGACGCAGGTTCGACTCCTGCTGACAGCAAGAAAGGCTAGATTTTCCAGCGACCAACTGAATATATTACCAATGATACATTTTGGTTAGTAATCTGTCAGTAACATTTTTAAATTAAAATACCAACCGATTACCAATAGACTAGGTTTACCAACCGAAACATTTCAGTTAGTAGTCGGTCGGTAAAATTTTTAAATTAAAATACTAAAGGCTAGATTTTCCAGCGACCAACTGAATATATTACCAACTGATAAATTTCAGTTAGTAATCTATCAGTAACATTTTTAAATTAAAATACCAACCGATTACCAATAGACTAGGTTTACCAACCGAAACATTTCGGTTAGTAGTCGGTCGGTAAAAGTTTTAAATTAAAATACTAACCGAATACCAACTGAATATAGTACCAACTGATACATTTCGGTTAGTAATTGATCGATAAAAATTTTCAATTAAATTACCAACCAAAATACTAATCGATTACCAACCGAATGCGGTACCACGTGTGCAACGATATGGTGCCACGTGTAGCCACGTGGTGAACTGTTCTACCACGTGGCATATTTCAAAATTTAAAAAAATAAAATTAAAATACCAACTGATACATTTTAGTTAGTAATCGGTCGGTAAAATTTTTAAATTAAAATACCAACTAATTACCAACAAACTAAGTTTACCAACCAAAACATTTCGGTTAGTAGTCAGTCGGTAAAATTTTTAAATTAAAATACTAAATGAATACCAATTGAATATAGTACCAACTGATACATTTCGATTAGTAATTGATCGATAAAATTTTTAAATTAAATTACCAACCAAAATACTAACCAATTACCAACTGAATGTAGCACCACGTGTAGCCATGTGGCGAACTGTTCTGCCACGTGGCATACTTCAAATTTTTGTAAAAAAAATAAAATTAAAATACCAACTGTTACATTACATTTCAGTTAGTAATCGGTTGGTAAAATTTTTAAATTAAAATACCAACCGATTACCAACAAATTAGGTTTACCAATCGAAACATTTTGGTTAGTAGTCGGTCGGTATAATTTTTATATTAAAATACTAACCGAATACCAACTGAATATAGTACCAACTGATACATTTCGGTTAGTAATTGATCGATAAAATTTTTAAATTAAATTACCAACCAAAATACTAACCGATTACTAACTTAATATATTACCAACCAATACATTTCGGTTAATAATCAATTGGTAAACTTTTAATTTTGAAATTCCAACCGATTATCAAATATTACCGAATATATTTCAGTTAGTAATCGGTCGGTAAAATTTTTAAATTAAAATACCAATCGATTACTAACTGAATATATTACCAATCGATACATTTTGGTTAGTAATCGGTTAGTAAAATTTTTAAATTAAAATATCAACTGATTACCAGTTAAATATATTACCAACCAATTGTTATCCATTGGTTATCAGTTGGTAAATATTTTCCTGCCAAATTACCAACTGATTACCAATTGAATATATTTCCAACCAATATATTTTGGTTTGTAACCAGTTGTTAAATTTTTTTCCATTAAATTGTCAATCGATTACCAACTGATAATGTACCAACTGAGTGTTATCAGTTGGTATTCTGTTGGTAAATATATTCCCACCAAATTACCAACCGATTACCATCTGATTTCCAGCTAACTATTTACCAACCAATTATATTTGTTGGTAAGTGGTTGGAAAAGTTTTAAAATTTTCCAATTTTCATTTCGGTTGGTAATTACCGACAGACGTGGTTAGTTGGTATATGGCATTTTTATAGTAGTGAGTGGTCCTCAATGGTCCAAACAAATCCATGTGTATGAGTTCAAAAGGTTTTGATGAAGAAATCATTTTCTTGGGTTTAAAAGAGGTTTTGGTTTATTTTCCAAATTGGCAAGCATCACATTCCCAGTTTTTATGAAATCTCATTTTGGGTAGTCCTCTAACAAAATTCTTTGAGAATAATTTGTTTAGCAAATTGATAGATACATGACCTAACCTTCTATGCCAAAGGTAGCTATCATCATCATTTACAGTGAGACATCTAATACTATGGGCCACAAGATCATCAAGATAAAGTGCATATATATTACTAACACGATTAGCAACAAAGATAGTCTTATTGTTGGAGCTGTCCATGATGATGAAAGAATCTTTTTCAAAAACAACTTTGCAGCCATTATCACATAGTTAGCTGATGCTAAGCAAATTGTACTTCAATTCATCAATTAATATCATTTGTTTGATGATAGTAGAAGATCCTTTACCAATGTTACCTATGCCAAGGATCTTTCCTTTCTTTTTGTCTTCAAATGTGACGAATCTACCATTTGTAACTTGAATGTTTTCTAGCAATCTGGCATTTTCAGTCATGTGCCTTGAGCATCTACTGTCCAAAAGCCATTTTGTGGAGCTCATCTTGTCGAATAAATGTTCCTATAAGATGGAAGAGTAATTTTTGGTACCCAAACCTTCTTGGGTCCAAGAGGACAAGTAATAGTTCCTTTTTCCTTCCAAATCGTTTTTGCACCAGATTCCACTTTCTTCCTAACATGACACTTAGATGCTTTGTATCCAGATTTTTCAGAAAATGTGCAATAACCGTGTGTCATATATGAAGTGCTAGCTTTTATAAGGTAGGGTCTATGATGTTTAGCATTGATTTTATCCCTATACCCACGACCATTTTAGTTTCCTGCTATGTGTTCTGCACCAAGTAATTTTTCCAAGTTGTTTTTGCCAATTTTTCAATGTATGTGGTGAGGTTATCAACTCTATTTTTCATATCATTAAAATTGCTGACCATAATTTCAAATGAAAGCACTTTGTCATACAAGCATTTATTTTCTAGAGACATACAATGCAAAATGCTTAGGACTATATCCTTTTCAACAATTGAGCACATCACTACAAGAAAAATGGCCTTTGGTGACAAAAAATTTTTGCTCACTGATGGCCAAAGTTTCCTCGCTAAAGGCCTTCAGCGAGAAAAAAACCTTCTTCATAGAAGCGTCCCCGCTAAAGGTTCTGGCATCCTTTAGCAACAAAACTTTTTAGTTTTGTCGCTAAAGGTTGCATCTTTTGAGAGGAAATGCATTTCCCAGCTAAAAATATCACTTTTAGATAGGAAATATTTTGTCACTTAAACTAAACTAATTTTGTCCCCAAAGCATTAGTTTGTCGCCAATAATAACTTTTTGCGACAAAAAGTTTCATCACCAAAATATAATTTTATTTGAAAATCTAATTACAAAACTATTTCCTTGCCATTGAAAAAATTTTTCTCGCCAAAAAGGTGAATGGCGACAAAATATTCCTCGCTAAAGGCAAAAATTTTGTCACCAAAGGGAGTTAACGGCGACAAAACAAATTCCTCCCTAAAAGTTGAATGGCGACAAAAATATTCCTCGCCAAAGGCCAAAAATTTGTTGTCAAAAGGTTTAATGGTGACAAAACAAATTCCTCGCTAAAGTGTTATTAAAATTGTTTTGACCTGTGATCCTCAGACCTCTTTATGGACCGCCCGCACTGGATCGCCTTCATCGGTGCACAATCCTCTTCGTGGACTAGCCACATTGGATCACCTTCTCCTCATGGTGTGTAGCTCTCTTCATTGACCAACCGCACCAAATTACACCCTCATTTAAGCGAAATTTTGCACCACCTGTGATGCGAACGAGCAACCTCTACATTTGCAGGTTGCGAACTTAACCACTGTGCTAAGTGACTTATTTGATTCCATTCTTTTTTTAAAAAAATTTTAAACTATACTAAACATTCATTTTATATTTTTTAAAATATAATTAGTATAGCAAATAAGAATAATCATAGTATTTTTAATATTAAACGATATTACCCAATATAATAAATTATTTTGTACATTTATATACTATTAATTTATCATCTTTTTAATAAAGAATTTGTACACACACACACACACGACATATATATGTATGTATTTATATGTATATATGAATATATGAATATATTATATATATATATGTGTGTGTTTTTATATATTATATACACATAAATTTATAAATAAATATAAATATGTAATTATATTTATATGCTACATATGTATATAAGAATATTAGATATTATATATATATATATATATATATATATATATGTATACATATATAAGTATGCATATATGAATTTATGCATATATGAATTTATATATATATATATTGATATATATATATGTATATATAATATTTTAATATATTAATTTATATATACATATATAAACATACATTCACACACACACACACACACACACACAAATATATTAATAAGGCATATAAAATATATATTAATATATATATATATATATATTAGATACACTATTTTAATATATTAGTTTATATATATATAAGTATATACACACACATAGACACTTCAAATTAACGATCGACCATTAGATTTGTTGAAATTGCAAAGAAAAGTATTATGACCAAATTTGAATATAATTGGATATACTTTTGGCACATAATCCTATAAAATACCAAAAACATAGGGCACTTCAAATTAGTGATCCAACCATTAAATTTGTTGAAATTGTTTCAAAAAATATTATGACTAAATTTGAAGGTAATCAGATATACTTTGGCATGCAATCCAATAAAATATCTATAAAAATATCGAAAACCTAATGCATTTACAAAGATAGGCACTTCAAATTAATGATCCGACGGTTAGATTTGTTGCAATTGTTAGGGAAGGTGTTATGAACAAATTTTAAGGTAATCGGATATACTTTGGCACATAATCCAACAAAATATTTACAAAAATACCGAAAACTTAAGGAATTTTCAAAGATAGGCACTTCAAATTAATGATCCAACCGTTATATTTGTTGAAATTGTTAAAAAGGTGTTATGACCAAATTTGAAGGTAACCAGATATACTTTAGCATGCAATCCAACAAAATATCTACAAAAAATGTCGAAAGTCTAATGCATTTACAAAGATAATCACTTCATATTAATAATCCGACCATTATATTTGTTGAAATTGTTGAAAAAAGTGTTATGAGCAAATTCGAAGGTATTTAGATATACTTTCACACCTAATCCAACAAAATATCTACAAAAATACCAAAAACCTAAGGCATTTACAAAGATAGGCACTTCAAATTAATGATTCAACCATTAGATTTGTTGAAAGTTCTATGAAAAGTGTTATAACCAAATTTAAATGTAATCGGGTATACCTTTACCACGCAAACATAGGATATTAGCTAAGATAGGCATTTCAAATTAATGATCCAATTGTTATATTTGTTTAAATTGTTAACAAAAATATTATTACCAAATTTAAAGGTAATCGAATATACTTTGACATGCAATCCATAGAATATCTACAATAATATTGAAAACCTAAGACATTTACAAATATAGGTACTTCAAATTAATGATCTGACCGTTATATTGGTTGAAATTGATAGAAAATGTGTTATGACCAAATTTCAAGGTAATTAGATATACTTTGTCACATACTCCAACAAAATATCTACAAAAATATCAAAAGCCTAAGGAATTTACAAATATAGGCACTTCAATTTAATGATCTAACCGTTATATTTGTTGAAATTGTTAAGCAAGTGTTATGACCAATTTTAAAGGTAATTGGATATACTTTGGCACTCAATCCAATAAAAATATTTACAAAAATGCCGAAATCCGAAGATTTTTACAAAGATAGACATTTCAAATTAATGATCCAACCATTAAATTTGTTAAAATTACTAAGAAAGGTGTTGTGACCAATTTTAAAGGTAATCAGATATACTTTGGCATGTAATCCAATAAAATATCTACAAAAATACTAAAAACCTAAGGCATTTTCAAGGAGAGGCACTTCAAATTAATCGTCCCACCATTGGATTTGTTGAAATTACTATGAAAAGTATTATTACCAAATTTGAAGGTAATCAGATGTACTTTGGCACACAATCCAACAAAATATCTACAAAAATACCAAAATCATAAGGCATTTACAAAGATAGGCAATTCAAATTATTGATCTGACCGTTAGATTTGCTAAAATTGTTAAGAAAAATGCTATGACCAAATTTGAGGGTTATCGGATATATGTTACCATGCAATCCAAAAAATATCTACAAAAATACCAAAAACCTAAAGCATTTAAAAAGATAGGCACTTCAAATTAATGATCCAACCATTAAATTTTGTTTAAATTATTAAGAAAAGTGTTATGACCAAATTTTAAGGTAATCGGATATACTTTGGCGTGTAATCCAATAAAATATCTACAAAAATACCATATACCTAATTAATTCACAAAGATAGACACTTCAAATTATTGATCCAATGATTATATATGTTGAAATTGTTAAGAAAAGTGTTATGACCAAATTTCAAGGTAATCGAATATACTTTGGCACACGATCCAACAAAATATCTATAAAAATACCGAAAATCTAAGGTATTTATAAAGATAGGCACTTCAAATTAATGATCTGAGCATTAGATTTGTTGAAATTACTAAGAAAAGTGTAATGAACAAATTTGGGAGTAATCGGATATATTTTGGCACGAAATCTTGTATAGTATTGGTAAAAATGCCTATAACTTAACGCATTTACAAAGATAGATGTATCAAATTAATGATCCAACCGTTAGATTTATTAAAATTGATTTGAAAAAGTATTATGATAAAATTTGAAGGTAATCAGATATATTTCACCACATAATCTAGCATATTCTCACATTTGATCATATTATATATATTTAAAAATTTAGAGATTAATTTGTAAAATTTTTGGGGTCATATTATAAATATTTCAAAATTTAATGACCAATTTATAAATTTATAAGGTAATTTTTTATGTATAAAAAATTTAAAGCCCAATTTACAAAATTTATGGGGTCATATTGTAAATATTTAAAAATTTAGGGACATATATTAGCTAGGAATGGAAATTTTGTCGTTAAAAGTATAGCTAATGGTGATAGAAGTTAATATTTTTAGCTAGGAAATGTATTTCCATCGCTGATGATGCATCATTAGTGAGGAAATGTATTTTTGTGACTAATGATGCATCATTAGCGATGAAAATTTTGCTAGGAAATGAAATTTCATCGCTGATGGTGCATCATTAGCGAGAAAATTAAATTTTCCTCGCTAATGCATTTATTTCCTAGCTAGAGCCATCATTTTTAGCTAGGAAATAAAAATGGGTTATAATTAGTGGCGACAAAAAGCTTTTATTGCTAAAGAAAAATTTTCCTCGTTAAAGGGTACTTTTAGCGAAAAAAAAATTTCCTAGCTAAAGTTTTGTCGCCAATGTATCATTTTCTTGTACTGCATAACGGAATCAAGTAAAACATTGTTTTCATTTAGCAGCTTTTTGTTCTCATCTAACAAGGAATCAATTTTCACTTTCATTTTCTTATTTCTTCTAAATAGTTTTTTAAGCTAATAGAACATGTCCAAAAGAAACTCATTCGGGTCATCAAGTTTTTCACAATCAGAGTCATGCAGTTCGGATATTAAATTTGGTGAAGTAGGATTTATCTTATCCTCCATGGACATAAAGCAAATGTTTTCTTTTTCATTTTCAGATTCACAGCTTTCTTTAGTCTCGAATTCATCTTGGTCCCAAGTCCCAATCAACCCTTTTCTTTTCTTTATCTTTGTGTCTTTCTTCTTCTTCTTGAATTTCTTAGCCACATTTTCTTTTGCTACTGGACAATCAGTGATAAAATACTCCGTGCTTGTGCACTCAAAACATTGACGCTTGAAGAAAGAAGTTTGTCCCTTCTTTCTGACAAGCTTCTTACCCCTTTTTTATGTGGCTTTTTCAAAACATTTTTCTAAACTTTCTGGTAATGATAGCCAACTATTCTGTATCCAAATCAGTACCATTGTCACTATCAATTTAATCACTATTGGCTTCTTCATCAACTACTTTTAAAGCAGTTCCTTGTTTCCCTTTATCATCATCATCATACTCTTGAAACCCTTTGAGTTTAATTTCATGGGTCAAGAGAGAGCCGATTGGCTCTTCAGTTGCTAAGCTATTTATGTTTTTAGATTCTTCCATAGCAAAGGTTTTTGGCTGCCAATTTTTTGGCAATGCATCAAGCAGTTTTTTGTTTTGCTCACTGAGGGAATAAATTTTCCTATAAGCTTTTAGTCCATTCGTGATATTTGCAAATCGCGTGAACAAATCAGTTATGTTCTCACTTGGCTTCATAGTGAATAGTTCATAGTCTCGGACCAAAAGTCCTATCTTCGATTCCTTCACTTGATTAGTCCCCTTATTAGTGACCTCAAGTAATCATAACCATATGTTATGAGCAGAATCATAACCACTCACGCAGTTATATTCGTTCGCATCAAGAGCACAACAACGAATGTTCATTGCCTGATAGTTTAACCTCATTTTAGCATTATCATCACTACTGTATTCATCACTTTCTTTTGGCACTATTTTGTTTTCAACCACTTTGGTTGGGATGAATGATCTCTTTTCAATCAGATTCCACAGCTCAAAATTTATTGAGCACACATATATCTTTATTCTATTTTTTCAGAATATGTAGTTACTTCCATTGAACAGAGGAGGTCTATTTGTTGAAAACCCTTCAATGTAAGGCAGAAAAGATATGTTTGCCACTTAGGTCTTTGCTACAAGGTTGTTAAATCAAAGATAGTGTAAACCAATGATCTGATACTAATTGATAAATCTTAGAGGCGGGTTGAATAATGTTTATGGCAAATAAATGCAAATTAAAAACTTTGATGACCTTTGAGAAATGCAAACTGAATGGCAGAGTAGCTTCGAGAGAGTAGGGATCTTATAAATCACTACAAAAAGAGAGAGAGACTGGTAAGAAATAAAAATGGGTAGTTGAGCTATCAAAGACAGGTTTACTATTGAATGTAAGAGGGTTATATGCACTATTGATTTTAGTGAAAAGGATATATAGCATTTAAGATTTGAAGTCTAGTGAAAATGCGGTGAAGAAATTTAGGCAAATAGTGTAAGAAAAGAGTTATAGATTTATAGTGGTTTGATCCTTAAATGATCTATATCCACTACCTTTAGTTCTCACTTAAGGATTTCAACAGCACTCACTAAAACCTTTTTCCAAATCAATGGTGATAGGCAATACCAATCTTACACAAAAGGATCACCACACTTAGTTTTACATCTAACCTCTTTAAATACAATAGTCAAGGCTCACCCCAATCGGGTTTTACCTCCTTAACCATGATACAAAGGGGATTTAAGAAAGAGTACAGTGACAGCTCACAGATTAAGTAGAATATGAGCAACGAAGCACTAATACCTTTTACTTTTAGAATAGTTTTATTTCACTTTGAAGCAAAATAAAAAGGGTTAATTTTGTATTCTAAAGAGTAAAAATGTTTCTGAGATAGCACAAAAATCTACTTTAAAATCGAGTTCTAAAGGCTTTTACAACAGCTAAACCCGAACTCCTAACGGCTAGTTGCTTTCTGTCAGGATTTCCAGGATTTTGGATTCACAAAGTGGAAGGATGTCCATTTAAAAGGTGAGTCCAAAATGACATTTTTTTTTTAAGTAGATACATTTTGAAAAATGTTATAGATAATTGGATGGTGTTTTGGATTCCTTAGAGGTCCATCCAAAAACACTTCAACGAAGAATACAGATTTTAGAAATATCCTTTTCTTTTGAAATCATTTATAAGTGTTTCAAGGTAAAAACAAAACTAATCATAACGTGAAGAGACATAGAAATTTACAATTTATACCTTAATTACAATTCCTAGTCTAAGATTCTTCTCAAGGGCTTCTTGGTATGCAACCTCTTAAATTCGTCTAATACTTAATCACCCACTCTTAGATTCCATTACTTAAGAGTTGCTTAGCAGCCTCATTTGCATGCCTTGGAAGATATGAAGTCAAAACATGTCTTATCATATCTAGATTACAAAAGTTAGACCTCATCAATGTTTGTTATAAATCAAAACACAGGAAAATGCCCTTCGAGCTAACAATTAGGAAATTACTTCTTCATTGTTTTTAGATTTTTAGGAAGTCCATGAGCCTATAAATATTGTCCATTCACATATGTAATAAAGGGCGCTCAATGTGGAGACTTAGACAAAGCTTTTAGAGTGCACCTTTAATATTTTTTATAGAGAAATTGAGGGACGGAAAATAGGGGAGCCATGAATCCACGGGGAAAAAAAATCAGAGAAAAAAAACCGCAAGCCTTAGAGGCCACACGGAAGTGTGATGATCATACATTTGCGCTCCTTAAGTCTTCTAGGTTGAGTAGAAACGGCTTGAACGTCTGGAATCGCTTCGCTTTGCCCACTTGAAGAAGCTTCCGGTTGAAAACCCGTTAGCCTCCTACTTCGCCTTGTTTGCATTACCGCTAAGCTTTTCAGCTCTCAGAATATTCCTCTGCCTAACCTCTAGTCGGTGAACACAATAGTGAAGAGGAACGGTCTCAAATCTCCTTGGTTCTCTTGCTATTGATTAGCAAAGCTCCAAGGAGAAACCAGAGAAGAAAGGAGACCTTCAGAGAGAGAGAGCTGCGTGAGTTATTCACTTAGGCTTAGGGAGATTAGGGTTTTCTTTCTCCAGAGACTTGTTTTATTGGTTAGCCAAAACTGGAACTCAAATATCTGATAAACATATCCCCGGGATATCAAATTTCAAACACCTGGATGTTATCCCTGAGAATGAGTTTGGCTTAACCCTAAACTCTTCTTAACCGTATCTGGAAAAAACCCTAAGGTCCAAGCTATCGGACCGGAAAAATATTTATTATTTCTCTTGGACCCAAAAGGCCCAAAATAATAAATATTAATTATTTATTTCTTGGGCTTATATAAATGACCCAATAAATAATTAATGAGTCCAAATGAACCAAAAATAATTAATCTTTAATTATTTATTTCTTGGGCCTATATAAATAACCCAATAAATAATTAAACATTAATTATTTCCCCTAGTTTAAGCCCAGGTTAATTTCCTAATTTCTCATACTGGACCTAGGCCCTAAATAATTAATTAACCAATTAAACTAGATAATTAATTTCTCTCAACTCCTATTTTATTTTATTTATTTATTTTATTCCAGACTAATAATAAATTAGACATCCTGAATAAAATCAAATAAAATAAAATCCTCTTGAACTGACACCAATTCCTCAACCCAAAATTAGTTAGGACTTACGGGCTATTCCGAGGACCAAAAAGACACATCGCCTTGGCTGCTAAAATGACCAAAATACCCCTACTATATAAATATCTGTATTTTGCATTTTAAATATTTCCTAATATCACCATAAGGAAATATTAACCTCAAGGACATTGCTGCATTAGCAAAGTCTCCGACCTACAGGTGAAATGACTAAAATACCCCTCTACACATCGCCATATATTTAGAGAGGAAGAAGTGTACTAACACCCTCTAAATGACATCTACCATCCCTAGGCTTCTAGTCCAATGATCCACGACTTCCTGGAGTGTTTTCGCTTTTTCAAGAGAGCTACCCTAAAGCAAACATCCAAGTCATGTTTCTCAAGCCCCTGGACATTTTAGACCGTTCGGACAACCACAAGGGGCGATATAGTACAGAAACTATCTTATATAAGTCTTTCTTAAACAGCTTCGCTAGACCACTAACTCATACTCAAGTCGTAGAGTACTAGTCCACGCTGTAGCGGTAGTAGTCTAGGTTTCTATCGTATAATACTTTTAGAAACCACTACTACAGGTCCTGTCCTACGTATTCGAAATACGCTTATATCATGAAGTGAGTGGACTACTCACTAGCTAAAGGTAAGCCATTCCCCATTTGGAATTCATAACATAATAACCTGAACATGATGAGATTCCCAGTCTCATCAATAGGTTAAGAACAAAAGTTTATGTGTTAAATAACCCTGTGATACATACCTTACTGTGAAAAATCACCATTCACATGGATCACTTATTTAAACACAATGGGTCTGTTCCAAACGAAAATCGTGCACAAAAAAAAGTAAATTCACAAACAATTTCTGAAAATAAATTCTTTTATTAAAATATTCGATTTTATAATAGAAACCTAGTCTAAGAGGGCATACAATCCAACAATCTCCCACTTGCACTCTAAGACTAGGTAAGTCCATAGGTGCCCACCACTATGGCTTCTATGTGTCTCTTGAAGACTCTCTCAGCCAAATGCTTGGTAAATAGATCTGTTAGATTGTTTTCTGAGGCAATATATTACCCCACGACTTCCCGTCCCTGGATGAAATCCCGGATCAGGTGGTACTTCCTCTCGATGTGTTTCCCCTTTTTGTGGTTCTGAGACTCCTTAGATTGCGATACTGCTTTAGTGTTGTCGCAATACATCACAATCGGCCTGTCCATATGTGGTACGACTCCAAGTTCTGAAAGAAACTTCTAGAGCTAGACTACTTCCTTGGATGCCTCCGAAGCTGCCATATACTCAGCTTCCATGGTTGAGTCAGCAATACAAGACAGCTTGATACTCCTCCTTGAAATTGCTCCTCCGACAAGGTGAAGACATATCCACTAGTGGATTTTCTCTCATCCTTATCTGCCTGGAAGTCTGAGTCTGTGTATCCTGTAGGAACCAAATCATCAGCCCTGTAAAGTAGCATATAATCTCTCGTTCCCTTGAGGTACTTGAGAATATGCTTTACAGCTTCCCAATGAACCACCCCTGGGTTTGACTGATATCTGCTAACTAAGCCCACGGCAAACCAGATATCTGGCCTAGTACACAGCATGACGTACATGAGACTTCCCACAGCCAAAGTGTAGGCAATCCAACTCATTATGTCCTTTTCTTCTTGAGACTTAGGATAGTCCTTCAAAGAAAATGACAATCAATGTCTGCAAGGGATTAGAGCTCCCTTGCATGAGTCCATGCTGTACTTGGCCAGCATCTTGTCAATGTATGTCGCTTGGGATAACATTAACATTCTTTACTTCCTATTTCTAAGAAGCCTAATCCCGAGAATGTAGTTGGCTTCTCCTAAGTCCTTCATATTGAATTGACAAGACAGCCAAACCTTTGTAGATGACAATATCCCTACATCATTTCCAATGAGTAGAATGTCATCCACATATAGGACAAGAAAAACCACATTAATGCCTTCAAGTTCCCTGTACACGCATGGTTCATCTTCGTTTTGAATAAAATCATAAGACTTTACAGTCTTATCAAAACGAATGTTCCATACTATCGATGCCTGCTTAAGTCCATAAATGGACTTCTTAAGCTTGCAAACCATATGTTCTTGGCCTTCAGCAATGAAGCCTTCCGGTTGGGACATATAGATGTCTTCGCTAAGATGGCCATTTAAGAATGTCGTGTTGACATCCATTTGCCATATCTCGTAGTCATAGTGACATGCGATGGCAAGAAGGATGCAGATGGATTTAAGCATGGCTACCGGGGAAAAGGTTTCCTCATAGTCGATTCCCTCTTTCTGAGTATACCCTTTCGCCATAAGCCTAACTTTGAAGGTTTCCACCTTCCCATCTGCTCCCCTCTTTCTCTTGTACACCCACTTGCACCCAATGGGTTTTATCCCTTCAGGTGAAGCTACAAGATCTCAAACCTGATTGAGGTACATAGACTCAATCTCGGCTTTCATTGCTTCATGCCACATATTTACATTGGCATCAGCAATAGCCTCCTCGTATCTAGTGGGGTCTTGTTCCTGATGGTCGAAGACCAGCTCAAAGGCTTCTCCTGTCCATCTATCGCGAACCCTAGACACTCTCCCACTACGACGAGGCTCCATTTGCACAGGCACTTGAGGCTGTGCCTCTTCTTGTTACAGAATTGGGTCAGAAGAAGTTGATTCCGTAGATAACTTCTCCTCAAGTTCCAACCTCATAGAACCTTTAGTGGAAGTACTTTGATCATCTTCCAAGTATCTAGTATTGGTACTGACTAGCACCTTCTACTTCTTAGGATGATAAAAGTAACCTCCTTTTGTCCCTTTTGGATAGCCAACAAAATAGCATAATTCTGATCTTGGTTCCACCTTGTCTCCCTTAACTAGTACATAAGCTGGACAACCCTAAATCCTGAGATGATTTAGACTTGGCTTACGCCCAGTCCACATCTTATAGGGAGTCCTAGGTACTGACTTGGAAGGCACCAAGTTCAGAATATATGCCGCTGTCTCGAGGGCATATCCCCCAAAAGACACAAGAAGAGTAGCATGAGACATCATGCTTCGGACCATTTCCTTCAATGTCCTGTTCTTTCTCTCAGCTACTCCGTTCTGCTGTGGTGTTCCCGGTGCAGAGAGTTAGGATACTATCCCATGATGTACCATGTAGTCCTTGAATTCACCTAGGAGGTACTCTCCACCACGATCCGATCGTAAGGTTTTGATTAATTTACTTGTCTGACGCTCCACTTCAGCCTTAAACTCCTTGAACTTGTCAAAAGAGTCAGACTTGTATCTCATCAGGTAAATGTAACCATACCTCGTACAATCATCCGTGAAAGTGATGAAGTACTCAAAACCTCCTCTAGCTGGTGTAGACAACGGACCACACATATCAGTATGAACAAGACTCAACACCTCCTTGGCTCTATCCGCCTTTGGTGTAAATGACCTTTTGGTTATCTTTCCCATCAGGCAGGATTCATACTGAGGCCAACTTTCCAATCTCAATGAGCCCAAAGGCCCATCATGGATTAGCCTCTGAATCCTGGTTGAGTTAATATGACCCAATCTTAGATGCCAAAAGTATGAATCATTGATATTGGTCTTTCTCTTCTTAGTAAAAGGTTCAGACTGAGCATTATTTGATTGGTTGTTAATAGGGTTTAAAAAGAACAGATTTCCGTACATGTGCCCAGTACATAAAATTTCTCTATCTCAACTGCTAGAAATACTAGAATGGAAAGATACAGAATATCCTTGATTAATAAGTTTTGCAACTGAAATTAAATTTTGACGGAAACCAGGTACATATAAAATATCTTTTAAAACCACTATCTTATTACAATAAAAAATAAGATCCAACTCTCCCACTGCAAGGGCCCAGACTTGTACTCCATTACCCACTCGAAGCCCATGTTCGCCCTTCTTGAGTCTTTTTATCTTTCTAAACCCCTGCAAAGAGTTACAGATATGATCAGTGGCTCCTGAATCAACAATCCAAGTGGAAGTTGATCCTACCATTGATATGGACTCTAGATAGAAAAAATTACCTATGGGGTTTTTCTTGGTTTTAAGATCTGGACACTCATTTTTCCAGTGTCCCTTCTTCCCACATTTGAAGCACTTGCCATTTGGTTTGTCCTTGGGCTGGTTCTTGGGCTAGGCTCCTGCATTCCCCTTCTTCCTCTTGAACTTTCTAGGTTTAGGCCCAGTTCTTAAGTAAGAAGCCTTAGTAATCATGGCCTTTGACTGCAGCTTCATGACCTTCTCCGCCATCTGGAGCTCCTTCATCAATTCAATTAAACTTATGTTCAACTTATTCATGTTATAGTTTAACTTGAACTGAGTGAAGGAGCCCGGTAGAGATTCGAGAACCATGTCCACTTGGCTCTCGGGGTCAATGACAGCCCCTAAGATTTTCGCCTCCTCGAAAGCAGCAATCATCTTGAGCATATGCTCTCGGACTGATGCACTCTCAGCCATCTTAGTGTTAATAATAGTTCGAAGAGCCTCCTGCCTTGTGGGCCGGCTCTTGTCCGCGAACATAGTAGCAAATGATTGACTGATGTCATATGCAGAAGCCATGTGCTCGTGTTTTGACTGGAGCACATTATACATGGAGGCTAACATATAGCAACGTGCCATTTCGTCAGCCTTCTTCCACGCCTTCTCAGCCTCTCGCTCTTCGGCGGTGGAACCTTCCCAGATAACAAGGCAGGTCTTGTAAATGACATACTTATACTCCTCAACAGTGAGTATTATGTCCAGGTTTCTTTTCCAGTCTACATAGTTTGGACCCGTTAACTTATTCTCCCTGAGAATAACGACCAATGGACTAAAAGAACCTCCTACCATTTTTGAAAATCGGAAAAATAAAAAAAAGAATTAAGTTTATGAAAACAAAATAAAATTTGTGCATTGAAAAAAAAAATTGGCTCTTAGGAAAACTAACATAGCTTCTTGGGAAGATTAACAGTTTCCTAAGCTAAGTGTATTAACCACCGCAAATTAATTTCCCTTCTAGGTAATGATTTAGAGGATAACTCCATCGTGGGATGGTCATTTCCTCTCATTTCCTATGGACATGCCTCGCACTATAACCTCCAACGTGGGTTGGCCGATCATAGTATGACCCCCGAGTTATTAATTACATCCTTCCATTATATCTAGATCCTTGTGGTATCCCCATCCTATACGGGTTCACTCCTAGGGTGACGCGAGGGGATCCACGATATCTAATGAGGACTGTGATGGAAGCCGTGGGGCCGTTGGAACTTCTCTCCCACTTAGTCTTTTAAAATAAAGGTTTTCTGGAAAAGTATCCTTTTGAAATTTCCATTAAGTTTTTCTTAACTCAAAAATAAAATATCCAAGTCCATTAAAATCTCTATGTCAAGGCTTATATCCTTTGAGAGATTTCTCCATGGACTAATTTTATTTAAGTTAAAACTTAATGATTTCAAAATTTTTCCAATTAAAACTTTCTAGAGACTTTGGTCTCAAGTTTATTTGACAAAATCATTTTTCTAGTCCAAAACAAAACAAAATGGCTCTCCATTTTAATTTACAAAAATATCTAAATCCAATATATTTTCTATGTTAAGGATTAAATCCTTGGAGAAAATATTCAAGGATTAATTTTTGTACAAATTAAAATAACCATTTAATTTTTGAAGAAAATATTTTTCTTGTCAAAAATGTTCCCAAAGACTTTGGTCTTTGAGAAAAAACACACATAGGTACATAAAAAAAAAATAGCATGCTCGAAAACAGTAAACGTTTTCATACTTTTCTATTTTTTAAACCTAAGTGCCCAAATAATAGAATTAAACACATTAATTAATTAATTAATGATCTTGTTTAATCCTAAAATCCCTTACTAATATTTTTCATGCAAATATATTCCAAGAATATAAATATTGTAAAAATATTAACTTCGCCTGGTATGGGACCCAAAACGAAAAAGAAAAAAAATTAAAAAAAAATGCAAAAAATTGCCGGCGATCCACTGCACCGACCGCACTGGATCCGCGCCCGAATGGCCTACGGTCCACCGCGGCCGCGATGCACCATCCGCACCAGATCACCTGCAGCTTCTACCCGCCAAGCTGCGACCCGCCCGCCCGAGTGCCCGCGCCCGATTCTCCTCTATTTGCCGACCCGCGTATTTATCCGTTTTCCGCTCCACGACTTGCGAAGCAATTGCAACTTTCAAATTGGAACCGGCTTCAATTGCTACAATACGGCGCGGCTCCAGCGGCTCGATTGACGCGGCTCCAGACACATGTACAGTGCGGCTCGGCTCAGACGGCTCGGCTCGGTCGTGGCTTAGGAACAATATCATCTTCTTCGTTTTTTTTCTTCTTTCCGCGCGCGAATTGCAGAGGCTTCTCTGGTTTGACTTTTTCAGTCTTCTTTGGCTTCTTTGGACATTTTTACTTATAAAAACTCATCCAAAACAAAACCACAACCACCTATACCCATTAAAATTAGGTTTACACGATCAAACTTCAAAGTAAAAAAAAAAAATTTACAGTGATGCCTATGTTTCAACGATGAAGCTCACAAAGATCCTATCCCATACCAAAACAACAAACGATCACATGTATAATTATCTTCTCCATTTTTATTAACTACAATGCTCCCTATATTGATTAAAGAACCATTGGCTCTGATACCACATTGAGGGACGGAAAACAGGGGAGCCGTGCATCCATGGGAAAAAAAATCAGAGAAAAAAAAACCGTAAGCCTTAGAGGCCACACAGAAGCGTGAATATCATACATTTGCGCTCCTTAAGCCTTCTAGGTTGAGTAGAAATGGCTTGAACTTCTGGAATCGCTTCGCTTTGCCCACTTGAAGAAGCTTCCGGTTGAAAACCCGCTAGCCTCCTACTTCGCCTTGTTTGCATTAACGCCAAGCTTTTCAGCTCTCAGAATATTCCTCTGCCTAACCTCTAGTCGATGAACACAACAGTGAAGAGGAACGGTCTCAAATCTCCTTGGTTCTCTTGCTATTGATTAACAAAGCTCCAAGGAGAAACCAGAGAAGAAAGGAGACCTTCAGAGAGAGAGAGCTGCGTGAGTTATTCACTTAGGCTTAGGGAGATTAGGGTTTTCTTTCTCCAGAGACTTGTTTTATTGGTTAGCCAAAACTGGAACTCAAATATCTGATAAACATATCCCCGGGATATCAAATTTCAAACACCCAGATGTTATCCTTAAGAATGAGTTTGGCTTAACCCTAAACTCTTCTTAACCGTATCTGGAAAAAATCCTAAGGTCCAAACTATCAGGCCGGAAAAATATTTATTATTTCTCTTGGACCCTAAAGGCCCAAAATAATAAACATTAATTATTTATTTCTTGAGCTTATATAAATGACCCAATAAATAATTAATGAACCCAAATGAACTAAAAATAATTAATCTTTAATTATTTATTTCTTGGGCCTATATAAATAACCCAATAAATAATTAAACATTAATTACTTCCCCTAGTTTAAGCCCAGGTTAATTTCCTAATTACTCATACTGGACCTAGGCCCTGAATAATTAATTAACCAATTAAACTAGATAATTAATTTCTCTCAACTCCTATTTTATTTTATTTATTTATTTTATTCCAGTCTAATAATAAATTAGACATCCTGAATAAAATCAAATAAAATAAAATCCTCTTGAACTGAGACCAATTCCTCAACCCAAAATTAGTTAGGACTTACGGGCTATTCCGAGGACCAAAAAGACACATCGCCTTGACTGCTAAAATGACCAAAATACCCCTACTATATAAATAGCTATATTTTGCATTTTAAATATTTCCTAATATCACCATAAGGAAATATTGACCCCAAGGGCAATGCTGCATTAGCAAAGTCTCCGACCTACAGGTGAAATGACTAAAATACCCCTCTACACATCGCCATACATTTAGAGAGGAAGAAGTGTACTAACACCCCTCTAAATGACATCTACCATCCTTAGGCTTTTAGTCCAATGATCCACGACATCCTGGAGTGTTTCCGCTTTCTAAGGGAGTTACCCTAAAGCAAACATCCAAGTCATGTTTCTCAGGGCCCTGGACATTTTAGACCATTCGGACAACCACTAGGGGCGATATAGTGCAGAAACAATCTTGTATAAGTCTGTCTTAACTAACTAGTCACACATACCCAACATGAAAGTATATTGGCCCTACGATAGAACCTCAACTATAGCAAATCAAAGTATATGCTACCAGCTTCGCTATACCACCAACTCATACTCAAGTCATAGAGTACTAGTCTACGCTGTAGCGGTAGTAGTCTAGGTTTCTATCATATAGTACTTTTAGAAACCACTACTATAGGTCCTGTCCTACGTATTCGAAATACGCTTATGTCATGAAGTGAGTGGACTACTCACTGGCTAAAGGTAAGCCATTCTCCATGTGGATTTCATAACATAATAACCTAAACATGATGAAATTCCCAGTCTCATCAATAGGTTAAGAACAAAAGTTTATGTGTTAAATAACCCTGTGATCCATACCTTATTGTGAAAGACCACCATTCACATGGATCACTTATTTAAACACAATGGGCCTGTTCCAAATGAAAATCGTGCACAAACAAAAAGTAAATTCACAAATAATTTATGAAAATAAAATCTTTTATTAAAATATTCGATTTTATAACAGAAACCTAGTCTAAGAGGGCATACAATCCAACAGAAATCACTCAAGGAGCATTGATTTTGAGAGAAGTTTTTGTTAGAAATTGAAAAGCTTGTCTATGAGTATTTATCTCTTTCATTTGTTTTCTTTTTCTTTTTTTTTTGAATAATGATTAGTATAATTCTTTAATTATATTTTGATATTATTTTTGGATTTATGATTTTGAATTAATTTGGTTATTTGATAATTGATATTTTTCTTAGTATTTGATTACTTGACTTTGTTTGATAGGTTGATGGAATTAAATTTATATCTAATAGACTTAGGAAACGAATTTAGATTAAGTTTAATTTAATCAATTCTATATATTTGTTATCTTAACTAGATTGGGAAAGAAGGTTGAGAATTGAACCTCAGTAATAAAATATTAGATAATTTCACCTAGAGTGTAACACCTTATATTTCTCTAACGTAGTGGGTTGTAACTTTTATGGGATGTCGCCCTATGCAGTAGCCCAGACAAGGGGTCTTTATAGATTTTTTATCCAATATGCAGTGGAAATTTTTTCAAAATAGAAAAGTACAAGAATTAAGCTTCCAATACATATACTTGAGGGTATAACTGATCTAAGATGTAGCATGAGTCTCTGGGAGTCCACCGTGCTTTCGCTATGTCTTTGATCCTAAAATTTTCAAAAGAGATAACATACGTGTGAGCATAAAGCTTAGTGAGTCCCATGTGTGCAAGTATTTTCAACTTATAAGATCTCTTGAAGAATAATCTCAACATAAGCTAGTTCAAAAATTCTCATGTGAGAATATTCTCAAATCAAGTGTTTAAGGATTTCGAGTGAAAACATGTTGATTCAAGTCTTCAGGAATTTTAGTATAAAATATTTTGATTCAAGTATTTAAGTCTTCAAGTACTCAAGTTTAGTCAGTACTTACACCAAGTATTCAAGTTAGTGCTTACACCAAGTAGTCAAGTTAGCACTTACGCTAAGTATTCAAGTTAGAGAGTATTTAAGTCAGTGCTTAGGCTAAGTAGTTAGATTAGTGCTTACGCCAAGTATTCAAGTTGGTGCATATACCAAGCATTCATGTTAGTGCATATGCCAAGCATTTAAGTTAGTGCTTACGCCAAGTAGTCAAGTTAGTGCATATACCAAGTATTCAAGTTAGTGCTTACACCAAGTAATCAAGTTAGTCATGTATAGTCATGTATTGGATTCAAAGATTGAAAAGTTCAAGAATTTAAGATTCATATTTTTCATCATGTTTCCAAATCCATGTAGAAACCTCGCACTTGAGCTCATCAGGAAACCATTTTTCATATCTGGAAAACACTTTACCAAAGCTAGGATTTAGAAATTGAAAAGATCATATGAGATATTTCATATTCAAGATATTCAAAAAATCGAGTGCTTGATAATGCTTTCAAATTCAAGTGTAACATTCATCTCATAATATATCAGGAAAGCCTTGCCTATATTAGAAAAGCACATGATTGTTTTAGGAAAACACTTAGCTAAACACAAGGTTTAAAAAGCTGTGGGACTCACCTCGTATCCTAGCATAATGTGATGATGTATATAATACTCTTGGTCCTATATGAAGCTTTGAAGATAAATGACCTATATCTACAGTCATTCCAAACCTCACTTATCATTCTAAGGTATGACTAATACAAAACTATTATGTAAATAGAAAATATTTTATTTTCTTCTTTCTCACTTCTTCCAACCAAAATGAGATAAATACTTGGAATGATCAAAGGCTCATTAATTCATTTTCCATCACTTTTTTTCAAACAAATATCCAAGGTTTCCATATGTTCTTGTGATCACTCTTTCATCCATTAATACCAATAAAATACTACTTGAGTTTATTTCTTGCCAGATAGAATTCTGCATTTCTTCATTCTTGTCACACCTGTTTGTTTATGTTATAACTTTTGATTCATAAGTCTAATTGAAGTTAAACTTGTTCCAAAATGTCCTCAAGACATTTCTTTATTATTTTAAATTCATGAACCACAGATTTCCCATCTCATTTTATTCAGTTTTGCTTACAACATCTCAGATTCTCTATCCCATCAAAGTTTTGGAAGCTTGTAGTATTTTCATCATAACGTTTTATTCACAGCTCCAAATCATGTAAAATTCATCCCAAAATGATTCCAAGACATTTAGCTACAAGTTTAAGGTCATGAGGTTCTAAATGAACAAGCCAATTTTTAAATTTTATTTGTTCTTCAAGGCTGCTCTTGATTTCTTCAAAACAGAATTTCTGTTTTTGTTTCCTTTCTTCACACCATCTATTCTACTTTAATCCTAACAACTATATAACACTTTCAAACATCTTAAATTCCATCATAATGGCCTTAAATTCTCTGATTTTCAGAGATACTTAGCCCAGAAAAATCATACTTTCCAACATCAAGTTCAACAAGTGCAATTAACAACATTAACAATTTATTTTCTTCAACAATTAATTCCATCTTTCCTTTCCATTTCTTACACCTTCTTGTGCAGCCATGAACACCCACCCAAACCACAATTAAAACTCGTTCATATACCATATAAAACATAGTATCTAAAGCTTTCATCTATCCAGCACACACACACATGCACACCCAAAGGTTCACATAGTACAAGTTTAATCTAAATCATAGCCACAAATCTCATGTTTTCATGTTAATCTCATACCAAAATAATCACCGTACTGAGATCTATGACTTTAATTCTAAAAGTATAGACTTTTACCTTGGATGTGGGATCTCTTGGCTTGATTTTGCTCCAAGAACACACACACACACACACACACACACACACACACACACACACACACTTCTTTCTTTCTGTCTCCTTTTTCTTTTTCTCCCTAATTTTCTCTATCTTTTCTTTCCTTTTCTTTCTCTCTTCTTTCTCTATTCCTTGTGGACAAATTTCTTACTGAAATTCAGCTCCTCAACTGCCATTTTTGGTCAAGAATGGTGACCAATTTATTAAATGCTATGGTGGCTATTGTGGGATATCCTCCCAAGTGTCGTTTTCTTATTTACCAACCTTTTTCTTTAATTATTTTCTTTCAAAACTTATTCAATAAGCTTCATGAAATAACCAATCACCATTTGACACTTTTTTTCATCCACAAATCATATTCGACCACTTGTTTCAATTTCGATCACATTTTAAAATTTTTCTAAAAAATGACCAAAATTCGGGTCCGTATAGGAAAAATATTTTATTGTACCAATAGAATCTATAAATTGTGTTGAATTCAATAATAGGAATCAAAATTCTCTGTTCTTTCTCAGTTCTTTTGAAATTGCGATCAAGATCCCGATTGCGGTAAAAAAATACAAAAATACCCCTGATACCTCCAATAGCTTAATTTATACCAAAATACTCATCTCATCACACTGATCATTTTTTGTTTTTAATGTACCCTTAAATTTCCATTCTACTAAAAGTAGTCGCAATTTAAAAATTTAGGGTATGGGGAGAACAAATTCAAAATTCCACTCAGGTCCCCATAAGTTCTAAAATTCTAATAATGTCCCTAAATATCTTTATCATACCAAAATGTTCATTTCATTATCTTAATCATTTCTTGTTCAGGTCACTTATAAAAATTTTTATTCTATACATAGTAGTAACGAATTAAAGTACAAAAGTATGGGTTATTACACTCTCCCCTCCATCAAAAAAATTTCATCCTTAAAATTTGTATTTGCCTTAATTCCATGAAATGTCCACTTCTGATTTCTCTTACCTTTTACTCATTTATTCCATATGGATTCTGTTGGGTCCTTTCTTTTCCTGTGATTTTCTATATTTAAATTCCTCATATTTTTCCACCTAATAATATACTTTCATATACATCGTTCTCATTTGATCTATAATTAAACCTCCTTTATTTATATCATTTTATATATAGATCATACTTTTGTTTTCTTAAGCAACCATAAATCAGTACTTTTCAATTTTCATGGGTACTTCCCAGGGGTTACCTATCCTAGAATTTCTCTAACTTAAGTATGTTTAACTTCAAATGTCTAATGATTCCTGGTACATTAGTATTGATATAATCATATTCTTTCACACATTACGATCAATTAGGACTTTTATCACTCAAATATAATACTAGAACACTATACAAGTGTGCATATTGTTATCCACGCAATTTAAAATTCACTATACACATAGGGCCTTTAAGTGTTCAACCTTCTTATTCATCATCTCACTATTGCTCGTGCCAAAATAGGAAGTTCAAAATGAGTAAATAATTCAAATATAAGACATTCCTAATCTTAATTCGTTTACTATTGCTCGACTTCGGGGTCATAGACCCTTTTTAAAGATATTGGAATTTCTCAAATCACTCTTCTTCTGGCTTATCAGAAGAAATTATATCTCAAAGTTACATGTTACATCTACTCTAATATCCAATTTCTTAAAGCACACTTTCTCTATAAATTCACATTTACTTATACTATGATAGACTCCCCAATGTCCTGTTAGAGGCTCAGCTATATTCCATTAGAAGCTTTATTATGGGTTCCACTATACTCTGATACCATTTGTAATACCCCATATTTCTATAACATAGTGGGCTATAACTTTATGGGATGTCGCTCTGTCTAATTTCCCAGACAATAGGTCTTTATAGCAATTTCATCCAATATGTAGCAGAAATTTTTCCAAAATAGAAAAGCATAAGAATTTAGCTTCTAATACATATACTCGAGGGTATAATAGATCCAAGATGTAGTATGAGCCTCTGGGCATCCACCACGCTTTCGCTGCACCTCTGATCCTATTTTTTTCAAAATAGATAACACGTGTGTGAGCATAAAGCCCAATGAGTCTCGTGTGTACTAGTGTTTTCTACTGAAAAGATCTCATGAAGAATAATCTTAACATAAGCTAGTTCAAAGAGTCTTGTGTGAGAACATTCTCAAATCAGGTATTTAAGAATTTCAAGTGAAAGCATGCTAATTCAAGAATTCAGGAATTTTAGTATAAAATATTTTGATTCAAGTATTCAAGTACCCAAGTTTAGTTAGTGCATACACCAAGTATTCAAGTCACTTATGCCAAATTGTCAAGTTAGTGCATACGCCATGTATTTAAGTCAGTGCTTACGCCAAGTAGTCAAGTCAGTGCTTACACCAAGTAGTCAAGTTAGTGCTTATGCCAAGTATTCAAATTATTGCTTACGCCAAGTGTGAAACCCCAGTTAAAACCAACCTTAGAATAAGGGAGTTGGGGTGCATATCATATTTCATTGAATGTTTAAATATATTTATATATGATTTTATGTGCATTGAATTTGTGTTTTATAGTCTAGAGGGCTTGATTATAACTATTGAGTGAGAAGGGCAAAATGGTAATTTTTGCTTGAGATGGAAAAAGGGTGATAGCTTGAGGATTGAATAAAAAAATATTTTTAGAGGGAAAATAAGAACAAGAGTTGTTGTGGTTTAGTGGCTAGAGTCTTAGAATTAATTCTTGAGGTCTTGGGTTCAAATTCCATCATAGGAGCTTTAGCTTGGTTAAATTTTATTTTTGTTTGGAAAGTATTATTTTCGGCCTTATGTGCTTGGAGTAGGGTAGAAATGTTGTCCTAAGAGAGACATGATTGGAGTATTCTCATCCTACTCTTTTGCCTTGCACAAAATTCCTAAGGGGAATTCATTTCCTCTTGATCCTTAATTTTCCCTATTTCTCAATTCATTAGCTTGTTTAAATTGTTCAAGCCAATTTTATTCTAGAAAAATTCCAGCAAAGTGCTGTGGCTTTTAAGGTTCAAAATGTCTTAGTAAAAGACATTTTAAGGACCGAAACCATGGATGTAGGGGAAAGGATTTCAAGTGAATTAAATTTCCCTAGTGAACTTTCTAAAAACTTCACTCTAGCTAGGTTCATTTTCTTTCATGCATGGAATTGAAATTTTCCCAGCTTTGTGTGCCGTAGAGGTGTCAAAATTCTTAGCCATTATTCCCTCCCAAATGCTGCCAGAAAATGGCCTTTTTTATCAGCTTGAAACCTAAATATTTACGGTTAATTTTGGACTGCACAAAAGCTTTTCAAAACCAGGAAAATTCCAGGGCAAATTCACAGCTTTAGAGGTCCAAAACCAAGCTGTTTTCTTTAATTTTTTGTTCAGCATCTTAGCCACGTTTTTCCTCCATAAAGAAGGATAGAATCCAGCCTTGAATAGACCTCTAAAATCTCCTTCAAACTCCCTGCAACCTGGCTGGAAAATGGAAGCCGAAACTGCCCAGAAAAATTTCAGCAAGTAGCGAAATCCTGTGCAGAAATTTTCCAGCCTTGTTTCCTAATTCATCCCTAGCCGAAACTCCATATTTCTTCTGCACAAACCACCCTTAAACCTCTATTAATTGAACTCAATTTTCCTCCCCAAGCTTCTGCATGAAAATCCAGTCATGGATGCCTAAAAGATTTCCAAAAAAATTCTGCAAACATGATCTGATTTGGATACCAAAATTCCAGCCACCATGATTTAACAACTTTCCATAAAATATACCTCAAACAACCGACTTTCCCTTCACCATTACACTCAGTATTTTCGGCCACCCTTAGCCTCTCTCAACCAGCATTCATCTAGCTAAAACACTGCCCAGCAATTCGACGATGGCAGACTTCCAAAAGCTCTCCCATGATCAAAGATATTCCTGAATATTTAGTTTCCAAATTTACTTCTCAAAAATATTCTTCAAGGATTTTAACAACTAGCCTTTCCTTTTCCCTTCCAAACCAGAAAATCAGCTACCAAAACCCTTCAAGCAATTTAGTAGCCCTAATCTTTACAGAATTTCGTCAACCTCCAATCCCAAAGGCTTTCTACTCTCTTCAATATCAAGAACACACAACACACCAAGAACACCTACTCCTTCCTTTCACCTAATACTCTCCCAAATCACTTCAAACTTCTTCTAAAATTTCCAGATTGAACCTACTCACTGACGCGAGTCCATCAATACCATTTTTAACATCATACTCCAAAATCCAACTTGCTATTTTGGATTAAAAAACTAGAAATTTTGTAAAGACTCAAGAACACCTTCAAGGTAAGTTTGTTCTAACAACTTCATTTTCTCCAATATTGATCTCTAATGAATATATATATAAATAAACATGCTAATGGTCCCTCTCTCTCTCTCTCTCTCTCTCTCTCTCTCTCTCTCATGGCCGAATCTCTCTCCTCTTGGCCGAATGGCTTCTTCACCAATGTCCATGCTTTCTTCATCTTCCTTGGACGAATTTAGGCATCTAGGAGTTGAGAAACTCCTTCAAGGCATTCATCAATCAAGTAAGTCCCTTTAACCCTTCTTTTAAATTCTAGATTCATGCCTCTAGGATGATGTTGATAGAAGGTGGATTGTGGATAGAATTTGAGTATGTATTGTTCAGGTTGAAGCATGAATGTATGTATGAATATGAAGGAGATGGGATTTATGCATGGATGGATTATTTTGGTTGATTGTATGATGATTTGAGGTTTAATGCATGTCTCCATGTCATAGGTAGTATTTGTGATGAAGTATGCTAGAGATTATGTCACCTTTGGTGAATAAGATTTATATTCATGTTGGATTATTGAAGCCATGATCATATTTATGCTAGTAGGGGTTAGATCATGTCTCGATAAATTTAGATCTATGCTTATATGCATGAATTGGATGATTTGATGAATTGAAGGATTGTATATGTTCATGATTGTGGTTAGCCATAGAAGGATGATCATGATCTAGTTGTCCCTAAGCTAATTTTTATTGCATGAATAAAATATTTAATAATATGATTTTTGCTAAGTAATTTCGAAAAAACCCTAGGAAGGGTACATTTGGATTATTATATATATTAAGGATATTTTAGTCAAATAAATAATAGCTTTTGCTAGAAAAATAAAATATATAGATATTATATAAAATAATGAAATCAACTAAAACCTTTCATGGAAATAATCATAATTAGTAAGATATTTATTACTAAAAATTTAATTATTATCTTTAATCAAAACTCATTAAAAATTTATTTATTATTTTTCAAGCAAGACTCATTAAAATTCATTTTCAACTAACTTTAGTTATCAATTATTTTCTAACAACTAAACTAGTAATGAATCATTATTTTACCTAATACCACCTAGGACTCTTTATCAAATAAACTCTAAATTTTTCTTAGCAAGATTTAAACCTTTAACTTATTAGTACTTATTTACCAAAGCATTAATTATTTTAAATATCAAATGAGACTTAGCTTATAAACCTATTTATTTATTGGCCTTAAAGCTTGGGACACTAGGATTATGGTGGTAGTGAGTTGAGTTGTTTTAAATTGAGAAAGAGAATTTTGGCTTGAGTTTGATCGTGGTTTGTATTTGCCCATGCGGGGTTAGGTCAGCTGTTGGAGACCTTATATTGTGAGCAAGAATCAGGTAAGCTCCTGTATAAAACCTGATTGATTAAACATGTTTATTATGGCAAGCTAAATGTAGAGTGCATGGACACTCAGTTTTGCAAGGGCAATTGAGGATAACTTCTTTCCTATTTCAGACAAACAATTTATTTGAAAATTAATAAGCAGATTTACTCAATCTCAAAATTCTTTCCAAAACTGATTTTGACAAAGACTTTGGGAACCCTTAATTGCCATTTTCATGTGGAACAATGTTTTGTTCATTTTATCCCAAGTGGGAAATGTCGTTGAGTACTCAATAAGGGTGGACTACTAGGGCTAGTCTTTGAGGGGTTAGGGTAAGTCTCTCAGTTGGTGGCCACCTCTGAGGGGTGAATCCTTCCTAGATAAGACATCAGTCCAGTAGGTAATGCCGGTCCGGGCTAGCAGTGTTCTCTTTCAGTCAAATGACTGTGTTTTGCCGGAATGGACACCCGATTGTTGTTTGGGTATAGAGAATGAGGAGTATCTTGCCCAGTTGGCCGATCACCTACTACTTTGTCAGTCTGCACAAAGTGTGGCATTCTGATCGGCAGTATGCACAAAGTGTGGCATGCTGACCATACGGTTAGGGGTCCAACGTGTGGTAACCCATGATCATTTCTTTTGAGTGGTTGATTTTATTGATTATGTATGATTGGAAAAGCTAAAACACCACTCTTGCTTTTGACTAATATTTTTTGCTTGGCAGTGATTTCTTACAAAGAATTTTATAGTTTGCATTCACGAATTGTTTTCACCCGACACTTAAGCACACTCGGACTTACTGAGATTTCTGTCGCACCACCATTTTTACCATGATTTTAGGTCGATCCTGCTGTGGAGATGAGTAGCTAGATATTGCCTGCTTTGGAGGATTTTATGATAATTTATTTTGTGTAATGTTTTGGAGAGATGAGAGTGGATAAATTTTATTATGGATTTATTTTTGGTATTCTTGGATTTATTTTTGGGATGTAATAAATTTTAAGTTCTAGTGTCATTTTTATTCTGCTATTTTATTTGTGTGACCTAGTTATAAAGACCCTTTCTCCTTTAAACGGTGCGACATCCCCGGCCTTGGCGGGTCTAGGTAGCGGGGTGTTACACCAAGTATTCATGTTAGTGCATATATCAAGTATTCAATTTAGTGCTTATGCCAAGTAGTCAAGTTAGTGCATATGCCAAGTATTCAAGTTAGTGCTTATGCGAAGTAGTCAAGTTAGTGCTTACGCCAAGTAATCAAGTTAGTCATGTATTAGATTCAAAGATTGACAGTTCAAGAATTCAAGATTCATATTGTTCATCATGTTTCCAAATCCATATAGAAAGTTCGCACTCAAGAAACAATTTTCCATATCAGGAAAACACTTTACCAAATTCGGGATTTAGAAATTGAAAAGATCACATGAGATATTTCATAGTCAATATATTCAAGAAATCGAGTGCTTGATAATGCTTTCAAATTCGTGTCCTAGCTCAATGTGATGGCATATATAATACTCTTAGTCCTTTACGAAGCTTTGAAGATAAATGACCTATATCGAGAGTCATTCCAAATCTCACTTATCATTCTAAGGTATGACTAACACAAAACTATTATGTGAATAGAAAATATTCTATTTTCTTCTTTCTCACTTCTTCCAACCAAAATGAGATAAATCTTTGAAATGATCAAAGGCTCATTAATTCATTTCCCATCACTTTGTTCAAACAAATATCCAAGGTTTCCATATGTTCTTGTGATCCCTCTTTTATCCATTAATACCAATAAAGCAATACTTGAGTTTATTTCCTTCCAAATAGAATTCTGCATATCTTCATTGTTGTCACACTTATTGTTTTTACATTATAAATTTGGATTCATAAGTCTAATTGAAGTCAAAATTGTTCCAAAATGTCCTCACGACATTCCTTTATGTTTCCAATTCATGAACCACTGATTTCCCTTCTCATTTCATTAAGTTTTGCTTACAACATCTCAGATTCTTAATCCCGTCACAGTTTTGGCAGCTTGTAGTATTTTCATCATAACCTTTTATTCACAACTCCAAATCATGTAAAATTGGTCCCAAAATGATCTTAAGACATTTGGCTACAAGTTTCAGGTCTTGAGGTTCCAAATGAACTAGCCAATTTTTAAATTTTATTTGTTCTTCAAGGCTGCTTTGAGATTTTTTCAAAACAGAATTTTTGCATTTGTTTCCTTTCTTCACACCATCTATTCTATTTTAATTCTAACGACTATATTACAATTAAACTATCATAAATTCCATCATAATGGCCTTCAATTCTCTGATTTTCAGAGATACTCAGTGCAGAAAAATCATATTTTCCAACATCAAGTTCAACAAGTGCAATCAACAACATTAACCATTCATTTTCTTCAATAATTAATTCCATCCTTTCCATTTCTTGCACTTTCTTGTGCAGCCATGAACAACCACCCAAACCATCATTCAAACACCTTCATATACCATATAAAACATAGTATATAAAGCCTCCATCCATCTGGCACACACACACACACTTGCACACACAAAGGTTCACATAGTACATGTTTAATCCAAATCATAGCCACAAATCTCATGTTTTCTTGTTAAAACTCATAACAAAATAATCACCGTAATGAGATCTATGATTTTAATTCTTGAAGCATAGACTTTTACCTTGTATGTTGGGATCTCGTGGCTTGATTTTTCTCCAAGAACACCAAGAACACACACACTTCTTTCTTTCTCTCTCCTTTTTCTTTTTCTCCCTATTTTTCTCTAGCTTTTCTTTCCTTTTCTTTCTCTCTTCTTTATTTATTCCTTATGGACAAATTTCTTGCTGAAATTCAGCTCCTCAACCACCATTCTTGGTCAAGAATAGTGACCAATTCATTAAATGCTGTGGTAGCTACTGTGGGCTATCCTTCCAAGTGTCGTTTTCTTATTCGCCAACCTTTTCTTTAATTATTTTCTTCCAAAAGTTATTCAATAAGCTTTATGAAATAACCAATCACCATTTGACACTTGTTTTCATCCACCAATCATATTCAGCCACCTGTTTAAATTTTGACCGCATTTTAGAAATTTTCTCAGAAATAACTAAAATTCGGGTCCATATTGGAAAAATATTTTATTACACCAATGGAATCTTTAAATTTTTCTAAATTCAATAGTGGGAATCAAAATTCTCAATTCCTTCTTAGTTCTTTTGAAATTGCGGTCAAAATCCCGTTTGCGGTCAAAATTACAAAAATGCCCCTGATACCTCCGATAGCTTAATTTATACCAGAATACTTGTCTTATCACACTGATCAATTTTTGTTCTTAATGTACCCTTAAATTCCTATTCTTCTAAAAGTATTTGCAATTTGAAGATTTAGGATACGGGTAGAACAAATTCAAAATTCCACTCAGGTCCCCATAAGTTCCAAAATTCCAATAATGCCCCTAAATGTCTTTATCATGCCAAAATGTTCATCTCATTATATTGATGATTTCTTTTTCTGGTCACTTATACAAATTCTTACTCTATACATGTAGTAACCGATAAAAGTACAAAAGTGAGGGTTATTACATAGAGTATAGGGTTGTTGACTAATTTCATATTTATTATCACCTAAAGTATAGGGATACTTTATAAGAAATTGAGTTTAATGCATCTTTTGGTTGTTTTAGTCCAATTGAAAAATCTACTAAATTAATCTAGAGATAGTGGTTCAATAATTAGGAAAGAAGTGGAGTCTATATAAGTGGATTTTTGACTTAGAAAGCGATTGAGTTTTACTTTGTATTCCTTCATGATGCTAAGAAAATAATTGTTTGTGATAAGTATTAGATTATTTATGTCATGGGTATGAGAATAACTATTTAATTACTTGTTTTTCTCTCCATGAGTTTTATATATTTTTTGTTTTTTCTTTTATTTATATTTAGATTTCTTTTTCACTTTATTGGGTCGGTTAAATAATAAATGAAAAGTAATTAGTATGTACTTATTCTTTTGAGGATTGATACTCGTTAATACCTTATACTATGTATGCGATAAGTATACTTGTTCGTATGTATAATTTTGGATTAATGTATTAATTAAAACTTGGCTAAGAGATGGATTTAAATTTAATGAATTTTATACACCCAAAATTTATGCATCAAGGGCATAAGATTTCACAATAAGGGATTGAGGTTGATAGAACCAAGATTGAATTGATGCTTCGTATACCAATTTCTATGAAAACCATTAGAAATTTCTTGAGGCATATAGGTTTCTACAAAAGATTCATCCTGGACTTTTTAAAGATCTCAAAGCGTTTGACTTCCCTGCTAGAAAAAGACACCCCATTCAATTTCGATGCTATGTGTTTGGCTACATTTAATCTTCTTAAGTAAAAACGCATTAATTCACCTGTCCTAGTGTTACCTGATTGGTCATTTTCTTTTGAGTTAATGTATGATGACAATGATTTTGCAATCGGAGCAGTACTTGGGTAAAGACATGGGAGGAATTTTCAACATATCTATTATGCAAGCAAGACTCTTATAGTAGTACAAGTAAATTGCACCATATTAAGAAGGAGCTGCTTACTATTATCTTTGTTTTTGCTAAATTTAGCTCATATCTTATTTTATCTAAAGTCAATGTTTAAATTGACCATTCTACACTAAAGTACCTCATTTCTAAACATGATTCTAAACATCAGCTAATTCATTATGCTTTTTTATGTTCCAGGAATTAAATTTGAAGATCAAAGACAAGAAAGGCACAAAAAATTTAGCTGTTGACCACTTGTTAAGACTCGAGAGGCCTTACTTAGAACTACATAGGGAGAAAGAAATTCACGCTACGTTCCAAGATGAATAATTACTTTAGGTTGAAATCAAGACAATTTCAACTTCTTAGTTTGCTAACTTTGCTAAGTTCTTAGCAGTAGGGATTATCCCAATTACCTTTACATCCTTATAGAAAAAGAAGTTCTTTTCTGACATTAAGTACTATTTTTGGGAAGAACCCTTTGTTTTTAGAAAATATGCAGACCGAGTGATTAGGAGATGTGTTGATCTTGTTGAAGCTTAGGATATTCTGAGACACCGCCATGAAGGGCCTGCCAGGGATCACCACCAAGGAATAGAACTGTGAGGAATGTGGATTCTTCTAGCCATCAATATTCAAATATGCACACAAGCTTATGAAGAACTATGATAGGTATCAAAATATAGAAAACATCTCTATACTTCATGAGTAACTCTTATAGTTTTTTAAGCATGATTTTTTTTTTTTTATTGGGGGATTGACTTTATAGGACCTTGCCCTAGTTTATTTGGTAACAAGTATATTTTGGTTGTAGTGGATTATGTTTCCAAATAGGTTGAAGCACAAGCTTTACCAACAAACAATGCTAGGGTAGTGATCAATTTCTTTAAGAAGTTATTGACTAGCTTTGGAGTCCCTAGAGTTCTCATTAGTAATAGAGGGATGCACTTTTGCAATAGCTAGTTGGAGAAAATACTTAAATGTTTAGGTGTCTCTCATAGGCTTGCTATCCTATATCATCCCCAAACAAGTGGTCGGGTTAAGATGACAAATAGAGAGATCAAGAGGATTTTGGAAAAAATGGTGAGTCACACAAGAAAATATTGCAGTGAAAAGTTAGTTGGGATACTTTGGGCATATGGGACGGTTTATAAGACTCCTTTTGGTACCACTCCCTATAGATTGGATTATGCAAAATCCTGTCATCTACCAGTAGAGATTGAACACAGAGATTTTTGGGCAATTGAGCTGATAATCTTTGATTGGAATGTTGTAGCTTGTTACGGTTAAATGAATTAGAGGAGTGGAGAAATTAGGCATATGAAAATATGAGAATTTATAAAGACAAAGTGAAGAAATAACATGATCAACATATCTCCTTTGACAGGGAAATCAAGGAAGGTGATAGAGTGTTTATGTACAATTCAAGACTGGGTTGTTTCCTGGAAAGCTATGTCTAGATGGTTGGTGTATATTTTTTAGTGTAGAAAATATTACCAACAAAGTCTATAATCAATCGAGTTTTAATTGAAATTCTAGCCACTAAAACCATATGTATGGGTAAATATACCTATCATATAGTATAAGGAGTAGAATGTATCGAATCCACAGGAACTTAGACTCTTACTTTCTTTTACCCTAATATGTATTATTTAGCTAATAAAATAAAGAAATAGAAGTAAATAATCTACTAACCAAATATACTAGAGAATAGATCAAGTTCACACAAGACAAGTCATAGGGATTATCAAGGAGTAAGAATATGGAAAAAAGACATGCAATAAAGACATCACCCCAAATCTATTACAAGCAAAAGAAACACCTTTAAATTAATTACGTCTCAATCCAAATACCAATATGAGTTTAAAAGGTGAATTCATTCTCTCTTGAGTTATGAAATTCTATTATTGGCTTAATCAAAGGGTATCTCTAGCTCTCTAATTAAATCCATGAAGCATTAAGATTAACTCAATTTAACAATTAATGTCTCTATCTCTAGGTAACACTAAAGTCTTTAGGGAAGAAATCAAAAACCCTATCTCTAGGAGAAATTAAACTCTGTTTGATTATTCAGTCTTTACTCTTAACCCCTCTCTCGAGTTAATTAAGAGATAATATGTATTGAATTAATTAGTTGGTACTACGATCTTAACCTCTCTCTCGAGTTAGTTAGAAAAGAACCAATCAATTCAACAAAACAATAAATTCAAGTAATCAAATATTTGAAGTTGGAATCACTAGATTAAAAGAAACCCAATCCGAGAACATAAATTTAGCGTTCAACCCTCAAATACATTTAAAACATAATAAACTCAAATGTTCAATAAATTACAAAGAAAATAAAAAGAAATCATTTATAGACAAGAAAGTCTTCTTCCTCTTTCTTGAAATATTTTTCATCAACCTCCTCTTCTTCTCCAAGAATTCTCCTTGAACCTCCTTAATCTTGGTGTTCTTGAGACCCTCAAGGAGTTTTCTAATTACATAGAGTGAAAACTATGTAATGAGTGTTAATCTCTTATATTTATAGGAGTTTATATTGCCAAAAAGTCAATACAAGAGTCCTTTTCCATGTCCAATTCAGTTTCCAAAAGATCTATATTGTAATTTAAAATTTCTTATATTAAAAAGATTCTCCGTTACCATTGAGCGTTCAAGAGTCAGAGCTGATTCACATCGATTGGGTTGGTGCGGGTTCTTCTCTGGAAATCCAATTTTGCTTTATTTTTCCTCTGTTTATCAAATTCCTTCTAGTGCTAGGTCGGTGCCGATTTGGCTTCTCTTGGACAGGTGTTGGGTCTATGTTGGAATGCTTTGTTTTTGCTCAAATTTCATCAATTTCTACTTAACATCATCAAAAGACATTTTTACATTCAAAATATCAAATAGGAAGGGAATTGGTTAGTTATTGCATCAAAAGTATCACAAAATAACCCCAAATAAGTAGAAAAATATAAGTACATTTAGGGCCTATCACATTCTCCCACATTTAAGCTTTGCTTGTTCTCAAGTAAACAAAACTAAACACACCAAGCAAATAGCTCATGAACAAGAAGATTCTAGTGAACTTAGCCATTATAGTAAATATATTATCCTTCTTCTAGTTTGAGAATTCAATCTAACACATATTCAACCAAGCTAATTTCATATAAAGGCCATTGAAGTTGAGTTAAACAGGTTCATATTCATCTAAGGCCATTAAAATTGAGTTAAATAACTTCATATTCATTCAATGTGTTTCGCCCTATTCTTTAAGTCAAGAATACAAACATTGTGATTCATATAAGTTAGGAATAATAATCAATTCAGGTTCCGTGATTTCCAAACTGCTACAATCTAAGTAGTAAATTAGGGACATTCTCACCATATTTTTCTGGGGAATTCATAGCCTCAAGTGAATGGATTTCTCTTCATACACTGTATTGGCCCCCTTAATTTTCTTAATTTTCTCTTATTTTCCTCTTGCATTCTGCCTTCGGGATAACTTCAAGAGAGTGCACCAAATAATACTTTCTACTTCTCTTCATATTAACCCCCTTTTTAGCAGGAATCTCTCATTTTCTTTTACATTCTGCTCATTATTTTTTTTTCAAGGCTTTTTATTTTCTTTTTTTTACTCATGATTTTACCACTCTAGTCCTTATTTACTTAAACTCAAAACAAGGAATAGTTTATAACACCATAAAACAAAAATCAACCAAAATTCCCTACTTATATTTCATTACAAAATCAACATCAATCTTCAAGAAACAAAATATCACAACATCTACTAAAACATAAACATGGTTAATTCCAATTCTCAAGACTTAGCCTATATCGCACATAATATTAAAGTTTACACAAAGCCAAACTCAACCAAATAAGTCTTAAACCAAATTCTTTTACCAAAAGAAAAATAATAACAATACTATAACAGTCAAAAATCGTAATTTAGCACCAAAATTTTCAATCTTTTGAATTTTTTCAAATTTTTTCCAAAGTAGCACAAAATCAAGAAAACACCAAGATAAATGATAAAAACTTGGACAGAGAATATCACCAAACTAATCCCCCACGCATAAAATCAACAATGTCCTCATGGGCAAAAAATTAAGACAATAAAGCATCTCCAAAGGGACAAAATATATATATATATATATATATATATATATATATATATATATATATGGAGGGATAAAGTTAAGCAATACTCTCCAAGTGGAATAAGCTCTAAGAGATGTAAAACTTGGAAGAAACAATTAAGTAGGTTCCTAGAAGACTTTCAATCCTATAAAAGAAAACACACACAAAAGAACAAAGAAAATAATAACCAAAATAAAATACACCAAAAATAAAACACAAGAATGCAAACTATACAAACTCTTTCCACTCACCATGCTTCCTCATCAAACCTTTGTGAAAGAAATTAAAGCTCAAATTAAAAGACGAACATGATGAATGTAGAAAGAAGGGGGGTTTTAGAAAAGCACAAGTGACATGAAAGTTAATGTGCTCAATGAAAGTGGATGCATGGATCCTATACCCTTTAAGCTCTTTAGATGCATCAATCAATTTTTCAACACATGCATGCAAATTAAATCTAAAGAATGCTTCAATATTGAAATCTCCATTTTTCCCTTCAAAAGAATTTTCACGATTAAAATTCCCCTTTAAACCTAGTATTTGAGCTCCTAAAGATAGGATCAAGAAATCTTCACTTTCCAATGCATCTACAAATACCAAATTACCTCAATATAAATGGGTGAAGGGTAAAATTTGTCAACATTCTCCATGGATTGCTTATAATATAGTATTGAGAAATCTAACTCATTGAGATATATTAAAATCCACACATCATTATTAGGACAATTGTTCTCCAAAAATTGTTAGGAACCTACAAAATCATGTGATAAAGAGAAATTAGAATTATGAGCACATCAAGTAGAATCAAATACCTCGCTTATCATATGTGCAATTGTTCCCTATCTCATCTCTCTCCTCCTTGGGGGTTTTCTTTTTCAAATATATGGGCTTTGCCACTTTAGTGGCATAGTTTTTCTCCAATTTGAGCCAAAGAAGGCTACAAGTCAACGTTTCAACTTTTCAACTTTTCAAGATAAGGCCGACGTTGCCTCCAATACCTCAACCGGCACCGGTTACTTACTATACGGTGTCCCTTATATATATATATATATATATATATATATATATATATATATATATATATATATTGCGATTTTCAATTCCCTCTTGCAGATCTCATCCACCAACTTTACTAGATGTGTTCTTTTAGAGCTCATTCGTTTGGGTGATTCTTCGTACCTCTTAATCGAAGCATTTGCATTGTTGATGCATATGATTTGGATGTATGAAAGTTATTCAAATTTAAATCCATCCCTAGCTAAGTTTTAATTAACACATCAATTCCCAAATTACACATATGAGCATGTATACTAATTGCATGCATAGTATAGGGAATTAACGAGTATCAATCCTCAAGGAACAATAATCATTAGTTACATTTCATTATTATTTAACTGACCCAATAAAGTGATGATAGAGTAAAAAAGAAAAAAAAATACAACTCAATGATGTAAGAATATACAATTTAGACAAATATTTTTGAAGATATGACAATGAATTACTTAGTAAATATCACAATTAATTATTATCTTAGCATCATGAAGGAATTAGAATAGAGTCCAAACATTTCTTAAGTCATAAACTCATTATCTCATGATTAAATTAGCAGATTTTTCAATCAAACCAACATAATCAAAAAGATGCATTAAACTCATCCTTCATCAATTATCCATATACTCTAGGTGATAATGAACATGAAATTAGCCTATAACCCTATATTTTAGGTGAAATCAACTAATCTTTGATTACTTTGGTTCCTTGTCATAACTTCGTTTCCCAAATCTGGTAAGAGATGACAAATATAAAATTAACAAAATTAAATCAACTTCTAACATCATTTCCCACGTCAATTAGAAATAAATATAAATTCATCAATTCTTCTATAATCACAACTAATCAAATACCAAGAATGATAGAAAATTGGTTAAATAGCTAAATTAATTCAAAAACCATGAATCCCAAAACAATGTCAAATTACAATAAAAATATTAACTACGCCATTATTCTAGAAAAGAAAACAAAGCTAAAAGAAAGAACTTATAGACGAACCCTCCTTCTTTTCTTTAAAAACCTTCGTGAATAATGCCCCTTGATTGATGAATCTCCTCTTTTTGTGATTGATTGGCAACTTTGATAATTTGATTCATATGCTTTTGTCATGTTTGCCTAGGTTAAATAGGCTCCCAAGAGGCTAAAATTTGTTTCTTATGAGTTTTAGTCCTAGTAGAAGTTGGAAAATACCAAAACTTTCTAGAAATTCCCAAATCTACACAAAACAGGAAAGCTCGTCATCATGGGGCAGAGGAGAGTTGGCCCCAACTGTGCTGAGAATGATCGGTGCAAGCCCTACACTGTGTTGCACTGACTAGGCACTACTCGGCGACGAGTTTTTTTCGTTGTCTTCCCTTTTTTCTGCAATAAAACACCAAAACAACTTTCCAAAGGTAAATTATCAAATATGAAAAAATATGATTAGTTGTTGCCCCAAATGTATCACAAAACATCCTCAAATAACTAAGAAATTATTGATGAATTTTGCCCCTATCACTTTCCCCCACACTTAAACCTTTGCTTGTCCTCAAGCAAAGTACTTTAAAATAATGAAAAACAATACAATCTTTCAAAAAGTTCAACTATAACAAAGCCACAATTGCCCTTTAAACTTTAGATATGACATTGTCATTCTTTCAACCGTTGAAGACATTCACAAACTGAAGTACTAGATAAGATATATCACGACTCTCGAAGTCAAATTAAGCATGTTTATACTTTAGTATAAGAAAATTATTTCACCCTTCAAGTAAAAATGTAGATAATATGAATTATACAAGCCAAGCTATCTACCAACTCAAGCATTATAAATCCAAAAATTACATAACTCAAGTCATGATTTAAGGAAAATACTCCATTTTTTTTCTCTTAATTTTTTTTTCCAGTGACTTGGGGAATTGATAGCCTTAAGTGAATTGATTACTCTTCACGCACCGTATTGACCCCCTTATAGTCATCACTCATCATTTTCTCAACAATGTTCTTTCATTCTTTTATTTTTGAGAATTAATAGCTTCAAGAAAGTGAATTTCTCTTTACTATCCGTGGTAGCCCCTATAATCAAGCAAAAATTGTTTTTCTGTCTTTAAAAATAAAACAAACATTTTCAACTTATTTTTCAACTCATAAAGCTATTTCCACTTAATTTTTTTTCATTTCCTCACATTTCTTATCACAACTCAAAGTCAAGCAAAACTTAAACCCATAATACAAGAGTTAGCCAACAACTTTCCCCACATTAATCACATTCTCCACATTCAAACTAGATGAATAAAATAATACTCAAATACTAATGCATAAACAAGATTAACTCAAATTCTCATGACTTAACATATCCCATCTAATAAACCAATTCATTGTAAATAAAAATCCACCAAGTGAATGACAAAACTCATATCCTAAGTAAGAAAGATAACTACAACCATGCTAAAGCATTGAAAATTATAAAATGTCACAAAAATAAAAGCCAAAATGTAGCACAAAGCTAGAGTATATGGAATATATCTTCAATGCTAAGCTCTCCCCCCACATTTAAATTAGATATTGTCTTCAATGACAAAAAAATATAACAATGAAAGCAAAGCCAATGGACCAAAATAAATAAAGGGGAAGAACAGGGGAAAGAAAATACTTCCATAACAGAGTAGATTCAATACATGTGAATCCATCAAAAGGAGTCCTTGGGGAAAAAGTACCTAAATAAATACACAAAAGAAAAACAGAAAACATAAATCTAGAAAAGGAAAATAAAATAAAATAAAATTAATACAGTATAAAGAAAAAGAAGTGAAAATGATCAAAGGAAAATAATGAGTCATAGAGGGTAACATCAAGATGCTCTAAAGTGCTAAGTTCTTCACCCAAACATTGCTTAATTTGACTTCTATTCACCTTAAAGATCCCATTAGTTGGGTGAGAAACCTCAATAACCTAAAACGGACAAACTTGATGTATCTTATATGGTCCCGACCACATTGGCTTCAATTTATCCGGAAAAAAGTTTGAGCCTAGAATTAAATAATAACACTTTATTCGCTATTTGGAACTCTTAAGGGGAATGAATGAGCCTATCATGCAAATGTTTCATCTTATCCTTGTAAATTCGAGACTTATGGTAAGCATCGTTACGCCACTTCTCCAACTCATTCACTTGAAACAATCTCTGTTGTCCTGCGAGCTGATGATAAAAATGACAAGTTTAATTGCCCAATGAGCATTATGTTCGACTTCCACAGGTAGATAACACGATTTCCCATGCATCAATCTATAGGGGGTCGTACCAATAGGAGTTCTGAAAGTAGTCATATAAGCCCAAAAAGTATCATCTAATTTCAAACTCTAATCTTTTCTTGTATGATTAACCACTTTTTTCAAAATTCTTTTTAACTCTTTGTTGACCACCTCAACTTGGCCACTTGTTTAGAGGTGATAGGGAGTAGTAAACTTATGGGTAACACCTAAATATTTGAGAACTTTATCCAATTGGGTATTGCAAAAGTTTTTTCCCCTATCACTAATAAGTACCTTAGGTACACCAAAACAGGTGAAAAGTTTTTTAAGAAATTTAACTACAACCCGTGCATCTTTAGTATGCAAGGCTTGCATCTCAACCTACTTAGACATAAACTCAACTGCAACCAAGATATATTTGTTACCCAAAGAATTAGGAAAAGGGCCTATGAAATCTATCCCCCAACAATAGAACATTTCACAAGCTTGAAAAATTTATAATGGCATCACACTATATTTAGGAATATTACATGTACATTAACACCTATCATAATTTTTAAAAAACCTGTGAGAGTCCTTAAAAAGTGTTTGCCAATAGAATCTAGACTCAAGCACCTTTCTTACAGTGTTGTGAGCTTAGTAGTGGCCTCCCGCAGGTCTTTCATGACAATATTTTAAGATGTTTGCACTTTTCGTGGAATCCACACATCTCCAAAAAATTTGATCCGCACAACACTTAAACAAGTAAGGATCTTCCCAAAAATAATGCTTCACTTTGGAGAGGAATTTCTTCATGAAATTCTTAGGAATAATTCCTGGAAACAAGTAATTAGTAAAATCTGCAAACTAAGGAGTTTGTGAAATCTCACCAACTTCAAGTAGAAGTTGTTCATCCAGAAAGGTGTCATTGATGTCCTCTTTGGTCAAAGATTCCAAGTTGGGATTTTTCAACCTAGATAAGTGATCTACAAACAAATATTTTGCTCCCTTTTTATCCCTAATTTCTAAGTCGAATTCCTGCAGCAATAAAACTCATCTTATCATCTTAGTTTGGAATCGTGCTTGGTTAGTAGGTATTTATTGGTGGAATGGTCCGTATACATAATGACTTTAGACAAAACAAGATAAGAACGAAATTTATCAAAAGCAAACACTATTGCAAGTAATTCTTTTTCCGTTGTGGTGTAATTCTCTTGTACCATTGTAAGAGTTTTGCTTGCATAGTAGATTGGTTGAAAATGCTTATTCCTCCTTTATCCAAGCATCATGCCTACTGTAGAATCACTTGCATCATACATTAATTCTAAAAGAGGAGACCAATCCGGTGTAATTAAAATAGGAGAGTTGATCAATTTTTTTAAAAGCATATTAAAAGCATTGAGACATTTATCATTAAAATAAAAAATAGCTTCTTTTTCAAGTAGAGAAGTAAAAGGTTTAGAAATATTTAAGAAATCCAAGATAAACCTCCTATAAAAACTTGCATGACCAAGAAAACTTTGGATATCCTTCACTGAAGTGGGAGGAGGAAGTTTCTCAATTGCCTCATTTTTGCTCTGTCAACTACAATACTTTTCCTTGAAATTTTGTGTCCTAATAGAATATATTCTTGCACCATAAAGTGACATTTTTCTCAATTAAGCATGAGGTTATTTCTTCACACATTTGAAGCACCTTTTTCAAAATTGGCCAAACACAAGTCAAAAGAGTCACCAAAAATAGAAAAGTCATCCATAAATGTATCCATGATGTCCCCCACAAGTCCTTCGAAGATAGCTATCATACATATTTGGAAAGTTCCTACGCCATTGCAAAGATCAAAAGGTATACGACGACATGTAAAAGTACAAAAAAAGGCATGTAAATGTAGTCTTCTTCTTATCCTCTGGTGCTATAGGAATTTGAAAGTAACTAGAAAAAACATCTAGTTGCCTCATTCAATTTCCTATAATCGATGCAAACCCTCTAATCGCTTACCAATCTTATTGGCGTCAACTCATTTTTCTCATTCGGGCTCACTATTTTTTCTTCTTTTTTTGGTATCACTTGTGTTGGACATACCTAAATACTATCAGAAATGTGGTAAATGATGCCTGAATTTAAGAGTTTAATTATCTCACATTTTACCACATCACTAATAATTGGGTTCAACTGACGTTGGGGTTGCACTATGGGCTTTACTCCCTCTCCTAACAATAGTTTGTGAGTGCAAGAGGAATGGCTAATTCCCTTAATATCCATGATCTTCCATGCTATGACTCCCTTATATTTTCCCAGTAAGCTTACCAATTTAGCCTTTTGATCCTAAGCAAGGTTTTTTGCTATTATCACCGGTAGTTTTCTTCTTTTAGCAAAAAATGAGTATTCTGAGTGCTTGGGGAGGTCTTTGAAGTCAATTCCGCTGGTTCCTCAATAGATGACTTCATCTTTCCCAAACTGATTTTTTCAATTTCTTCAAATTCTCCCACCACAAGGGCTTGATTTGACTCCTCCAAATATGCAATTGATTGCTCCATCAATTCCAAAGAGAAATTGGCAAATGATTCCTACATATAATCAAAGATAGACACATCAAGAATATCAATCCTTAAATAAGAATCATCATAAGATATAAGGTGTTGTATGCTTTTGTGGATTTTATTAATGACTTCTTCATTCCCTACCCTAAGTGTTAACTTTCCCTTATGAACATTAATTAAAGCTTGCCAGTAGCTAGAAAGGGTTGATTTAGGATTACAGGAACTTTAGAATCTTCATCCATATCAAGAATAGCAAAATCCATAGGAAATAAGAATCTATCCACTTTAACCAATACATCTTCAATTATTCTTCTAGGATATTTAATAGATCTATAGCAAGTTGAATACTTATTCCAGTGGGCTTGGGCTTACCTCAGCCTAGTTTTTTGAAACTTTTGTATGGCAAAAGATTAATGCTAGCACCTAAGTCCTCTAATACAATGAAAAACATAAGAGTACTAATAAGACAAGGAATAGAAAAACTCCCTAGATCATTTTCATTACGTAGCAAATCTCGTTGGTCTTGTAAGATAACAGAGCATTCTACATTTAAAATCACAGTGGACAATTCTTCCAACCTCTTTATATTGACAAACATGCTTTTGAGGAAGTTTTCATATTTGGGCTTGTGTATGAAAGCCTCATTGAGTGGGATGTTTATGTGCAACTATTTGAAAACTTCTAAAAACTTATCAAATTGTGCATTCTTTCTTGCTTTTTATGTTTGAGTAGGGCAAGGGACCAATAGTTGAAAACTTGGATCTTTAGCTTACTTTTCAAATGGCCCACTAGGAGGGGTCGGCATTGGCCCAGCTTCTTATGTTGGCATCCGTTCCATGCTGGAATTAGGTAGCTCCCTCCCATTTTGCAATGTAATGGCAGCTGAATCTTCTTGTGTTTCAAACCCTAATGGTAATCGTTGTTGTGATTTTAATACTAGATCCGTTAAAAATCAAATTTGCCTCTTTATGTTTTGAATCATTTCCTAAAATTTGGCCACCGTGTCATCTATTTTGTGGAATCGTTTGGTCACATGGGTGGAAAACTTTCCTAAAACCCCTTCTAGGGTAGTTAAATCTGATAGCTGTTGTATCATCTCTTGAAAAGTGTCAGGGTACTGCCCTATGTTCCAATTGGCCATGTTACCTGCATACGGTAGCCTGTTATTATTATACATGCACAGTACAATATTGGATCAAATTAGTTAGTTAAGGTACATTTATACATAAAAATAAGATATGGCACTTAGTTACACACACACACACACACACGTGTATATATATATATATATATATACATGGTTAAATCAATGAAATCCTAGCTTTAATAATACTGTTCCTCGGCAATGGCACAAAAAAATTGATGCGTATGATTTGGTTGTATAAAAAATTTTCAAATTTAAATCCATCCCTAGCCAAGTTTTAATTAAAACATCAATTCCCAAATTACACATATGAGCAAGTATATTCATTGCAAGCATAGTATAGGAAATTAACGAGTATCGATCCTCAAGAAACAACTACAATTAGTTACCTTTCATTCATTGTTTAACCGACCCAATAAAGTGATGATAGAGTAAAAAGAAAAATAAAGAAAAATATATACACCTCAAAGATGTAAGAATATGCAATTTAGAAAAATATTCTTGAAGACATGACAATGAATTACTTAATAAATATCGTAGTTAATTATCAACTTGGCATCATGAATGAATTAGAATAGAGTCCAATCATTTCCCAAGTCATAAACTCATTATTTCATGATTAAATTAGCAGATTTTCCAATCAAACCAAATAACTAAAAAGATCCATTAAACTCATCCTTCAACAATTATCCATATACTTTAGGTGATAATGAACATGAAATTAATCCATAACCCTATACTCTAGGGTAAATCAACTAATCTTTGATTACTTTGGTTTCTTTTCTTAATTTCGTTTACCAAGTCCATTAAGAGATAACAAATATAAAATTAATGAAATTAAATCAACTTCTAACATCATTTCCTATGTAAATTATAAGTAAATCTAAATTCATTAATTCTTCCATAATCACAAGTAATCAAACACCAAGAATAATAGAAAATGGGTCAAATGGAAAAATTAACCCAAAAACCATAAATCCCAAAATAATATCAAACTAAAATAAAAATATTAATTACACCATTATTCCAGAAAAAGAAAACAAAAGTAAATGAAATAACTCAAAGATAAGCCCTTCTTCTTCTCTTTGAAAACCTCCGTGAATAATGCCCGTTCATTGATGAATCTCCTATATTTGTGATTGATTAGCAACATTGATCCTTGGATTCATATATTTTCCTTGTGTTTTCCTTGCTTAAATAGCTCCCAAGAAGCTAAAATTTGTTCCCTAAGAGTTCTAAGCCGAGTAAAAATTGGAAAATACCAAAACTCTTAGGAAATTTCCAAATTCACGTAAAACAGGAAAACTCACTGTCATGGGGTAGAGGAGAGCTAGCGTCGGCTGTGTTGGGCTGGCCATGCACTGTGCTCGACATGCTTTTTTTTTCTTCAGCAAAAATCCCCTGTTCCAGAATGGGGGCCAGGGCCAGCACCGGCTAAGCACTACTAGACGACGAGTTCTTTCATTGTTTTTCCATTTTTCTGCAATAAAATACCAAAATACCTTTCCAAGGATAAAATAATCAAATATGAAGGGATATGACTAGTTATTTCACCAAATGTATCACAAAATATCCTCAAATAACTAGAAAATTATTGATAAATTTAGCCCATATCAATTTTTAACAAAGGAATTTATTGATTCTTCAAGTGACGTCTCACTCAAAATATCAACATGAGCATGCAATTGTGCAATTCTACCATCACTGTAGCTCTTTTGATTTTGTGCCTAATGCCATGTACTTCTCCAAGAATGACTGTCCATGACGATGTCAACCTCGCACTTAAAGAAAACAAAAATCAAAATCGAAAGAAAAATAAGAAATTGCAAAATTTTAAAAAAGTAAAAAATAAAATAAAAGCATATACTAATAAAAAGATGTAAATATTCACAAAGTACCTGAAAAAAAAGTTAGTGATAGTCACAAATACAACAAAGGCCAAATCAACTAGACTCGAGTGTTTCTGATAGTGCTCATCCCCGGTAACATCACCAAAAACTTGATGCATATTTTTTAGTACAAAAAATATTACCAACAAAGCCCATAATCGGTCAAGTTTTAATTAAAATGCTAACTACTAAAACTACATGTGAAACCCTAGTCAAAAGCAACCTTAGAGTGAGGGGGTTGGGATGCATATAATACTTTATTGCTTGTTTAAATATATTTTTATATGATTTTGTGTGCATTGAATTTGTGTTTTATGGTCTAGAGGGCTTAATTATTATTATTGAGTGAGAATGGCAAAATGGTAATTTTTGCTTGAGGTGGAAAAGAGAGATAGCTTGAGGATTGATTAGGAAAATATTTTTAGAGGGAAAATAAGAATAAGAGTTGTTGTGGTTTAGTAGTTAAAGCCTTAGAATTAATTCTTGAGGTCTTGGGTTCAAATTCCATCATAGGAGCTTTAGCTTGGTTAAATTTTATTTTTGCTTGGGAAGTGTTACTTTCAACCTTAGGTGCTTGGAGTAGGGTAGAGATGCTGTCTTAAGGGAGATATGATAGGAGTATCATAATCCTACTCTTTTGCTCTACACAAAATTCTTAAAGGGAATTCATTTCCTCTTGATCCTTAAATTTTTCCTATTTCTCAATCCATTAGTTTGTTCAAGCCAATTTTATTCTAGAAAAATTCCAACAACGTGCTGTGGCTTTGAAGGTTCAAAATGTCTTAGTAAAAGACATCCTATGGACCGAAACCATGGAAGAGGGGGAAGGATTTCAAGTGAATTAAATTTCCCTAGTGAACTTTCTAAAAATTCACTCTATCTAAGTTCATTTTCCTTCATGCATATAACTAAAATTTTCCCAACTTCTTGTGCCTTCAAGGTGTTGAGATTCTTAGCCATTATTCCCTCCCAAATGATGCCAGAAAATGACCCTTTTGATCAGCTTCAAACCTGGATTTTTCTGGCCATTTTCGGACTGCACAAAGGCTGTGCAAAACCAAGAAAATCCCTGGGCAAAATCGCAGCTTTGGAGGTCCGAAACCAAGCTGTTTTATTTCAGTTTTTGTTTAGCATCTTAGCCACAGTTTTCCTCCATAAAGAAGGCTGGAAACTAGCCTTGAAAGCCCCTGAAATCCCCTTCAAACTCCTTGCAAGCCGACTGGAAAAGGGCAGCCAAAAACTGCCCAGAAAATTCCAGCCTTGCGAAATTCTGTGCAGTGATTTTTCCAGCCTTGTTTCCTTATTCAGCCCTAGCCGAAACTCCTCCAATTTTCTGTACAGTCTTCCCTTGAATAGCCATGAACTGAACTCCATTGTCTTCCCCAAACTTCTGCACAAAAATCCAATCATGGCTACCTAAAAGATTTCCAAAAAAATTACTGCAATGATGCTTGATTAGTTACCAAAATTCCAGCCACCATAATTTAACAACCTTTCATAAAATATCCCTCAAACAACCAAACCTTCCCTTCACCATTATACTCCTTATTCTCGGCCACCCTTAGCCTCCCTCAACCAGCTTTCATCCAGCCGAAATACTGCACAAGCATCGGCCATGGCAGCATTCCAAAAGCTCTCCAATAATCAAAGATATTCTTGTATATTTAGTTTCCAAATTTGCTTCCCAAAAATATTCTTCAAGGATTTCAACAACTAACATTTCTTTTTCCCTTCCAAACCAGAAAATCATCTACCAAACCCTACAACCAATTTGGCAGCCCTAAACCCTACAGAAATTCGGCAGCCTCCAATCCCAAAAGCTCTCTATTCTCTTCAACCTTCAAGAACGCATAGCACACCAACAACACCTACTCCTTCATTTCACTTAATACCTCTCCAAATCACTTCAAACTGCTTCTAAAAATTCCAGATTTCATCTATACACTACCGTGAATCCATCCATACCATTTTTAACATCAATCTCCAAAATCTAACTTGCACTTTTGGATAAAAAACCATAAATTTTGTGAAGGCTCAAGAACACCTGCAAGGTAGGTTTATTCAATCGATTTCATCTTCGCTAATCTTCAATCTCTAATGAACATATATGTATTTAAGCATGCTAATGGACTTTCCTCTCTCTCTCTCTCTCTCTCTCTCTCTCTCTCTCTCTCTCTCTCTCTCTCTTGACCGAACACTCCCCCTCTCTTTGCCGAATGGCTTCTTCTCCATGGCCATACTTCCTTCATCTTCTTTGGATGGATTTAGACATCTAGGGGTTGAGATTCATTTGAAATTCCTTCAAGGTATTCATCAATCAAGTAAGCCTTTTTAACCCTTCTTTTAAATTCTATATTCACGTCTCTAGGATGATGTTGATAGAAGATGAATCATGAATAGGGTTGAGTATATATTGTTGTGATGAGTTGAGATTGAAGCATGAATATATGTATGAATATGTTGGAGATGGGATTTATGCATGGATGGGTTATCTTAGTTGATTGTATGATGTTTTGAGGCTTAATGCATGTCTCCATGATCAAGCATGCTAGAGATTATGTCATTTATGATGAATAGGATTTATATTCTTGTGTGATTATTAAAGCCATAATTATATTTATGCTAGTAAAGGTTAGATCATGCCTTAGTAAGTCTAGATCTTTGTTTATATGCATGATTTGGATGAGTTGATGAATTGAAGTATTGTATATGTTCATGATTGTGGTTAGCCATAAAAATATGATCATGACCTAGTTATCCCTAAGCTAATTTTTATTTCATGAATAAAACATTTCATAATATGATTTTACTAGTAATTTCGAAAAAAATAAAAAAACCCTAGGAGAGGTAGATTTGGATTATTATATATAATAAGGATATTTTAGTCAAATAAATAATAGCTTTTGCTAGAAAAATAAAATATATATATGTAGATATTATATAAAATAATGAAATCAACTAAAGCCTTTTATGGCAATAATCATAATTAGTAAAATATTTATTACTAAAAATTTAATTATTATCTTTTAATCAAACCCCATTAAAAATTTATTTATTATTTTTCAAGCAAGACTTATTAAATTTATTTTCAACTAATTTTAGTTAGCAATTATTTTCTAACAACTAAATTATTAATAAATCATTATTTTACCTAATACCACCTAGGACTCTTTATCAAATAAACTCTAAATTTTTCTTAGCAAGATTTAAACCTTCAATTTATTAGTACTTATTTCCCAAAACCTTAATTATTTTAAATATCAAATTAGGCTTAACTTATAAACCTATTTATTTATTGTTTGGCCTTAAAGCTTGGGACACTAGGATCATGGTAATAGTGAGTTGAGTTGTTTTAAATTGAGAAAGTGTATTTTGGCTTGAGTTTGATTGTGGTTTGTATTTGCCCATGCGGGGTTAGGTCAGCTGTTGGAGACCTTTTATTGTGAGCAAGGATCATGTAAGCTACTGCATAAAACCCGATTGATGTAAAATGTTTATTATGGCAAGCCAAATGTAGAGTACATGGACACTTAGTTCTACAAAGGCAATTGATGATTAACTTCTTTCTTATGTCGGACAAACAAACTTTTTGAAAATGAATAAGCAGATTTACTCAAACTCAAAACTCTTTCCAAAACTGATTTTGACAAAAACTTTGAAAACCCTTAATTGCCATTTTCATGTGGAACAGTGATTTGTTCATTTTCTCCCAAGTGGGAAACGTCGTTGAGTACTCAATAAGGGTGGACTGCTAGAACTAGTCTTTGAAGGGTTAGGGTGAGTCTCTCAATAGGTGGTCACCTCTGAGGGGTGAGTCCTTCCCGGATAAGATGTCAGTCCAGTAGGTCGTGCCGATCCAAGCTAGCCGTTGTTTATTTTTCAGTCAAGTGACTGTGTTTTGCCGGAATGGACACCCGGTTGTTGTTTGGGTATAGAGATTGAGGAGTATCTTGCTCGGTAGGCCAATCACCTACCTTTTTTGTCAGTTTACACAAAGTGTCGGCATTTTAGCCGGTTATGGGGCCCAACGTGTGGTAACCCATGATCATTTCTTTTGAGTGGTTGATTTTATTGATTATGTATGGTTGAAAAAGCCAAAACACCACTCTTGCCTTTGACTAATGTTTATTACTTGCCAGTATTTCTCTTATAGAGGTTTTATACTTTGCATACACGAACTATTTCCACTGGACACTCAAAGCACACACAGACTTTCTGAGATTTTTGTCTCATCACCTTTTTACCCTGATTTTAGGTCGATCCTGCTGTGGGGATGAGTAGCTAGTGTTATCTGCCTTGGAAGAGAATGTTGTCATTTATTTTTATGTATTGCTTTCGGGAGTTGAGAGTGGATAATTTTATTTATGGATTTGTTTTGGGAATTCATGGATTTATTCTTTGGATGTAATAAAATTTAAGTTAAAGTATTATTTTTATTCGGCTATTTTATTTGTGTGACATAGTTATAAAGACTCCTTATCATTTGGATGGGGCGACATCCCCGGCCCTGGCGGGCCTAGGTAGCGGGGTGTTACACTATACATACAGACAAGTATACGTATCTATAATGTAGGGAATACCAAGTAGCGAATCTACAGGAATTTAGGCTCCCATCTTACTTTACCATAATCTTTATTGTTTATCCAGGAAAATAAAGAAATAGAAGTATATAACCCATTAACCTTATATACTAGAGAATAGATCAAGTTCACTCAAGACAAGTCACAAAGATTATCAAGGAGTAAGACTAAGGAGAAACGACATGAAATGAAGACATCATCCCAAATCTATGACAAGTAAAGGAAACACCTTTAAATCGATTAAGTCCCAATCTAAATACTAATATGAGTTTAAAAGGTGAATTCTCTCTCTCTCGAGTTATGAAAATCTATTCTCGACTTAATCAAAGGATATTTCTACCTCCCTAATCAAATTCAAGAAGCATTAAGATTAACTTAATTAAATAATTAATGTCTCTATCTCTAAGTGACACTAAAGTCTATACAGAAGAAATCAACAAAATTATCTCTAAGTGAAATTAATCTCTCTTTGATTACTCAGGCTTTACCCTTAACCTCCCTCGAGTTAATTAAGAGATAACAAAGATTAAATTAATTAGTTGGTATCACTCTCCTAACCTCTCTCTCAAGTTAGTTAGAAAAGAACCAATCAATTTAACAAAACAAAAAATTCAAGTTATCAAATATTTGAAGTTGGAATCACTAGATCAAAAGAAATCCAATCTATGAACTTAAACTTAGGGTTCAACCCTCAAATACAATTACAACATAACAAACTCAAATTGTCAATAAATTACAAAGAAAGGAAAAAGAAAACACTCATAGACAGGCAAGCCTTCTTCCTCCTTCTTAAAATCTTTTTGATCAACCTCCTCTTCTTCTCCAAGAATTCTCTGTGATCCTCCTTAATCTTAGTGTTCTTGAGACTCTCTTGGAGTTTTCTAATTACATAGAGTGAAAACTATAAAATGAGAATTAATCTTTTGTATGTTAGGAATTCTCCATGCAAAATCATAATTTACGCAGCGGAAGAAATGAGAATTCCACACTAAGGATCACATTTATGCATTAATAGGTATTAAACAGTAGAAATCATACCTTACGTTGTGAATGAAAAATTTTTCCAGCTCTAAGGCACGATCCAACAAAGCCTGAGAATGTCTTCATCTTTGTTCTATCAAAACACCACAATCCATGTGTAGGATTGTCTCTAATAAAGTCCACATGAGAATGGTGCTCAAGAACACACCAGTTTTGTGCTAGAAAAATAACTATGGCAGCTAGGTTTTTCTGTGACTTTTAGAAGAAGAAGACTTGGATGGCTCGTAGGTTTTTCAGAAAAACCTCTGTGTAACTAACTCAAATCATTGTCTCACAGAATATGTATATATCATATATATCATCCGTCATATTTGGTAATCAGAATCCATAACATATAAGGATTCTTAATTACCAGTAGTTATTATGAATATTATTAATTATAATGTAGCCCACAAATTATAACTAACTATATTTTGACCACAACAACTTCTTCGTTTCAAAATCAACCCTATAATGTTATCAAATAACATCTTGAGCACTATATTCTCTATTGTATATGACGTATTAGGTTTTCCGGTCTATTGGTAGAAAAATATGAATTAATCTAAAGATCTTTAAGAGTAATAATCCTTAATAACTTTAGAATTAACTTATTAATTCTAATAAGGATTTATTTCTTAATTCTCTAATTAATAAATCCATATTCAGCAGATTATGACAGGTAACTAGCAACACATCATGACTACCCAAAAGTCCAGAAAGTCAAATGGCTTGATATGAACCTTTTAATAGCAAATAATAATGCAATAAACTCCTTTCACCATACACTATCTCTTTTAGTTTGGAGTACGAAATTAGTGCCAACTCCTTTCAGAATAATAAATTAATTCTGGTTTGAATATTTTAGTACTTTTTCACAGAATCCACTACTCATCATATGTATCAATTGGAACCATTTCCAATATACAATCGCCTTGGCAAAGGACTTCTCGAGTAGTGATTACTACAAGTGGACGTGAGATATTCGCCCCTACTATTAGAAATGGTGAATCCTTTATTGATCCTCTCAACTACTTTCATTTGCTTCAAGTTGTACCTAATATCCATCCCATAGGTGGTCTTGTTAGGACTCCAGAGATTGGAATCAAAGTCCAACACTTGGCAAATAAAGTACCTTAGAGATCTCAAGTCTAAGGATACTTGCACATTTGTTATGATGAGATTCTATCACTGGCACTAAATAGTTATCAATGTGATTATCTCATAGTCAAATTATCCAATGTACTTGTTCAAGTAACAAGCATCCACGTGTTAACTTTAAGTATCACAATACTCACAGATATGAGAACCACCGCCTGATCAAATTAGGAAGTATAACACGTGCTAGTCTTTAATGCATTAATGAGGTCCTATCTCATTAATATTAAGACTAGGGATAATTTAAGTACAAACACTATCCAATGTAGTAGGAACCTCCCATCATGATCTCTATCATGATTTTCTTAACACAGTGTTGTACTTCAAATTTTATCTAATAGTTATTTTACACGAAAGCATAAATAAAACAAACTGAAAGATACAAAATGTCTTGTTTTGTTTAATACTACACAATATACAGAATACATATGATTGCCTCTAGGGCATAACACTAATATTGTTTTTATAAGTGTTTAGACTACCAAAAAAATCAATACAAGAGTCCTTTTCCGTGTCTAATTTTGCTTTCAAAAGATCCACATTGCAATATCTAAATTCTGATATTAAAAAGACTCTCTGCTACCATTGAGCATTCAAGAGTTGGTGCCTGTTCAGGGCCAGCACCAGTTCTTCTCTAGAAATCTGATTTCGCTTTGTTTTTTCTCTATTTCTCAAATTCCTTCTAGTGCTGGGGTGGCACTGGCTTGGCTTCTCCTGAGCAAGCACCGGGTATATACTGGAGTGCTTCACTTTTACTCAAATTTCATCAATTTCGGGTTAAAATCATCAAAAGAACTTTTTACATTAAAAATATCAAATAGGAAGGGAATTGGCTAGTTATTGCACCAAAAGTATTACAAAATAATCTCGAATAACTAGGAACATATAGGTACATTTAGGTCCTATCAATAGTCAGGACCCTTTGTATACACGGTTTTCTCTTATGGCACTATAGAATCTCTCATCTAGAGAAGGGGATATTTAAAGTAAATGGAAGCTGGTTGAAGTTGAAATTAGGGGAGAAATTTAGAGATATGGAAAGAGCTTTTGCTATTTTGTATGTTTTGGAGGATTTCACATATTAGTTTGGTTTTCTGTCTTTGTTTTTGTTATTCAATAAATTTTAGTTACTTTATGTTGTTTTAAATCTTATCTTTTGAATTTTTATATTTTCTTTTCATTTTGTAGGTTAGCAGACTATGTTGAAATCTTAATCCTTCTTCTCTTCCAATTCATTGCTTGAGATTTTATTTACTTTGTGAGTATTTCTTTAATTCTTTCCTCCTTATTATTTTAGTCCCATTACATGCATTCACATTACATATTTTGTTGTTCAATGAGGACATTTTCCATTTTAAGTATAGGGGAGAGATTAAAGTGTATTCTTTCTAAGATCAATTATAGGTTTTTGTGGGTATTGTTTATTGGTTGGAATTGGTTTTTGAAGTGTTGGAATTAGTTTTTGAAAATTTGAGCTGATTTTTTTTTTATAAATTTTTGGCTTACTTTGACAAACTTTGGGATTGCTATTCTTTTTCTCTTGACATGAGAACTTGGAATGAGTTTATTTTAATTGGATATTCTTAGGTAAATTTGTATATTTGATGTGATATGGATTAGACATTGTGAATTTAGCTTAAAGTTGTCTATGTTTTAGTAAACATGGTGACATTTTATTTCGTAGGAATGGATGAGAAACTTGTGACAAAATTTAAGTAAGGAATCCTGACTTATTTATATTATATGATCTTCTAGCTAGTCCTTATTCCGAGTTTAAGTAAATATATATTGGGGTAAAACAAGAGAGAAATGAGTAAAGTAATGTAATTACTAAAAATTGTTCACTATATCTTCATTAGGCAATTTCATTAACTTACTATAGAAAGAAAATAAGATTAGAGGGTAATTTAAAAGCTAAAAATATTTCATTTTATCACAATTAGGCAATTATATTGCCTTGCAAAAGGTGTATATAAACCAATCCTCTATTTACTACATGGACTACAGTAGTTTTTGGAGGTCATAGAACTGAAGTAACTAATTATTCCCTACTTATTTGAATTACTAGAGTCGTATTCTTGACTTAGGAATTGGGATGCCATTTGTTGAATAGACATAGACTTCTTTAATCCAACTTCGATGGCTCTAGCTTTATCTATTCAAATACATGTATTTACACGAGTTTAGCCTAGTTGAATGATCTTGAACTAAATTTTCGTCTCAACAGAAATTTTGATTATCTTTTCTATTAGTAGTCATTGTTCCAAAAATCCACTCTTTATTTTTATTCTTTTTGGTTGAATTGCTTTAAATTTTGATATTTTGCTTGAGGACAAGCAAAAACTTAAGTGTGGGGGAGTGGTGAGTGTTCATTGTACACATATTTTATACATTACTTGGGCTTAAATTGTGGAGAAATTCATTCTAGACTACTATGTAATCCCCCATTTTCTTCTTATTTTATTTAGGATGAAAAAAATTAAGATTAAATAAGGATTCAAGGAGAAAAAAGATTGAAAAGAGCTAAACTGAAGGGACATGGTGCGTGCCCCTCTTTATTCATGCCACTATGTAGTTGTTGAACTTCAAAAGTCAATATTTTGGGAGTCCACGATGTTGTGTCTTGCACCTTGCACATTATCGTGCATCATCAGGATGCAAAAAATGTAGAACATCTGGAGCTCCACGATGCCATGCCAATTATGTCCATGTCATCGCGCATCATTCTATCAAATGGCAATAGTAAATCTCATGACGTCGTTTAGAGAAAGAATTAGAGGATAAAGCATACATGCTGCTGCGCAAAATCACAGATTATCCCATCTTTTGCAAAATTTTAGTGATTCGAAAGGGAACCAATAAATGCCCTCTTTTTTTAGAATCTAAGGGAGAGCAACCCACGAAAACCGTTTGAGAAACCCCTTCGAAAATAAGGAAGAGAGGAAAAGAGAAGATCAATGAGAGATTTGAGGAGGAAAGAGCAACAGCAAAAGAAGGCTGCAAACTAGAAAAGAACTCATGTCTATGAGTTTTCCCATTCCCGCTTTGTGATTTGATTTTGTGGTTTTAGATTTATTTGATTTGAGTTATAATTAAAAGGTTGTACCTTATTTTACTTGTGTATTAGATGTTTATTCGATTAATTGACGTCTATTAAACTTAAGAAATGATGCATAAGATGGGTTCCCTTTTTATATTAATTTAATAGATTAGTTATCCTTTAATGAACTTGAGAAAGGATTTGGGGAATTTAGAACTTGGTGATAGATGAGGTTTTGGGGTAACCTAGAGATGGGGATTCTAGGGCTTTTTAACTTGTAATTAGATTTTCTTATTTTTATGTATCCTTGGATTTGATTTGTATAATAGAGATACCTATGAATTGGATCCTAGGGTAGGAGATTCATTACTCGAGAGAAAGTGAATTTTACTTTATTTTGGAAATTTAGGTGGAAGTAAGAGTAATTAATCCCATTTTTGAGAGTTTTCAATACTTACTAACTACACTTTATATTGCACGATGGGTATACTTACCCAATTATATGTGTATTTGAGTTAAATTAGTATTTTATATTAAAACTTAGTTGAGCATTGGATTCACTTTCTATCCCATCGTAGCACTAGCACAAACTGTATAAACAAGTTTCTCGTGTTCTTTAACCTCATTAGCTCCTACTATCTTTCTTATAATGCCAATCATTAAACATGCTTGCCCAACCACAATCTTACCTTTTCTATTCACTTTAACTTTCCCAGACTCATCCTCTATACACCCACTATAATCCTTCTCAACCAAATAAAATTACATCTTCATTATTTATGAACACTATCTTCTTATTTGGAAAATTTTGGGAGATATGCCTATATTCCAAACACTTATTGCACTTGATGGTTTTGTTCTTTTGGGGTTCTAACATGGCTTTTCTTTTATCATTATTTCTTTCTCCACCAGATTTGGAGTCCCTTTGTGACGTTGAACTATATAGCTCACTCTCATCAACTTTACTTCTTCACATTTGATCTTGCATCACTTCTAGCCAACTCTTCTTCTCCACTTCAATCTTTGGACTTGGTTACTCTTCAATAAATTCTGCACCATTTTGCCCCATTTATTTTTTCTCATTCTCCTCTAACACTCCTAGATGTGACTGGTCCTCTAGAAAGAATAGTTTATTGCAGAACTCCTTATTCACCCCATTTGTTGATCTCAATTGATCCATACCTCTTTCTAGTTCTGTGGAATACTTTTGGTCAACCTTCTCAACTTTTTCTTCCTATCTTGCCTTCCTTGGCTTCTCAACATCTACAGTATTTTTCTTAGCTTCAATCTCAACTCTTTGTTTCTACTCATATTACTTCTTTCTCAACTCAAAAGTTTTATTCAACTGGCTGCATTGTAATTTAAAGAAACTCAAAATACAATCAATTATAGTGTGAACATAATTGCCATGATGCTAACAAGGGATTGAACTAGTCTTTTAAAATCAATCATTCTTCCTTGACGATTCACTCGTAGATATCCGCGTTTGTTGTAGCCATGTCCCCAACAAATATAGCAAATATGATCTTGATTTCTTCTAAATCTACTTTTTGAAAATTTTTGTAATACACTCCCTTCTCTTCATTTAGGTCTTCTTGGACACTTATTTGAAGTATGCTCAAAATTCTCGCATATTTTTGCATCCATACTTCCTCAATTTCTTTTGCACTAGGCTATTTGAATGTTTTTGTGTTTTTCCCACATACACTCCCTCATATTCTTCCTCTTCATATTTCCAATCTCATTTTCCATCAGTCCCACCACTTCTTCTTCCATTTGTGCTTGGCGTTTCATCATAGCTATTCCTATAAGATTGAACATCACAATAATGCAAGTTCTCACGATCATCTTCAAATTCCCATCCGTCTTCATTAATTCCTTTGTATCCTCCTCTAGTTGAACAAAAATCTTCCCAGCAATCACTTATTCTGCTATGATCACTCATGCTTGATGAACTCCACCTATCACATGAATCCTCATAAGCAATGTTATAAGAGGTGCACCTACTAAATTCAAGTAGAAAAATCAAGAAAAGCTCCTCACTTGTTGAACACTAAATTTTTTGTGGTCACACACATTCATGTTTGCACACTTCTTAGTTTTTATAGTAAAAAGCTCACCCTCTTGCTTTTTTGTTTTCCAACACCCAATTCCTCAAAGATTTCTTTCCAAAATAGCCTTCCTAATTTGCTTAGGAAGTAGTCCAATTAGACAAGTCAATCTAATTCTATAGCACATTCAACTAGGGATCTTAGGTAAATTAACTTAATACTTAGACTGAAGTTTGAATATTTAAATACTGAATTCTAAAAACTGAAGTCTAATGATTGAATTTGAAATTTGAAGTTTGAATCTGAGGTCTGAAAATAATTCATTTTTTAAATTATATTTGATTGTAATTTAGATGATATAGAAAGGAATATTAATAAGTAGATGGGTATTTAACACATTCGGACTTCAGACTTAAGCAACATTTAATTCACTTAAAATTCATAACGAACTTTTAGTACATCTTAATCAATTAACTAATAACAAAAAACTATTATCAAGCACACTTAATTAATTAAAAACTTTATATTAGCTGCAATCAAATACACTAAATAAAATAAGTAATTAATTCATTTAGTTTTAAATATTGAATTGGTTTACCAAATAAGCCATTAATTGGCAACTAGGGTAAGACATAATCAAACAATGATTTCAAGAAATGATATGCCACATAAACTCAAGATTTTAAGGAGGCCGTATATGAAAATGGCAAGGCAAGAATCTCAAAGGAATTCTTGTAGATAAGTTTGTAAAATGTAGGATTCATAGATGGACAATGTTCAAACCAATCACAAGTATCTCAAGGAGATTATAATCTAGATATTTAACCCACTGACAATAATAAATTTAATAAGAAAGTTTAAAGAAAGTGATAGATGAAAACTAAGACATCATATAATGCATAGTAAAGTTACATAGGTAATTCATCAAACACTTGGTAGGTAACTAATTTAAATGATAGAATTGAAGTAATGTGACGTTACCACCACTTTAAGAAATCAATTTTAATGCTCAACACAATTACCCAGGGCAATGATAACACACAAAATTCAAATTTTCAAAGAAACAAAATGACATGAACTAAGTAAGCACCAATAGCATTTCAAGTTTTAGCATAAAGCGCAATATATTAAAATTTTTTGGTAGCAAATGGATGAATAAATCTCACTAAAAGCAAGTTAATAAGTAAGATAACTATAAGGAATCAATAGAAGAAATATTGGTAGTCTTATAAGAGAAATCACAAGTTATTGGATCAACACACAAAACACCTTAGGCGCAACCTCATAACTCAAGGTAATTCAAAATGTTCACCTTTGTAAGAGCCTAAAAACTCAAGATTCACGAGAAAGTTTTATTCCCAATGATAATCATAACATCAATAGGCAATTTCACAGTAAGTACATGGCAAAATTTTGAGTTTTATAGATTACAAAAATAATACAAATATGAGTTACGGGATTTGTTGTGCACAAAAAATTTTGCAGCAAATAAACTTTATCAACTTAAAATTTTCTACAATTTAAAACCTTCAATGCCTACCTAAACATGAATCGAACATATAGGCTCAATTCACAACAAGCCCATAGCTGAAATTTGAAATAATGAACCTCACAAATAGCAAAAAAATTAGCTACGAAAATAAAAAAAATTGCCACAAGTTCTTAATGAAATTTCCACCTTGTTTTTCTCACAAATAAATTTTTTTTCATTCCATAAGATTATGAAGTGCTCAAGGACTATAAAAATTAGAAATACATCTTCACCCAACAGGTTCTGAACTTGAGGTAATAGATATGGATGAAGTTTTTGGAGGAGTATCGGTCTCAATAAACTATTATCCTAGAAAGCCCAATATCATGGTAGATGCATTGAGCCAGAAAATGAGAATCTCTACGTTAAGAGCTCAGGAAATGCAAGGTGTAGGATATTTTACCATTTGGGGGTAGAAGCTAGAAAAGAAAGGATTTAGATAAGGAACATAAGTGTGATTCCTTACCTTAAGTGAGAAATTGTTGAGGCTCAGCAAGTTAGCTTAGATTTCTAGGCATTCAAAGAAAATGAGGTGGGAAAAGGAGGTTAGGATTTTTGGGTCGATGAGCAAAGGATATTATTCTTCTATAAAATATTATGTGTACCTAGTGATAAGGAGTTGAAGAAGAAGATTGTAGGAGAAGTGCATAAGAGTAGATATACTACAGACCCTAGCGAGACGAAACTGTACCAAGACTTGAAAAGGTTATTTTTGTGGTCGGGAATAAAAATGGATGTTTCCTAGTATGTGGTAGTGTAAAATCCCACTTAAGACTACCCTAGAAATAGAGCGAAGGGTTGCATTCCATGGCATATTGCATGAATATGTTCTTTATGAGTGAAATTGTGTGTTTTTAAAATTGCTATATGTGATTTTTGTGAATTATTTATGCTAGATGTGTGTTGGGGGAAATTAGGAAATTTTGCTTTGGGATGAGGGAAGAATAAACTTAGGTTTTAGAAGGGAATAGAATTAGGTTGGAAAAATAAGAACAAGAATTAATGTGGTTAAGTGGTTAGAGCTTCGTGTTTAATTGCTAAAGTCTTAAGTTCAAGTCCCATCCACTAAGTATTATTTTTAATTATCCTAACTAATGTTTGAATTTATTTCTTGCATTCCAAGAAGCTAGGAATGTTGTCTTAGAGGAGACATAATGGTAATATTCTAACCATGCTATCTTGTCCTAAAAGAAATCTAGAGGAGTTTTAATCTCCATTGTTTTAAAAACCCATGTCCTAACATGTTTAAATTTAAAATATTCTTATTTCTTGAATTGTTTTAATAGTCTTATAAAATATTTTAGATTATCTTGGGCTTGAATTTTTAAAAGAAAAATCCCAACTCTCAGAGATCATTTGGCCAAAACTTAGGAGGAGTAATAGGGTGGTTTGTTCTTCAAATTAAATCACCTAGTTATTTACCTAAAGAACTACATTTTGGTTGTTCTTGCTACGGGAAAAATATGGAAATTATCTTTAGTTCCTCTTCCTAGCTTGTTTCAAAAATGGGCAGCATGAACCTAATTAATTCCTTTGCAAATCAAGCACACCTTTTTGTATGCAAAAGCTGGAAAAAAGCATGAAGATTTCGGTCCCTTCATAGCATGATTAAACCAGAAATTTTTCAGCAGAACTAGTAAATGCCATAGCCAAGAAAGTTTATCTATTCAACACCATGAATTAGTTCTTTCATGGTTCGTGTTCTTCCTCAAGATGATGGCTGAAAACCACTGTTAATAGACCTAGAAACATACATTTTTTACAGCTGCAAATCCATTCAAAATAATTCAAATTCTTGCGAACAAACCACCTAGATCTTATCACTTCTTGTAGCTAGCTGACCAGAATTTTTTTTCCAGCTTTTCCAACCTTCAACTAGCTGGCATTTCTCTTCATTTTCTTCTTCAATTCTCCTTCATTTCTTCACCATATTTTTTGCCATACTAGGGACCTAGCTGAACATCCTTTGTTCTTCACCAATCTTGGCCAACAAAACTCTATTAAAGCACCTCAAACCTCTCCTAGTTTCTCTCCATTTAAAATACTTTGAATTTGAAAATAAAATCCCACATTTTGCTCTATCAAACACTCACCTTTCTAGCAACCAATCCTATCAAACCAAAAAAAAAATTCTGCACTCATTTCCACAAGGAATTTCAGCCACACAATCTAAGAACACTCTCCTACTTCATCTAGTTTTCTCTCATATTCTCTTAAAAACACCATGAACACACACTACCCATCTTCAACCATTCAGTAATATCTAAACATCCCAAACCACTCTAAAACCTTCAACTCAACTGGAGATCATCATATTCTTTCCTTTGGTACACTTTATCACACCAAAACAAGCATGTTTTTTAGCAAGTCAAGAAGAATACTATAAGGTAAACCAAGTCCAAGCTTCCTCTTTCTTTCTCGTTTCTTTACTTCCATTTCTTCTTATTCTCTTCTCAATCTCTCTCTCTTGGCCAAATTCATTAGGGGCCCACTTGGACTTCTTTAAACCTTGATCTCCCAAAGGACTCATCAAGGTATTCAAGGCTTCGATTGTCAAAGTGATATCTTCAACTTAGATCTATTATCAAACAAGTATTTTGTCCTAAACTCCCTCATTTACTTTTGAATTCAAGATTATTAGGATGATGGTTATTGATATGATGATCAATGATCTAGTGGTGTTGGAGAAAATAAATGCATGTTTATATGACATGGATGATTTTATGATGTATAGATTGAGATATGTATTAGGACTATTCTATGAAGATGATTTGGATTTTGATTTTAACATGAGGTTATGATATGTTGTTAGTATATTTGTGAATTGACTAGCATGAGATGATATGGTAGATAGGGAGATTATTGCTGTTGTGATTTTACTAAAGCTTTAATATTTGTTGATCTTGCCACCAATTACCATGCAAACACCTATATGGCTTATTATACTACTTTTGCTATGAAAATTATTATTACCACTCTACCTGTATGATTACTATGATATTTACTAGTAGCAAAATTATTACTACCTTTAAATACTAATGGTAATGTTATTTCTACTTTTGATCCTTAAATCACTATAATTACTTTTATCATTAACATTACTACTAATATTGTTATTTTTAATAATATTATTATTAAAAATATTATAAGTACTATTATTAGTATTTCTATTTCTAAGTATCACCGTTATTATTAATATTACTATTATTATTGTTACTAAAGATATTTAGTTTAGAGAAATGTCAATAAAATGAATATTATTATTATTGCTATTTTTATTTAATGATATTATTGTTAATAATATAATAAATATTATTCCTGTTATATTTATCGAACATTATTATTTTTATTTTAGAGAAAATAATAAATATAAATATATACATAATAATATCATCATTACAATTTTATTCTCATAGCAAAAATATTATCTATAAAATTATCAATACATTTGACAATGTTATACTCAAGTAATACCTATGTCACTTATGTTACTATGGTATCAAATTATTTTTATTAACCTCAAGATTATTTTATTAATTAAATTTAGAACTCCTACACTATTAACATCATATTTGAGTGTTGCTATTGATTATGTCCATGTATAGTTGGCAGTTATTTGTACCTATGCAATTTTGTTGCCTAGTTTTGCACCAATGGTAACATATACCCTGTGTTTTACCCCAAAAAGGGTTAGGTTGCCTTGAGCAAGACTTAGAGGATTATTTTTCCAAGTGGAATCAAGAATTCAAAGTAAGTCATTGCATAAAGATATTTGTGAACAAAAACACTTCAACAAGTCAAATGCACGGATTACCTTAGAAGATGTACTTTGGGATGCAATTATGGATAATTTATTCCTTTTGCTAAAATAAAATAATTTTAGCCTAGCAAACAATTTTCCAAGCAAAACAATAAATTTTCCTTAAATAAAATTTTACCTAAGGTTGTTTGAAAACCATAATTGCTACTTCAAAGAAAGCTCTCCATTGATTTTACATTTTCCAAGTGGTATAAATATAATGTTGAGTACACAATAAGGGTAGACTACTAGGACAAATCTTTGAAGGGTTGGGTAAGTCCCTCAGGAGGAGGCCACCTTTGAGGGATGAACTTTGCCTAGACAAGACGATAATTCTTGTTGATCAGGCCAATTCGAGCTAGCAATCACAGTTTAGGTGGACTGTTTATTTTTGGAGTGGACAACCGGTAAGTTTGGGTGTAGAGATGGAGAAGTATCTCACCCTGTGGGTCGTACACTCACCTTATATCGAAATGAACAAAGTGTGGTATCCTGATCATTCTCTTGTCATAATGCACAAACTATGACATCCTGTTCATTCTCTTGTTATGGTGCATAATGTGTGGTGCCATATCCATTCATGATGCATAGTTTCATATTGAACATTATTTGAGTAGTTATTTCTTTACAAGTTAAGCACTTTACTTCACAAATATTGGTAAAACACCACTCAGTGTTCAAAGATAAATTTTTGGACTTACCGACTTTTTTTTTTCTCTATAACTTGCTCAAAACTTGCATACATGAAATGTTTTCTTAAACTGTCATGAGTACACATAGGACTTATTGAGAAATATTTCTTAGACCTTTTTTATATCTCGTCTTCAGGTCGATCCTGCTTTGAAAGTTCATTTACTTATGTTTCCATGAGTGTGGAAGATTTATTTTGATGTATTTATTTGTTAGAGATTTTAGTTACCTTCTATTTGTTTTAAGACTTGTACATGTATTATTTTGGGATTATCATAAGTTTATTATTAAGTTATTTTCTTCTATATTTTATATTACCTAATTATAAAGACCCATTATCATAAGGATGGGGCGACATCCTGCCCCTTTTGGGGTACGTAAGTAGTAGAGTATTGTAAGTGGTATCAGAGATTGGTTTAGGTAGTTATTGTCAATATTTGGATTTATTACATTAAATTTTATAATATCTAGTACTAATCTGTGTGTTCTATTTGGGGGATGGTTAGGAGATTTGTGTATGTTACCCGAGATTGGCCTTTCATGTGTAGTAGAATGCCTACTCTAGTTCCTATAGTGGACTTATCCTCCTCTAACAGGGAACCCGAACCTGGGTCAGATTAGTTTGAGTTAGAGAGCAATGATAGTGAAACAGAGATGGAGGCTTCTAACCCTATTATGCCTAATGATGGTAAGAAAAAGAAGATGGAGGTTGAGGTTGTTGAACTAGAGTTACCCAAGCAAGAGGAAGGTATTGAGGATGTGCAGGCGGTGGACCCTCCCATACCAGCGGTTGATTTTATCTCATATAGCGAGGCTAATGATGAAGCTCCTAATCTTAACTTAGGTGGTGAGGGAGGAGATAAGAGGTGTGATGTTGATAGTGAGGGAGTTGAGGAATTGAGTGACGTTGATGATGAGGGAGGAGAAGAGATGGATGATACTGATAGTGACATAGAAGGGGGGATGGAAGAGTTTGATGAAGACGAAGAGGAGGTGGTTGTGCCTTCTTGGACTCTACCAATATGAGAGTTTAATATTACCCCTTTTGGCTTTAACATTAAGGAGTCAAGTGATGAGGGACCTAATCAGAATGATAGACTCACCCTAACTATGAGAGCACGTCGAGAGTCAGTCTTAGGGGGTGAAGAACAAGGGAAAAGGGAAGATGGAGGAAAGTCCTAGGAAGAGTGGAACTAATGATTGCACGCTAATTAGCTTCGGATTAGGATTAGACTGGAGGAAGAGAAGAGAAATATGGTTCGAAGAATGTATTTTTGACTACTCAAGTGATGACTAGAGTAGTAAGAAGACTTAGTGATGCAATTTGTTGATTAGAGAATCTGTTTATTAAGTTCATGGTCTATTTAGTTTCTTGTCTATGAGTATTTGATTCTTATAGAGGTATCATCTATGATATCCAATTTCCTTGTGCTAAAGTATGATTTATTTTGAATAAAACTTTGAGTACTTCACTTCTTTCAAAAAAAATAAAAAATTGCTCTCACATATTCAATGAGTGAACAAAAGTTATATATGTTAGCTTTGCACCATATGTTTGTCTGCATTTGTATTCATTTGTCAACCTATAATTATGGCGATGATGATGGAAGATGGCACCTAGATGTAAATCTACAGTAAGAGGCATAATGAGTCATGACTGAAAATCATCAACACCTAAATACTAGCCAACAGAGCACTCGCAACCAGATATGGGAGAAGAGCACGAAGAAGAACAAGAGACAAAACCTAAGGGATCTACTAATGTGATAGTTGGATAGACCCGATTAAGACCCAACCACTGAATTCATCCAGCTGAGGAAATGTAGTTATTAAAGGAAAGTTAAAGCCATAGGTGATGACCAAGATGGTTGAGCAGAGAGGACATGAGATCGGATGCATTTGTGGTGCTAGGTTAATTCTTTATTTCTTCTGAAAAAAATATGCTCTTTGATCTTTGTGCCTCATAGCATATATATTGTGTAGTGTACTATTCATTTGAGTAGTTATAAGCTAGAACATAAGAATCAAATCTATAAACCATGAATAGTATAGATTTTCTTATTAATTGGTTAAGCATCCTTCATCGTGCAATGAAGTAAGGATCTATAGGTTTGATCCGAGAGATGAAATCTTGGCTAAAGAAGTAAAATTTATCGAAAATCTAATTCATTTTTCGTTTGGGGCTTATGGTAGCATACTAGATAAGGAATGATTGTCGATGTAAGGAGTTAAGTTTGTTATAGAGATGGAATAATGCATTTTTAGGGGTTAAATGGGTATGATTAAATTTTAGAAGAGGTAAGGTTAAGGAAGTGTAGTGCATAATACTAGGAGCAAAGGTTCATAAACTATTGTTGAAGGAATGCTAAGGATATCTAGCCTGGGGTTATACCCTACTGGACCCAGTAGTTATGGTACAAGAAAAGGATGAAATTTTAAAGTTATGTATAGACTAGAGAATATTGAATAGTTTGGTTATCAAGAATATATATGGTTACTCCTAAGCTAGACTTGAGATAAGGATATCATTAAGTATGAATTTGAGATGAGAATATACTTGAGATTTCGACTAACATTGGGGATAAGTGCTAAGGACGTGTGGTGATATCATACTGATTGACAAAGGCTATATTGCTTATGGAGTAGATGCACAAGATTTCAATCCTACTTTGATAATTTTATGGTGCCTTTTTAGATAATACTTGATATATTTTGAATTCCATGTAGGATATGGAATAGTTGAAATTGGTGTTAGGAAGTAGAGATAGCATAAATTTTCCGTTAAGTTTGGTAAGTACAAGTTTAGTTGAGCATAGTACTTGTAACACCCCCTACTACATACCCTAAAAAGGGCGGGGATGTCGCCCCGTCTCGAGGACAATGGGTTTTTAAAACGAGGTGCACTAATATAAAATCAAATGAAAGAAATCAAACTTAGATAAATAAAGGAAAACTCTTATTACATCAGGCTCAACCTTGAGCAAAACTAAGTAAAAATAAACATCTGATCCAGAAGCATAAATCAACAATTGACTCTCAAACATGATGGAAATAACATAAGCTTCAACTATTACACATCCCGCTTGCTCAGCATAATCAATCTCCTGAAAACATGATATGAAACAGTGTGAGATTAACATATCAGTAAGTCCTGTGTGTGCACGTGATACTTTGAACAGTTCGAGTATGCATAGCTGAAAATATTTACAGAAATATTTGGCAAGTCATAAATAATTTCTCTTTGCAAGGAGTGGGTTTTCTCATTATCACACTTTGTACAAAATAACCCATCTACTCGAATAAACAGTCATGTCACCACACTTTGGGCTCCACGATAAGAAACGATCAAGGCACCACACTTTGTGCACCTTGCCCGGACCAGATTACCATACTTTGGGCGTTCTGATCAAAGGTGAGTGTACAGCCCACCAGGTGAGATACTCTTCCATCTCTACACCCAAAAAACCATCCGGGTGTCCATGCCGGGAAAATAAATAATACCTTACTAGGTACAAATGCTAGCTCGAACCAGCCTGACCAACCAATACTATCGTCTTCTCAAGCGGAGCTTATCTTTTGGAGGTGGCCGCCTGCCAGAAGACTCACTCACGCCCTCCAAGACTAGTATTGGTAGCCTACCCTTATTGAGTATTCAACGAACATATCCGTCAATTTGCAGATTCACAATAATAATTCCATACCTTGGCTTTGTAAAACGTGATTTTCTTGAAAAAGGAGTTTTCTAAAATATTTAGGAGAAATAACAGTTCTTGATAAAGGCATTAGGTTGACAAAATCATTTAGAGAATAAACATCTACGTTTACAACCCCAATAATCATAGTTCAACAATAGCTTCACAAAGTTTTACAACATTCGACTTGCCACCACATACATTTAACAAAAGAGTTTATGTAAAGACTTACTTGATATGCCTCAGATAAAAAGATAAAATCACAGCTTGCTTCCTTCAAAAACCCTCCTGATCTAGAATCACATAATATCATAATCAAGGTCTCAATCGACTCATGCATGCATTTAAACTCATTTATTCCCATAACAAATCATGATACATTATCTAACTTCAAATAAATCACTCAATCCTCAAAGTACATACACCATGACCATATATCCATCAAAGACATGAATAATCTATCAAAAAGGTCTTACCTTAACCAACACAATTCACATCCATCATTATCACATCAAACATAGCATCGCTATCTATTGAACATGCTTAATCCATTACTCGACTCCAAATATTCATCTATCCCAACTAAGCACATTTATCATGCTATCATACTTCCATAGATATCATCAATCCCATTAGATCTTAATTTCGACATCAAGGGTAAGAATCCCCTTACCTTATAACCACCAGATTAACAAGGTATCGGTGCTCCTATGGTGAACGTCCCGAGTTCGTTTGAGAAGAAGAGAAAAGCTACCTTCTTTGTTCCCTTGACCAAAAATTAAGAAAGAAGATGAAATCAGCCTCTATATGGCGTGATTCAAGGAAAGGAAAAGAGAAGAATCAATGGAGGAAATGAATCTAGAGGTTGAGAGGTCTTTTGCTTACCTTAGGAAGTGCTCAATTTTTTTGGCCTATGATTGCTCTTGAGTTTTCGAAAATTGCAGAGGAGGTTTGCTGGAATTTTTCATGTAGTAAGGTTGGATTAGGTGGCTACTGTGTTTTAGGGTTAGAAGGTGATGCTAAGAAGGACTCCTAATGGCTCTAGGTTTCTTTGGCAACAATGGTGAAAAACTGCAGCTTGCTGCGCTTTTATTGTTGCCGAAATTGAGAGGAGTTGAGAGCAAAAAAACAGTTTGAAGTTGTTCTCCTAAGCTGGCCGAAAACTGCTCAAGGGAAAGGTTGTGTGTGTTCAGGTTTTTGGCCAAAACAAGGAAGAGTTTGTGTAGGTTTTAACAACCAAATTCTGTGCGAAAGAGGAGTGCTTTGCTGTGCGAAATCTGTGAGCAAAATAGAGGATTTTCTGGACTGTTTTGGCTGCTATTCTGTCCGCAATTCAAAGAGGGAATAATGAGTTATTTAGGCATTGTAATTAGCCAATTCAATAAGGAGTTTTAGTAGGATTTGAAGTGCAGAATTTCATGCATTGCATTGAGCAAAGCTGGCCGAAATTCCTGTGCACAAGCTAGCCGAAATTGGTAAGATAAGAGGAACAAAAATCTGGTTTGTTTAGATTTAGGATAAAGCTTGATTTGCAAGAGGATTTAGGATAAGATTCCCTAGTATTGGAAAAGTTTGCATTGAGCTAGAAGTCCTCCAAAGGTGGCGGCACTAAGCTGGAAAAATTTCCAGATTTTTAGCTAGGTTTCTATGTTCAAAATCAACAAGATATCTAACTAGAAAAATAACACATTAATTGCAGCTATCTAATATAAAGTTTGATAAATTAAAATCAAGCTGAAATTTAAATGCTCTAGCTAGAATTTTCAAAAATCAAGAAGGATAAAAGCTGAAATAATATTAATCTTTATCCTTATAAAAATTCCTTGAATTTAGGAGATAAATATGGAGACTTATCCCCTAAGAAGATGGCGCTAGAATTTAAAAAAGGAAAGTTGGGTTTTTCAGCCAAGCATGAGGAAAATCTAGGAAAAAGAAAGCTAAGATTCACAAGAGGTAAGATTCGAACTCAGGTCACCAAGGAATAATCACCAAACCTATCCGCTATTCCAAATCAACTCCGGTGTTACTATTTCTCTAAGAAATTCTTTTCACCCTAATTTTCATCCCTCAATTTCCTCTACTAAATTTCAGCTAAAATAGTTTCCAATTAATGCAACAACACAATTATTTCCCATCAAATAAATTAAATGCAAGAGCAACCTTCAAAATCACATGCACCTATGCAAGAATAATTTTAAGATAACACATGAAATGCGAAATACTACATAATGCATGACTTTTTTCCCATAGGTCAAAGGTGATTTTGGGTGGGGTTTTACAGTACTATTTTTGGAATGAGAGGTAATCAGGGGCAGTTTTAAGGTAGCCTTAGCCAAGGTAGAGGCTACATGGGATGTCATCAAGTATTGTATCCAAGTAGGATCCTAGGTTCACTGCAAGATTTTAGACTAAATTCCTAGAGATAATGGGATTAACTTGGAAATTCTATACTGCAGCATATCCTCAAATTGATCTCCAATCGAAAAGACTTATTCAAATATTGAAGGACATGTTTAGGGCATGTATATTGGACTTTGTTGATAAATAGATTGAATGCGTGCCGTATGAAAGTAGTCCTAGAGCAACAATTACCGATCTTCTATTGTTATGGCGCTATATGAATATGTCAAGTACCATTATAGCAGGTATAAATAGAAGTTAGGTAGATTATCAACTTTGGTAAAGTTTGGGTTTAGGAAATGGCAGACAAAGTAAAAGTAGCAAGAGAAAGACTAAAGGCGACTCAGAGATGGCAAAAGAGCAACGCAAGTGATAGAAGGAGAATGTTGGAACTGTCACCCATAGACTAGTTGGAACTGTCAGAGAATGTTGATAGAAAAAGAACCCAACAGAAATTGCCAAAATCTGCTTGGAAAATGCAACCCGCCACCTTAAATCAACACATGATCGGCGCCGGCTATACCTCTGTGCCAGCATAATTTTCCCAGTGTAGGGCCTGCGTCGGTTGTGCTCTGCACGGCTGATGCCGTGCTGCCGACGGTTTTTCTTCGTTTTTCGTCCAATTCTGCTTAAAATCATCAAAATGGCTTTCCAAAGGTAAAATATCAAATAGAAAAAAATATGACTAGTTATTACATAAAGAATATCATGAAATATTCTCAAATAACTACGAAAATATAGGTGAATTTAGGCCCCATATTATATGTATGTGTGTGTGTGTGTACACACACACACACACACACATACATATATTCACAATATAGTTGCTAAATATTTATAATATGTAAATTTACATATTTATTGTATATATGTATATATACAATATATTTATTAAATATTTATAATATGTTTAATTTATTTATTTTTGTATGTGTTAATTTTAGAAATTTTTTAAATATTAGATTAGCAAGCTTTTCCATTTAATTTATTTATATGGAGGAATATTGAATTTTCTTAGCTTAACTATTTAATTTAGCTAGAAGAATATTTGAGGGAGTTTCTTGACTTCTAGAAGCCGTAGTGACACCACAAGAGGGAGGAAAGGGAAGGAAAACCTAATTCTTGAATACTTAGGAAAATATCTTGAAGGGATTTTTAGTTTTCCAAACCCTTAATGCTTTGGAAAATCTTTAAGAATATTAGTCCCTATTTTCTCTTGATTGTACTGCCACTGGTGTCCCTCTTGGCTAGCTAAATTAACTCCCTAAGACCCCCTAGGATTGTAAAAAAATTAATTAAAAGAAGCCTTTATTAATCAAATGCTAGAGTAAAAAAAAATTTATATAAACTCTTCCTTTTCCCTTAAATTCCTAAACCAAATCTAATTCCATAATAAAACCTAGCTGAATCATATTTTTGGGAGCCCTAAATACCCTAGCCAGCCATCATTATCTCTCCCCCTCTCCCTAGCACGAAATCTTTCCCTATTTGTGACAAAATTAATTGTTTCAATTGGTTACAAAAAATTCTGCACAAGCCACACGATTGAAGCAAAAATTTTGGAGTGAAAGCTTAGAAATTTGGGTGGAAACAAGGGCTAGAAAACACCTTCTACCCCTCCTAAGAGTGATCGAAATGGTTTGACAATAGGTAAGGTTCCAAAGTATTCTCTTTATTAATTTTCTTAGTGTCGTCAGTACAGATCAACATTAGAGTTTTCATTGTATAAATTACTATTATGTTTTTCTAGGCTAAGAACAATTAGGTATGTGTGTCTAACGATCAAAACTACTTAACTCTTGGTAAAGGAGGTGCCTTTCAAAGGATTGACACCAAAGGAAATACCTTTTTGTCTTAAATAGATAATTTTACAAAAGTTGGACTTTTTCCTAAGGAAAAGATTATTTCTTGATGTGTCCTTGGAAATCTTGATGTGTTTGATATTAGAATTACTTTTTTCAATATGGGTTCATTGTATATTTGTGATTTCTAGGTTAACAAGTCTAAGGGACTGATTTCTTGAAGGAAAGGATAAACTTGATGCTTGATGGAATTTCTAAAAGTTATGCGATGTTGGCTTGATTCGGTCAAATAAATTAGCAATATAAATTATTATTGTAGGGCCTTTTGATATTGGTTCCTAGACACATAAAGAAAGTTATTTATGAGAATAATTATGCAGAAAAACCAAGGTTTTAAACCTAGTAATTTTTGAATGACCTGAAGGGACAGAGTGCCTTGTTTATACTATACAGTCAGATTGACACCATTATTTTAGTGTGTTAAAGTCTGAATTTGGGAAAAGTAAACACTGATAAAATTCATCATTATTTGTGTAGATACTACCTGTAAAATTTCAGAATTTTCTGATCGGGGAATTAATAGTTACGAATTTTTCTTTCACTCTGGTCTGTTTATGGCAAAATACTATAGTAGCGAAAATAAATTTTCTAAGCCCATTTTAAGTATGATTTTTGGGTCACTTGAATCTCGTTTTAAATTGATTAAGATTTATCTCTACAAAATTTGAGGTCAATCCGAGGTGTTTCTCTATGTGTTATATACTTAAGAAGGAAGGGCTAACTTGTTGGAAATTGTGTTCAGCTTAAGAATTTCTAAAGAAACTCCCTATTATTAATTTGTATCCTTCTTTAGGTTTAATAATTATAAGTATTGATACTAGGGATGTAGTAAAGGTTTGCATAATTATTTTTTTGAAGACTTGTTGGTTGTATGTGAATAGGGAATTAATTATATAAGGAATATGATTAGGTTGTGACTTATTTATTTTATGAATTTTAGATTTGGAAGGAGGTCAAAGGGAAAAATCCACTCATTGGGGTTAAGAAATTGAATTGCTATACCAAGGTAAGTTCTTGCATTAAAATTGCTTGTAAAACATAGCAACTGAAACGTTGTCAAGTATTACGTTTTACTATTGGAAATACGAGTTTTATATTAAAATATTTAGTATAGCAAGTTTTCTTACTCTATTTCAACTCACTCACTAATTTCTTAAACTAAAGGGATTTTGAAGCAATTCACTTAACTTTTGCATTGAATAATTCAATCAAGCTTTACTATATCACACTGGATATTTTCTTTTTGATTACTACTTGATGCTAATGAGTTTTCTTGATGCAAAAACGTTAACTATTCAATAAGGGTAGGCTACTAGCACTAGCCTAAGGAGGAGTGAGCTAGCATACCTGTAGGTGGCCATCTTCGGGTGGTGAACTCATTTTTTATTAGGCGATTGTGATAGGGAGTCACGCTAGTCTGAGCTAGCAACCAATTTCAAGTGGGACTATATTTCTCTAGAATAGACAACTGGTAAGTTAGAGGGGTTTGGGAGAAGGAGGAGTATCCCCACCCCTATGCTGATCACCCACTGTATTATGAGACAAGGTTTCAGAGCACTAGATCATAATGCAAGGTTTCATGACTCAGGACTATGATGCAGAGTTTCATACTCCACTTTATTGTTGAGTGGTTGATTTCTTTGAAATGAAGTTTTTTATTGAGAATGCAAATTTAAAACGCCACTCTTATTTTTAAACCTATTAATTATGATTGCAATTGCACTTTTGGCATTTCAAAATGCATATCACGAAACTATTTCAAAGGAACACACTCACTCACAGGACTTATTGGGAAATTTATTTCATACATTGTTTGTGTATATTTTTAGGTCGTGACCACTACTGATAAGGTCGGGGCAAGAGATCAAGATCTTACACTTTATATTTTTAGTTGTTTTGCCTAGAGACAATGTTCTGTAAACCTTTGTTTTGAGAACTCTGTATAAATTTTACTCGAGCTATATTACGTTTAAGTTTTTGTTTGAGGTTTTATTTGAGTGATGTGTTAAATTTGGGTATATAAAAATCATGTAATTTTGTATCCATTTCCAATAAAGTTCAAGTTAAAACATTAATCACAAATTATACATATGAGCAAGTGCACTCATCATGGAGCAAAGTATAGGAAATTAACGAGTATTGATCCTCGAGGAACAAGCACACAATAATTACTTTTTATTCAATGTTTAACCTACCAATTAGATTGATAAAGAGTAAAAATAAAAATAAAAATAAAGATAAAGACAAAATATTTACCCAATTCTTGCGGAGAAAAATATGTGATTAAATAGTTATTCTCGAGAACACGACATGAACTAACCAACACTTATTACAATCAATCATTGTCTTGGCATCATGAAGCAATAGATTTAGAATCCATTTCATTCCCAATTTATGGAATTACTATTTTCTTATCCAATTAGCAAATTTCCAAATGAAACTAACATAACCAAAGAAATGCATAAGACTTATTTCTCATGAATATCCCTATAGTCTAGGTAATATAAATATGAAATTCGCCAATGATCATATACTCTAGGTGGAATTAACTAACCTTTGATTACTTAGGTTCAATTCATAACCTTTTTCCCAATCCAGTTAAGACAACACGTATATAAAATTACTTAAATTAAACATAATATAACTTCTTTTCCCAAGTCCATTAGAAAGAAATCAATTTCATCAATCTACTAAAGAAAAGTAAGTAATCAATTACCAAGAATAACAATCAATCAACTAAAGATTAAATATATTACAATATCATGAATCTGAAAATAACATTCAATCATAATTTAAACATTAATCTCATCATTGTTCAAAGAAAAAGAAAGCAAAGATCTTAGAAAGAACTCATAAATAAGCCATCTTCTTCCTCATTCGAGAACCTCCTTGAAGAAATGCTCCTTTATGTGATAAATTCCCCTTCAATGAATGATTGTAGCTTTTTATTCCTTGAATTCATACATTAATCTTCACTTATTCTTAGTTAAATAGGCCCCTTATTAGATAAAAATTATCCTTCAGAAGTCCTGGCCTGAGTACAGATTAGAAACAAGTGAACCTCTTAGGTAATTCCCAATTTGATTTGAAAAAGAACTCTGAACTGCCTTGACAGAGTTGGGCCAGCACCAGGTCACTTCGTCTGGACTGGTGTTGGGTCATTTCGTCTAGACCGGTGCCGGTCTAGCACTGGTTTGCTCTAGTTTTGCTCTGTTTTCCTCTATTTTCCCAGAATAGGACTACGGCCAGTTAAACTACATTGGGTAGGTGCCGAGTCACCTCTAGAAATCTACACATTTTCTCCAAATCATCTAATTTCTATACAAACTTACAAAAAACACTTCCACAAGCAAAATATCAAATACGAAGGGAAATGGATAGTTATTGAATCAAAAGTATTACAAAACTTCCTTAAATAACTAGAAAAATATAGATAAATTTAGGCCATATCACATTCCCCCATACTTAAGCTTTGTTTGTCCTCAACCAAATAAGAGTTAATCATTAAGAAAATAGCTATAAGATTAAGACAAAACAATTCATCAAACTTATCTTTAGCAAATTCATCTACGATAAAGCGTAACTTTCTTCCACCTAAAACATAAACTTGTCATCCTATTCAACGCTTTAGAAACCTTGCAAACTCATGAATTAAGCCAAATAATCCTAAGGGCATCAAAGTTAAGTTAAACAAGCTCATATCCAATACAAGAAAATTATTCTACCCCTTAAGCAAAACATAGACAATATAAATCATACAAGTCAAGCTATTTAACTAACTCAAGCATCATGAACTCAAATTTTTACAACTCAAGTAGTAGAATAAGGAAACACTCCACTCTTTTTCTTTTAATGACTTAAGGAATTGATAGTATCAAGTGAATGTATTCCTCTTCATATATCGTATTGCCCCCTTTATAGTCACTATCAAATTTTTAGCACTTTTTTCTTTCTTTCTTTCTTTCTTTTTCTTTTTCTTGCCTTCTTCCCTTCAGGATAGCTTCAAGAGAGTGCATCAAACAATACTTGCTACTTCTCTCCATATTAACCCCCTTTTTAGCAAAAGTTCTACAAAAATTCAAAACAAGAGCATTTTCTCTTTCAACTACTCAAAAATTTTCAACTCACTTAACAATGATTTTTTCCACTCATTGCTTTTATTTCTTCACATTCCTTATTCACCACTCAAAGTCAAATAAATCATAAGTCCACAATGCAAGAATTAAGCAACAAATTTTCTCATATTTCTGTTGGGGATATGCCCTAGAGTCAATTTGTACTTATACTATTGTCATTATATTTTGTATAATAATATGAGGCTTTCCTTTCCATGAATAGTGAGTTTTGTTTTGTGGTCATCAAGTACGTGACTTGATAGTAAAACCCTACAATGAATACAATGGCTATTCTAAAACTGTCCCTGATCGATTATTATTATTGGAATAATAATAAATTAAGATTAGTATGTTTATGACTTGATGGCTATGTTTTACTGGCCATGGATATTTGTGATATCGAGTTAAGACATAAATAAATGTTAGAGAACATTGTATTGGACATGACCCACTGTGAGAGTACTTCATGGAATATGTCATAAGTACTTTCTAGCCATAATAATATTGAAAGTCCTTCGACCTAAATTCATCATAGTTTCCTACTTGATAAATTCTATATTTTGACATTGTCTAAAGTTGTCTTTAACCAGATAATAAATTAGACTACTGTTGGATATAAAATAAATCAAGGAGAGGAATATGAATTGATTGTTAAGGAATTTGTCCCTCTCAATTATGGGAGAGATATCCATGGGCCCCTTGATAAGTTAGATTGTTAAAAATGCATGGCCGTGCTCAAATATATCAATCTAAGATATTGATATCATTTGTTTGAACAGTCTACTATGAAATCAAGAAATAATTGATTAAGCTTAATAAGGATGACATGCTCCGTGCCTTATGCTTAATCTGGATATCGTGTGACAAAAGGACTAAATATAAAATTATGGTTTGGTTCAAAGAGATCACAGATCTTTATTTAACCTGGATAGTTATAATGTTTTGCTAGAAACCGCTTATAACTTATGGGGCATTTAAATATGATTTAGGCACACTGCTAGTGTTAAATGAACCTATAGGGTCACACAATAAGCGAACTTGTTAGGTTATTTTTCTAGTAACCAAATTCGATGAATCTAGAAATATGTCTAAGTTAATCGTACTTAGAAAATTTACCAGATACAATGAATCTGGAAATATGTCCACATTCGATGTATCTGGATGATGTCCAGATTATAAGAATCTGACTCGGTAAATTGATTAGTTAAATTACCGAGATAATGGCAGAATCTTATCATATCAGTTTTAATTTAATTTGAATTTAAATTAGAATATGATAAGATATTATTTGGGTTGGACTCTAAGAGGTTTGGGGGTTTTTAAGAAAACCCTAGCCGTCTTTTCAATAGTCAAAATTTTCGGTTGAGAACATTCGTGCCATTCTCTACCAAAAGAGAAAAAAAAAAAAACCTCTCAAACCCTAGGCACTAGCACTCCCCGAGTATCGAGTGAGTTTGCGGTGTGTATCCGATAGAGGACGTTCGCATACTGCAGCGTCTAGTGATTGTTTGGGTTGAACGTACAACAGTACAATCAGAATCGTAGGATTTCGATTACAGTAACTAGAGGTAATTCTTAAACCTTAGATCTTCTTAGTCGTTTACTTGGGTCCTCGGGAGGGATTCGTGGATGTTTTCCGCATTTAGGAGTCCACGAATTCCAACAATTTCATCATATCATCTATATTCAAACTCAAAGAATAAAATAAAACTCAAATACCAAATATAGCCAAGGTTAACTTAAATTCTTAAAACTTAGCAAAAACCAACTTAATACACGTGGTTACTTTTTAATAAAAATCCAACCATGACGAATGACAAATTCATATCTAAAGTTAAAAAGAAAATCATAACTTTGTTATAAACAAATTACTCAATTGTAAGCTCAAAATTCAATGTTATTGAAAAAAAAATCTATGAAAAGAATAGAGATGAAAGCATAGAAAGTATTGAATTGAATCCCTCCCACACTTAAATTGGATAGTGTTCTTAATAGCCTAAAAGAGCACAATAAAACATATACAAAGGGACTATAAAAGATAGAAAGAGAAGAAATCAAGGAAAAGAGATACTTTCCATACTCGAGAAGTTTTTAAACAAAGTTGAATTAATCGCAGAGCATGTTTCCTTTGATAATAATGGAGTTGTCGTAAAATAAAAAGAAACAAAAAACTAGAATAAAAGCAAAAATAGACAAATAGCTAAAAGATAACTAATAGCTAAGAAAAGTCATTAAAATTCAAAGAGAAGAATAACCAAAAGAAAAAAAAAACTAGAAGTAGAAATAAAAGTAGAAGATTATAAAGTCAATCATTAGCAGAATCATCATCATCCTCAGTATCATCATCACTGCCTATAGTGTGGCTACTAGAAGCATTGCCTATGTCTCTAGAAAACTGCTATATCCATGTGGACAGGCGCTGCTCTTGAGCATCCTATCTCCGATGCATATCAGTTAGTGAATCTCGAAGATGGAGCAGAATAGTTGTCTGAGTCTCCATCCCGAGTCTCAACTGTTCCATCTAAATGTGCATCTCAGCCTCAAACCCAACACTAGGCTGTGATCTCGAACTACTGGCATGAGCTTAAGGCTGTAGGGGCTACTCCTCCTCTTCGTCATCACCAGGGTGTTAGACCTCAAAGGGTCTCTTCCCTCTTGTTATGGGCTAAATTCATCACTAGTTTCCAAGTTATTTGAGGTCAATTTGAGATACTTTTGATGTAATAAGTAGGAATATTCTTTCCTATTTGACATTTTGCTTGTATAAAGTATTTTTGACAAATTTGTGCAAAATTGAGTAGAATTCAATCAAAAAGTGGAATTTTCCAGCTTACACTTGACACTAGGTTTGGCCACTGCACCAGGCGCCAGGTCCAATTTGGAAAAACAGAGAAAATAGAGCAACGTCTAGGAGGAAAAATAGAATGCACCAGGTGTCAAGTGGGTTGATGCAACCCAGTGCCAAGTTCAGTCACGCTAATTCGATGCACAAATTTGGTATCTTCCAAAGATTTTGGTATTTTTCGAATCCTACTCAGCCAAAACCTCTCAAGCAACAAATTTTAGCATCAAAGAAACTTATAAAAGACAAGAAAAACACAAGAGAAAAGAGTGAATCCAAGGATCAAGCTTTCAATCATTCAAAGAAAGAGAGATTCACCATTCAATGAGCATTATTCAAGAAGGTTTTCAAATAGAAGAAGAAGGGCTTATCTATGGGTTCTTTCTTTTAACCTTCATTTTCTTTTTCTAGAATAATGATATAATTAATGTTTCCATTTTAATTTGAAATTATTTTTGGGATTCATAATTTCTTGAATTAATTTAGACTCATGTTCAATTGATTATTTATCTTAGGATTTGATTACTTGTTTTTCTTACGAAGTTGAGCAGTTGATTTTTGTTATTAACTTGCTTGTAAAAAGGATTGTTAATGACTTCAATTAATTAATTTTATATTTGTTATCTCTTAACTTGCTTGAAAATTAGGTTAATTGTTAAGAACTTGGTTAATCAAATATTGGTTGACGATTGGTAGAATATGGATTCATTGACTAATTTCATATTTTAAATCACCTAGAATATAAGAGTTTATATGAGGATTGATTTTAATTCATCTTTTGGGTAAATTGGTTAAGACAAAATATGTTCACTAATTTAATTAGAAGAACTAATTCGATGGATTGCAAACGAAGTGGGTTTATTTTAAATCCTTCATAAGACTAAGATGATAATTGATTGTGATATTTTCTAAGTGATTCACTATCATATTTTTCAAAGTATTTGTCAAAATTTTATATTTTTACATTCTTGAGTTGTATATATTTTTCTTTAATTTTCTTTTTATTATCTTATCACTTTATTTGGTTGGTTAAATAATAAACGAAATATGACTAGTGTGTACTTGTTCCTTTGAGGACCGATACTCGTTAATTCCCTATACTATGCTTGCTATAAGTATACTTGCTCGTATGTGTAATTTGGTGCTTATCAAGGTATGTGCTTTATAGATTGAGAGAAAATTGTTCATGTTTAACTTAGCATTGTGATTATGAGCTTTACATGATGACGTGAATAGCATTGCTATTCTAATCGTGGGTATTGATATTGTGTTTGAGATTGGACAGTGGCTATATTTCTTGCATGTATTGTTGGAGGAGGTTGTGTTGTGCTTTATTGGCTATCTTGTGGTGTTTTGTGTTGAGGTGGTGGTTGTATTGAATGGTGTTGTGATTGTAAGACGGTTGAGAGTTATGTTTGATTGTATGGTGAGGAGTGATCTTAAGGGTGTCCTATTTTCTTGCCTTTATACTACCTTTGTCTATCATCACATCTATATCATGTCTAGGAGACCTAAGGGATTAACACCTGCGGCTAAGAGAGCTAGAGCTTCATCTTCATCTACCCCATCTTTTGAGCCTTTACCTACCCAGCCTACCTAATTTTTTGAACCTACTTGTTAAATCTGATAAGAAAGTCTTCAACATAACAAAATCACAATAGGAAAGATGTATAAGCCTTCTTTTGGAGGTTTCTACTATGTTTAGGAGACTGGGGTGGGAGCTAATCAATAGACTTGGGGATACTTATTGTCCTATGCAAGTTAGGGATTTCTATGCTAATATGCAGGATAAAAAGAAAAACAACCTCCAGGGCATTTCTACTACGGTCAAAGGGATACCCATTGAGTTTGATCGGGCTCAGTTAGCCAAGATTTTGGGTGTACCTAATATGGGACCTTAGATAGCTATGGACTATAATAATCAAAAGATTATTTCTGAGCCTACCTGCAATGTGAGTGCTGTGAGGACTAGTTTGCACATGTTGAGAAAGGGCTAAATAGGTCAATATCGCTATTACTCTAATAGTGATCTTAAGGCTCAATTGTGTGCCCTAGTCTATATTTTCTCTTTTAAAGTTTACCCTAAGGGTAATGGTTTCAATATGTCTAAGGTCCTTGATATTTACATTCTTGATAAGATGATGAGGAGTGAGCCTATTCTCCTTGGCCCTATTATTATTCAGTCCAAGAGAGAGGTTGTTTACTCTCGCATCATAACCAAAGCCTTCAAATTTCCTTTAGTCATTATGCTAATCTTACAGGACTTTGGGGTGAAATTGGATAGAGTGCTTATTGAGCCAACCATTGACCGGGACTTAGTTACCTAGCATACTTTAGTATAGTATGACTATCATTATGATGAGAGAGAGAAATGTGATGGAAGAAGCCATATGAGGTCCAGCATCAAAGGATGGTAGAACTTCCCCATAATGAGGAGCCAGAAAAGTAGCCTACCCAACCTCGCACCCATGCCACTAGTTCTCATTCTAGTGTTAATTTTGAGATATGAGTGGAGGATCAATTGGAGGCCCAAATGACCATACTTCTCTAGCTACGCGACTTCATTACTGACCTCCATAGATGCCAGGATGTCCAAGAACAAAAGTTGGTGACCATGATCTGGCAGTCTACTAATGCATCCACGAGTCGAGCTATTAGAGTTCCTAATAATGATAAGGATGATAATGATGAAGAAGATGATGAGTCTGAGGACTCTTGACTTACTCCTTTCACCTATACTTTATTTTATTTTCTTTCATTTTTTTGATTTTTTTCCTTGGAATTTTAATGACCTTTCTTAGATTTTAGTTATCTTTTCATTTATTTTTATTTTCGTTTTCTTTTTCTAGATTTATGTTTTTTTTTTCTTTTAAGTTAGGTACCCTTATAACTTTTTCATTACTCCTTGTGGTGGATTCACACGTGTTGGACCTAATTTGCAATGGAAGTATTTTTTTTTTTTTCTCTCTACTCTTCTCTTTATTTATTTTGGTCTTCTTGGCTTTGCTTTCCTTGTTCTATTTTTTGCCATTAAAGACAATGTCCCATTTAAGTGTGGGGGGAGAGTTTAGGTATTGAAGATATTTTCTATATCATTTTTGTGTGGAACATTTTCAAACTTTTTGAGCATTTTGTGGTTTCGATTGTTTTAGCAAGGCTGTAATTCTTTTTCTTACTTGGATATGAGTTTTGTCATTTATTTGGTGGATTTTTATGAAAATGGTTTATTGGATTAGATATTTTAAGACTTGAAAATTTGAGTTAATCTTATTTATGCATTAGTGTTTGAATATTATTTGACCCATCTAGTTTGAATGTGGAAGATATGATGAATATAGGGAAAGTTTGTTAGCTAACTCTTGTATTAGGAGTTTAAACTTTTCTTAACTTTGAGTTGTGATGAGGAATGTGAAAATTAATTTTTGAGTGGAAAGAGTTGTGGAAAAATGTTGATTGTGAGTTGAAGCTTGAGAAAAATGAGTTGATTATTGTTTCATCTTGATGAGGAAGTATTGTCGTTGCTTGATTATGGGGGCCAATACGGATAGTAAAAAGAAATCCACTTTTCTGAGGCTATTAATTTCCAAAAGCAAAAGAAAGAGAGAAAGAAAGATTGTTGAAACAAATGATGAGTGATGATTATAAGGGGGCCAATACGGTGTGTGAAGAGAAATCCATTCACTTGAGGCTATCAATCCCCTAAGTTATTGAGAAAATTTTGAGAGAAAAAATGGAGTGTTTTTCTTACATCATGACTTGAGTTGTGCAATTTTTAGATTTAAAATGCTTGAGTTAGTAGATGGCTTGATTTGTATTATTCATGTTATCTACGTTTTTGCTTGAAGGGTGAAATAGTTTTCTTAGACTAAGGTATATACTTAACTAATTTGACTTCAAGAGTTTTGTTATATCTTATCAAGTGCTTAAAATTATGATGGTTTTCAAAGGGTTGGATGAATGGCAAAAGTTCTATCTAAATTTTGAAAGGAAGAAATAAGCCTTGTTATGATTTTAAAAGAATAAATTCTTGTGTTTTCTTGATTTATGTGTTTTGCTTGAAAACAAGAAAAAGTTCAAGTGTGGGGGGATTGATAGGGGATAAATTTATCACTATTTTTCGAGTTATTTGAGGTTAATTTGAGATGTTTTTGATGTAATAACTAAGCATATTGCTTCCTATTTAACATTTTGTAGAAAGTGTTTCTGACAAATTTGTACAGAATTGAGTAAATTTCGAGCAAAAAATGGAATTTTCCAGCTTGCACCTGGCGCTAGTTCTAGCCACTGCACCACGCACCAAGTCCAATTTGGAAAAATAGAGAAAATAGAGCAACGCCCAAAAGAAAAAGTAGATTGCACCTAGCGCCAGGTGGGTCGAAGTAACCCGGCGTCATGTCCAGTCTGGACACACAAATTCGGTATCCGAATTTGGTATCTTCCAAAAGATTTTGATATTTTTCTAATCCTAATTGGCCAAGACCTCTCAAGAAATGAATTTTAGCATCAAAGAAGCTTATAAAAGATAATAAAAATATAAGAGAAAAGAGTGAATCCAATATTCAAAGAAGGAGAGATCCATCATTCAAGGAGCATTATTTAAGAATGTTTCCAAAGAGAAGAAGAATGGTTTGTCTATGAGTTGTTTCTTTTAACCTTTGTTTTCTTTTTCTAGAATAATGATGTAATTAATGTTTTCATTATAATTTGACATTGTTTTTTAGATTCATGATTTCTTAAATTAATTTAGTCTTTTAATAAATTCATTATTTATCATGGGATTTGATTACTTGTTTTTCTTACAAAGTTAATTAGTTGATTTTTCTTATTAACTTACTAGGAAAAGTGGTTAATTATCAAGAACTTGGGTAATCAAAGGTTGGTTGAGGATTACTAGAATATATATTCATTAATTAAGTTTATATTTTAAATTACCTAGAATATAGGGGTTTATATAAAGATTGATTTTAATGCATCTTTTGGGTAAATTGGTTGGGATAGAATATGTTCACTAATTTAACTAGAAGATAGTAATTCCATGGATTGCAAATGAAGTGGATCTATTTTAAATCCTTCATAAGACCAATATGATAATTGATTATGATATTTTCTAAGTGATTCATTGTCATGTTTTCAAAAGTTTTTGTCTAAATTGCATATTTTTACATCTTTAAGTTGTATATATTTTTCTTTAATTTTCTTTTTATTATCTTATTACTTTATTTGGTCGATTAAATAATGAATAAAAAGTGACTAGTGTGTACTTGTTGTTTTGAGGATCGATATGCATTAATTCCCTATTCTATACTTGTGATGAGTATACTTGCTTGTATGTGTAATTTGGGATTAATGTTTTAATTAAAACTTAGCTAAGGAATGGATTTAAATTCAATAATTTTTATACACCCAAAATTTACGCATCACCTTTTTTCTCTCGCTCATGATACCTATATCCACACTAAACTATAGTATGCTAAATTACAACATCTTGCTCAGTGGTGTTCTTAGTAAGCACCCCATCACAACTCACTGCAAAGGCCTGAAGGATACGCATAATCACCAAAGGAAAGACAAATGCCTTGGTGGAAATGCGAGAGTAGACTACCTCTCTTATAGATTAGATGATAAGAGGGGGTAAAAGGGATACGCTCACTTTGAAGCATCTTGTAAAAGATATAGAGATCAATCATTCTAGACTCATTGAAACCACTAGCCTTAGATACTACATTAGATGAGAAGATAGACTAAGGTACACAGTTGGGCTCCAAGGTCATTGTTGGAATAATAGCCCACCTATGCCATAGGTCCCTTCTTATACATCCCTAGGATATTACGGGTGTCAGTCACACTCCAAGTCGACTCAGAAATGGTTTTTCGATTATGATGGTCCATAGCTATCCATAGACCATCATTCGGTACACTCAAGACAGTAGCTAGTCTAGCCCTAGCAAACTCAATTGGGACCCTCTTAACATTAGTAGAAATGATCTCCTAGTTATTTTTCATTTTGTTTTGCATGTCAGCATAGAACTCCTTAACCTTCATTGGACAATGAGCACCTTGGAGTCTAACAATGGGCTCCAACCCAATCTCTTGAACATAGTAGATAGCTGAAGGGTATTGTCAATGGATAGTTTGAATGTCTTTTCTTCTATGATTTTGTTGTTCATGTGGGTTTGGTACCAAATTTGGCATGTAGGCTCAAAGAACTGGGTAGGCTGTGTAGGAAAGTGCTCGAAAGAGGGAGTAGAAGAAGATAAAGCCCTAGCCCTCTTTGCATGTGTACTTAAAAAAAGAAGAAAAAGAGGTCAAGAGAAGAAAAATAGATCACAATTACACAACCACAACTCTTAACCATGCTCACCAATAAACAACCATAATTATAAACTCAACCACCACTCTTCACAACACCAAACCATGACAACACAATCTCCTCCCAATAACTATAAAACGAACAATTTTCCAATCTAAGCACAATATCAATATAATATCTCAAGAAAGAAATGTAAACTAGTGCATAATAAAGATCATGATCAAACTGGAAACCCAAAGCAAGTATAATGATATGATCAATAGAATTCCACAACAAATATTACCCATATATAAGAAATTTCTCTAATAAATGATAACATAAGAGGTATGTGCAATTGGCCATATTGAAATGAAAGCATGAATCTTTATCATAAAATAATATTGCCAATCATAAACCCATGCTATTCTAGTGTCAAAGATTTAAAAAAATGCTATTAAATCAAATCAACCAAAAAGCATAAAAGAAATTTGGCCAAAATATATCCACAAAATACCAAGAATAAAAGTCTCAAAATGGAACCATAGAAAGTGCAGAAAAAGCATATCATAGTGTTCTTCAATGTATGGGCAATCATCCAATGCAAAGTGAGTGAAAAAATCGTGCACCAATTAGATGGATTAGAAACTCACAATTTTGAAGAAAAAAGAGATTTTTCTTGATTTGAAGGCAAATCTTCAAAAGGAAATCAAGGATTTGATGTTGGGAAGGTGTTTTCAGAATGTTTAGAATGATCTGGCGGTTGGTATGTTGAAAAACTGGTGGTGGGTTGAGAGAAAAAATGAGGGAAGTTAATAAGTTTGAAAAAGAGTGGCCGAAATCGGCCTTTTAACCGTAATGTCTAACGTGACTTGATGCCTGTTTAGAGAAGCTAGATTGGCACCAAGCTGTGTCTATTATTGTGAAATGTTTCCCGAGCTAACCTGGGCTCAGGTCAGAGCACCAGGACCGGCGCCTGGTGAGCTCTGTCCAGAAAAATCTTTTCATGTTTTCTGTTTCTTCTAATAAAAAGAAAAATAAAATGAACATACTAACTCTTAAAAACATGAATGAATTTCAACACAAAATAAGTAAAAATATGAAAATTGTAATGAAAGATTGTTCAAACTAAAAATAGGAAAGCAATTAAACTTCATTGTTTTTCACAATCTTGGTCGCATGGATTGTTCTCCGTGTTCCCAAGCAGAGATCCAGTTTGATAATCACCAAGAAGCTTGGCCAGTTGACCAATTTGATTCTGTAGATTGTCTATTGATGTCTCCAGATTTCTAGTTACTACATCCACTCCTTAAAATTGATTTTTGATAGAACTTACCATTCTGTTAACTAATTCTTCCAATGATTACTTTGGTGGTGGTGGATTTTAAGGCAAGGAAGGTTGAGTCATTTTATTTCCATTAAAGTTCAGGGGGTTTTGCCTTGGTTGGTTTTGATTGGTCTAAGAAAAGTTAGGATGATTTCTCCAACTAGGGCTATAAGTAGTACTGTACAGGTTATTACTTTGTCGTCGTTTCCCCATAAAAGCAACTTACTCTAAGGACTCTAGAGAAAAACCCATATTTTGACACTCATGATTGGGGTGCCTTTCTCTACAAAAAGCACACCTACCATTCATTACCTATGAATGGATTACCATTTGTTCCATATTCTAGGCTAGTGCCTCAACTCTAGCTTCTAAGGCAGCTACAACATCAACTTTGTGGACTCCCTGAATACGAGCCTTAAACCTTGCATTGCCTGGTGAGTAATTAGTCATAGTAGCATCTTTAATCAGTTCATACAACTCCTCTGGGGTCTTAAAATTTATTGTAACTCATGCAGATGCATCAATCAATTGTCTTGCGACAAAAGCCAATCCACTAGTAAAAATCTACATTTGCGTGCCTAATTCGAGCCTCATGGTGTGGATATTTTCTCAGCATCTCCTTCCACCTTTCCTAACACTTTTATAAGCTTTCGAACACTAACTGTTGCAAGGCAAAAATGTCAGTTTTAAGCTTGGCTGTCCTAGTTGGAGAAAAATATTTAGCTAAAATTTTTTCAACTAACTCGTTCCAAGTACTAATGGATCCTACGAGCAAATATTTCAACAAAGATTTGGCTTTATTCCTAAGAGAGAATGGAAAGAGTATCAATTTAATAGCATCTTCTCACACCATTCATTTTGAAAGTATCACAAATTTTCAAGAAACTAACAAGATGGGAGATAGGGTCCTCATCAGGTAGCCCATCAAACTGGGCCATATTTTAGATCATTTGGATAATATTATGTTTGATTTCAAAATTATTAGCTTCTATCCTTGGTCTAGTTATGCTTGAATCAATACCTGATATTGCTAGCTTAGCAAAATCATCCATAGTCCCTCTATTATTTCTACCATTACTACTATTTTTATTTTAGTTAACTTCCATCTCTCCTATTGAACTGAATTAGTCTGCCCGACTTTTACATGCTCGTTGAATCCTTATGAGCATTCTTTCAATTTTCGGATCAAAGTCCACGATATGGTTTATCGGGTCATAAACCAAGAAGTCTTCCTCTAGAAAAACTAAGGTATTCAAAATTTAGACTTTGCACATATACAAACAAACAACTATCATATTACATAATAGTCAACGTATACAAATTCGTACATGACACAACAATATATGGCACTTCTAAGAACAAATATATATATATATATATATACATATAAACATATAAATAAATCAATGAATTCCAAAGCTTTCAAGATATTGTTCCCCGGCAACGGCGCAGAAAACTTGATGCATTAAACTTGGGTATATAAAAATTATTCAATTTTGTATCTATTCCCAATTAATTTTAAATTAAAATATTAATCATAAATTACACATATAAGCAAGTGCACTCATCATTAAGCATAATATAAGGAATTAACAAGTATCAATCGTCAAGGAACAAGTACACACTAATTACTTTTCATTCAATAATTAACCTACCAATTAGATTGATAAAGAGTAAAAATAAAAATAAAGATAAAGATAAAGACAACATATATACACAACTCTTGGAGAGAAAAACATATGATTAAATAGTTATTCTTGAGAACATGACATGAACTATCCAACACTCATCACAATCAATCATTGTCTTGGCATTACGAGGGAATAAAGATAGAATCCACTTTTTTCTCAATCCATGGAATCACTATTTTCTGATCAAATTAGCAGATTTCCAAAGCAAACTAACATAACCAATGAAATATATTAGACACATTCCTAATGAATATCCCTATACTCCGGGCAATATAGATATGAAATTAGTCAATGACACTATACTCTATGTGAAATTAACTAACCTTTAATTACTTAGGTTCAATTCTTAACCTTCTTTCCCAATCTAGTTAAGATAATACATATATAAAATTAGTTAAATTAAACACAATCTAACTTTTTTCCCAAGTCCATTAGAAAGAAATAAACTTCATCAATCTACTAAAGAAAAGTAAGTAATCAAATACCAAAAATAACAATCAATTGATCAAATATTAAATAAATTACAATATCATGAATCCAAAAATAACATTTAATTACAATTAAAACATTAATCTCATCATTGTTAAAAGAAAAAGAAAATAAAGATCTTAGAGAGAACTCATAGACAAGCCATCTTCTTCCTCCTTTGAGAACTTCCTTAAAACAATACTCCTTTGAGTGATGAATTCCCCTTTAATGAATGATTGTAGCTTTTTATTCCTTGAATTCGTACATTAATCTTGGCTTGTTCTTTTTTAAATAGGCACTTTGGTTGCTAAAAATTGTTCTTTAGAAGTCCTAGCCCGAGTATAGATTAGAAACAAGTGAATCTCTTAGGCAATTCCCAATTTGATTTGAAAAAGAACTCTAAACTACCTTGATAGAGTTGGGTCCGTTCTGGGTCACTTCGTCTGGACCTGCATCAGTGCTACACTGGTTTAGTCCGATTTTGCTATGTTTTTCTCTATTTTTCCATAATAGAACAACAGCCAGTTCAACAACATTAGGCAGGCATCGGGGCACCTCTAGAAATCTACAATTGTACTCCAAATCATCCAATTTCTGTACAAATTTACCAAAAACTCATTCTACAAGCAAAATATCAAATAGAAAGGGAAATGGGCAGTTATTAAATCAAAAGTATCACAACATATCCTCAAATAACTAGAAAAATATACACAAATTTAGGGCCTATGTAAGTTATTTATTTTCCTCATTATAAAGACCTCTTATCTTTTGGACGGGGCCACATCCCCACCCCTCTTGTTGTACGTTGGTAGCGGTATGTTACAAGTAGTTCCAAAATGTCCCTAATATATTCTTTTATAATTTCCAATTCATAGAATACCAATTTCCCCTTCCATTTCATTCAATTCTGCTCATGATATCTCAGTCCTTCCATAACATAACCTAAGTGACATTCATCAGTAAGTTCATTCGAGCCAAAGTTAGACTAAACTGGTAGCCTTTAGTATTTGTAACATAACTTCTTATCTACAGATCCAAATAATGTCAAATTAGTCTTTAAATGATCCTAAGACATTTAGGTACAAATTTTAGGTCATAGAGTTTAAGAATAACAAGCCATTTTGTTCAATTTATTAGTTCTTCAGATTTGGTTAAAATTCATGCAAACAAAATTTTTACTTTTGTTCTTTTTCTTTACATAGTCCATTCTCTTCACTTTGTTATATAACATCTATACCATTTAATCCTTCTAACATCTTATTTATCATTTGAACATTTCATAAATCTCTTTACTCTTATTCATAAACAAAGTAGTAACATCACAGCAGAAACAGCTTCCATAAGAACGTAAAATAAATCCTCTATTTTCTCAATAATTAAACCTTGTTGTATTTTATCTCCATCTTCTATTTTTGTAGCCATGAACAACCCTTCAAAACACCTTCAAAATACCTTCAAATGCCACTTAAAACACAACACATATACTCTACAATACGTTACCACACATAGCACACACAAGTAGCCCCCAAACATGATTATTCTTCAACTATATTTCAATTTTTACATGAATTTCCTATAAAAATCAACACCAAAATAATCCTCATAATTTACTTAGCAACTTTAATTCATGAAATTAAGATTTTTACCTTGTGTATGGTGATCCTTGAACTTGTAAAAGCCAGGATTCTCTTTTTTTTCTCTTCTTTTGCTTTCTTCCTCTCTCTCTCTCTCTCTCTCTCTCTCTCTCTCTCTCTCTCTCTCTCTCTCGTTCTCTTTCTTTTTCTCTTCCTCTTCTTCATGTTGCTACCAACTTCGAGGCTGGTATTCAGCCTTCTCACTAGTATTCTTATGGAATTTTGGTCATATTGTCAATTGTTTTGTTAGTTGGTCAAAGGCTTATTTAAAGACCTTTATCTTATGGTGTTTTCCTATTGGTCCAAGTAGAACCTTAGGTGGCCTTTTTTGGAATCTTATGGAATTTTATGGAATTTTTACAACTTTACTAAAATTCTTTATGTCTTGCATGATCTTTTTAAGCAACCATTCACATGGCAACACATTACTTACACCACCAACCACAAAATGGCACATAATTCCTTTTTATCCATTATTCCTTTATTTCTCAAAAATAATAATACCCAGGCTGCTATTCATCTTCATCGCATAAAATTTTACTCCACTAATGCAATCTATGCATTAAACTAAACTCAATGGTGGGAATTGGAATTTCCAAATTCTTTCTCAATTTTTCTCTATTCGCAGTCAAAATTATTTTGATACCTCTAAAACATAAATTATACCAAAAAGTTCGTCTAATTATATTGGTCTACTTTTGTTCTAGTCAATCATACAAATTCTTATTCCACATATAGTAGTAGCTAGTCAAAGTACAAAAAAGGAGGAATATTACAACCATGCATTGAATTTCTTGGCTACTTGTATCATATCATCCATGAGTTTTCCTTCATGCATAAACCGAGTTGTGAAAATCATATCATGTCCTATGAAATATTTGGCTCTACTTAGTATAATATTTTCATACAAGATTTTGAATATAAAATATGTTCTTATTTACATAAAGCATGAATAGACATAAATGAATGAATGATTTATATGACATTATCAACATAAAAGATTTGAGCATATTTACACCTTTATTTTGAATACATGCTGAGCTAACATTACAAGAAGACTAGCTATGAGAATTATCGTAAACATATTTACGAAAGCATTGGGTAATCAATGAGGGCAAAGCCTCTTATACTAGCTTTGGCAAATTGGGAACAACTTCTGGTAGGTGGCCATTCCAAAGGATTGACTCTTTTCGAACAGGGCAACAATACATGTAAGTTGAGCTAGTCCTTAACCAACGATACAATTTTATGTGAGATTGATGATGGGATGTGGGACAACCATATTGTTTTGCGTGAGAGAAGGAGGAGCATCTCGCTCAATAGGACATATACCTAACCAATATCATGATGCAGTGTTTCATAATATTTGTCATAATACAGGATTTCATGATACTTTCTATATGATCATGATGTAAGGGTTTTATGGTCCGACCTTTTTGTAATAATATAAATGGTTCAAGGTTTTTTTCAAATAAATGTTATACTTTCATTTGAAATTGTCGTGAGAATATTTCCCGATAATGACATGTTCCACTTAACTTTATAAGTATTGAATGACTCTTTCAAGAGGCTTGTTTGAACAAATACTTGGAACCAAAACTTTATATAGTTGGAATTATTACAAGAACCAGGTTTTATATACATCATAAATGAAATTTTAAATTACATATGCATCCACAGGGCTTACTAAGATTATTTTCTCACACACTTTAAAATCATGGCTTTTAGAAAGATTGAACTTTGAGGAGGGTTAATGTTTAGATGCTTAAGAGCTTTACTTTGTTTTGTTTATATTATATTTTATTTTTGGACTAATTTATTGTCAAACTTTTATTATTTTAAAGATGATATATAAGTTTTGAAGCTATGTATTAAGTTTTAAGTATTTTATTTAAGTTTTCAATTATTCTTTTGATGAGGGCTCATCACATACATATTTTCTTGTACTTTTGTGCTTTAATTATTGTAAATCCTTGTTGAAATCTCCACTCTCCATACCATTCACTTATTGTTCTTTCTAGGAAATGAAGAAAATACAAAATGAAGATGAAAATAAAGAAAGGGAGGAAAATGGAGCAAAAATGAAGAACAATTAAAGAATCACACAAGCACTAGGCAACCTAGGGGAAGTACTACTTCTTGAGGCCGCCAAGACCATGAACCAGGTGGCCTAGAGCAAGAACATGGTGGCCAAGGGAAGTTTAACTTTCCTAGGCTACCATTACAGGTAACCTAGGGAAGTTTAACTTTCCTTGGCCGCCTAGTTAATTATATTTGTATATATGTGTATAGTAGGTAACTTCCCTGGGCCGCTTGGTCTTCAATGTAATAGCCTTGTTTTTCCACAAACTTTCCACTTCCTTGGGCTGCCTTGGTTCTAGGAAAACATGGCGGAACTTCCTTGGGCCGCCCATATGTGTAGAAACGCGTAGTTTTGAGTTTTTCTGCATTTTTCGAACTTTCTCCATTGTACACTATAAATACACTATTATAAACCCTAGAAATCCATCCTTGGTCATCTAGCAACCAATAGAACTATTACAAAGCTCAAAATATTCACCAAGGAAAGGAAGATCATAGAGAAGAAAGGAGATGAAGAAAGGGTTGTTGAAGGAAATCTAAGGAAGAAGGAGTTCAAGATCTTGTTTATGAGTGAAGTTCTTTCTTTTTCTTTGTATTACACTTTACAAGGTTAATGTTTATATGATTTTAATTGTATATGAGGGATTAATCCTAATTTATCCTCTTATGTTGGGTTATTATTGTGATTTATTGAATTCCTATTCTTGTATTCGCCTACTTGGGTATTATTGTGTTAGATTGATTATTTGGGCTTGATTGATTATTTGGTTCTCTCTTATTGATTTCGAGAGATGGGATTATGAGTTAAATACCAAATTAATTATTCCAATGTATGTTTTCCTTTAATTAACTCGAGAGAGAGGTTGAAGGATTAGAACATGGTAGTCAATGGGTTTTTAATTATGCCTGGAGATAGGGCTATTAGGGCTTCCAGGTACCTTTTAGGTGATGTGTGAGTGTAATGCTTCCTTTGGTTAGGTTAATTAGGTAGATATACTAATTAATTGAGCCCTTAGAAAGGAATCTCATAACTCGAGAGAGTGTGAGGTTTATTCTTGAAAACTCATATTGGTGCTTGAGTTGGGATTTGATGATCCTTGTGATGATCTTTTTACTTGACATGTTTAGGGGGGATTTCTTCTTGTACATGGGCTTTTTCGTATTCTTACTCCTTGATAATCCTTGTGACTTTTCTAGTGTAGGTCCTATGTACTCTCCATTGTAGAAGTTTGGGTTTGTCTAGTTAGTTTTATTTACTTTATTTCAATATTCATTTTGGCTAGACAATGAAATGAGAGCAAAGGAGTGACAATTGCTAAGTTCTCATGGATTCGATACTTGCTATTCCCTAGACTATGTGATAGGTATACTTGCCATATTTTTTGGTTTTAGTGCTTAGCATTTTAAATTTAAAACTTTATATTTGTGAATTGTTTACACTAGTTTCAATGCACTCGAAACCGCACATCATGTGTTTTGGCACTGTTGCTAGGGATTGGCAATACTATGAAACACTTGAGTCTTATTGATTTAGCTATATATTTATTTGTAAATACTATGTAAATATTTGTTTTTCTATTCGTGGATAGTACTAACCATTACGTGTATATAGACTTCTTTTCCTTTTTATATGTTGTTTTAATCTTTATTTTTTATCTTCAAGATAAATAGGGTTCTAAAATGTTGTACCGTTATGTTTCTAATTATTATTATTATTATTATTATTATTATTATTATTATTATTATTATTATTATTATTATTATTATTATTATTATTATTATTATTATTATTATTATTATTATGTTGATGTTGTTGTTGTTGTTGTTGCTGCTACTACTGTTGTTGTTTTATTTAGCTATCTTGGTGATTGTATATATAGTAGATACTTAGGATTTAATTTTTTCTTGTATATATGGCGTTGTTGTTGTATACTATTGTTGTTGTTGTTGTTGGAGAATTTTGTATTTGTTATTGTGTTAGTATTCTTAGGATGGAAATATTGTTGTAATAGGTTATTGTTGTTGTTATTGAGGAGATCTTGTTGTATGATAGTATCTATTTCATGTTTTTGTAATGGTGTTGGAGTTTTGAGAATAAGTGTATAATTGGTAGTTTTGGTTGTTGTTGTTGTATATATATTTTGGAGGTAGAAAATTTGATTGTAGTAGCAGTGAATAAATTGAGAAGTTGGTTGGTTTGTATAGTTGATATTTTGTGTTGTAGAATGTTGTAGTTTGATTGGAAGCTAAGTGTGTCAAGTTTTTGAGAAACTTTCTATAAAATAATTTTTTATAGTAGTGATTTTTGTGCTTAGATTAATTGTTGATTATTTGAGAGACCTTTTTTGTATTATTTGCAAGTGGTACTACTGATTGATTGAGCGATGTTGTAATACTAATCTTTTGTTTTGTGTAAGAACCCTTAGTATGAATAATACTTCTAGTGTTATGTATGTTAGTGTTTTCTTGGGTATATGGGTTAGATTTTGATGAAAGTATATTGCCATATATGTGAATATTGATTTTGTATATCTATAGTGAAAGTAGAGGATTTTTCATTTGCTTTGAGGTATTAGTATAGTGCTTGATACTAACATATGTTTTGTTATTATTTATATTAGTTGATTTTATTACTTGTTAATCATATTTGTGATTACTATTAATTTTACTAATATTAATATTATTAATATTAATAATAAAAATTATATTACTACTACTACTACTACTACTACTACTACTACTACTACTATATGACGATTTATTTGTTATTAATATTGATACTAATGTATTTTTTGTACAACTCCTTGTATTCTTTTTATTTATATTTTCTTTTAAATTATTTTCTTTATCTATTATTTTTCAGTCTTAATGTTACTATTTTTTTTTTTTTTTTAGCTGTGGTATACTATTGTATTTTTCTTTATTTTTGCAGGATTGAAGATTTTATTCTTTGGACAATCATCCTTTTCCTCTCTCTCGTATGACACAATTGAGTTTCAAGATGGTAGGGGAGTATTTGTTTATCCTATTCTCCTTCTTATTTCTTTTTATCCTATTGAAAATGCTTATTTTGTTTGATTTTAGCACAATGAGGACATTATCTGATTTAAATATGGGGGAGAGGTTGAACAATATTATTCTGTATAATTTTTTTTATTTATTTTGGAATTTTCTAATATTTTGGCTAAATTTCTTATTTTTACATTTTGGCTAAAATGTTTTCGAATTTGTTTGGATTTGTTGGGTTAGTTTTCAAGGCTTGTTGGTATATGTATTGATATGTGTTAGTTTCGTGAAGTTATTGTTTATCTTTTTGTTGAGGGATTCTACTCAGGACTTTTCTAGGAAAGTTATTTTTATGTACACTTAGATATTGGGCATGACATAGACTATGTCTGATAAGTAAGTTAATCTTGTTTATGCCATTGAAAATGTTGTGAAGCTTGATTCTTTAAGAATGGGTAAAAACTTGGTGATGAAATATAGAGTGTGGTTCAAAGGCTTATCTCTAGTTTCGTGGCTAATTCCATTTATTCATTCATTTGTGTTGTTTGTTGCGTTATAGAGAATTTCAATTCTTTATTTTAATTTTCAATGAAAAACAAATAGGAGCAAGTGGTAGGTTGCTTAATACAACTACTGAAGTGAGGAGAAAAAAGGCTCTAGGAATGCAAAATACATTTCCTATGATAAAAAAAAAGAAAAAATGTGTGATGAAAAAGAAAGGGAAAGGCAAGAAAAACAAAGAAATAAAACAAAAATTAAAAAATGCAAGGGATGCGAAAAGGCATTTAAGTTAAAATCACTTCAAATGCATTCCTCTTATAGAAAGAAAATTGATGAAAAATGAGAGGCACATAATATTGTTGTATTGTTGTACCAAAGTGTGAAGTCTTGTTGTATTGTAATGTAACATATGTAATGTATATACTTTGGGAAAGCCACGAGACTTCAGTCAGTCACTGATCCTATCTTATATGAATTACTTTGTTTGAAATCTTGATTGGAGAAATTGAGTGAATCACGGTTATTTGGTATAAACTTGTTTAATTTAACTTTGAGGTTCTCAATTACATCTAGCCTAATATTAAGGTATACATGGGATTAAATTGGATAGATTGTTGTTGAGATGAATTCTAAGTAGAAGAAAAAAATAATCTCTTTACTATTTTGACCTTATTGCATATATGCTAAATTGTTCATGATAACTCACCTAGAATGCTGAAGGAATTGCGGAAAAATATCAAAGGAAAAATGTAGTGGAAAGTTTCTAGTTTTCCGAGCCACATCTAGGAGAGAATACTTACTTTTCCTTATTGTTCGTTGATTAACTAAAAGGAGGCGCCTGCTGTTCAACTTGGATTTCTGTCAATCTTCTACTCCTACGCATCAAGCATTTTCTCTTCATCTTCTATAGTATGGCTCTACCTTATTCTTGGATTAGCTTGGTGAAAGCTCCTTCCTTGAATAATCAAAATACTCTCCAAGAGAGAAAGCAAAGAAGGATGAGAATAAGAGGAAGAGAGAGCAACAAAAAAAAAAACAACAACAACAACACACCAGAGAAGAAAAAACTCAGAAAAAATCACGTTATATTTTTACCTCTTCTCCTTCTCTTATTTTCGGCCAGCCTTAGGGCTTCATTAAGCCCTAATGGCCAAAAACATTAAGCTCTAATAAGCTTGGTGTTGTGCTAAAAAACCAATCCAAGATTGGCCTAGTCCTCTTAATTAATAAATTATCTTTTCTAGGGTTCATTAAATACCTAAGACTAATTAATTAATTCTAATTGGACTCATAATATATGTTAACATATATCAACCTAATTAATTAATTTATTCCAACCCAATTCTCTTAATTAATTAATTATCTTTTCTAGGCCTCATTAAAACTCAAGACTAATTAATTAATTCTAATTGGACACTTAGAATAAATTTTATTTCTCTTCCAAATAATTATCTATTAAGCCCAGATTGTGTCTAAACAACACCAAGGTAACTTGCACTACTCTGGGGACCAAGAGACATATTAATCATGGCTACTAAAATGATCAAAATGCTCTTACTATTAAATAGTCACATTTTATCATTTTAAATATTTTCATTTATCACTATATAGAAATATTGACCCCAAGAATAAAATTGCTAAAGCGATGTCTCTGACCTACAGGTTAAATGATGAAAATATCCCTCTATGTAACACCAATTAATGAGATAGGATAAATGTGAAACCCCACCTAAAGCAAACCTTAGGGTAAGGAGGTCGGGATGCATATCATATTATTCTGTATAAAAATATATATTTTTGGATGATTTTCTGTGCTTTAGAATTGTGGTTTATAGGTTTAAAGGGTTGGCTACGCTTAATGGGTAGGAAGGGTAAAATGGTAATTTTGCTTGAGGTCAAAATAGGAAGATGATTTAGATAAGAAGAATATTTGGATGAGAAAATAAGCACAAGAGTTAGTGTAATTAAGTGGTTAGAGCTTTGTGAATTAATCTCTAAAGTCATGAGTTCAAATTCCATCACTTAGGTTTTATTCATGATTATCTTAGTTATATTTGAATTTTTGTTTTTCTTACATTTCTTAAAGATAGGAATGTTGTCTTCGAGGAGACAAAAGAATTCTAAAGGAATTCTTGTCCCTTTTATTATCTCTAGCTTTGTCCAAACATTTTCATAATTTAAATCATCCAAAACCATTAAATCTCTTCTTTTAATTCCAAAAATTCTGCGATAATTCTTTGGCCTTGAATTTCAAAAATCAATCTTGAGGGATAGGGGAATGACCGAAAATAGGAGAGGAATTAGGATGGGTTCCCAAGAGAAATAAATCACCATGGTTAAACCTTCAATCCTACCTTCATGTTGTTCATATTTTTAGTGAAGGAAAATCTGGAGATTTTCTAGAATTGTTGTAGAACAGCTTTCAAAAATTCAGCCAACAACCCTACCCATTGCTAAAAAAATGGTCATTTCATGTGGCTTGAAGGCTGAAAATTCTCTGCAAATTTCGGATTGTTCAAACTGTGCAAAACCAGGAAAAAAATCCTACACAATCTGCAGCTTAGGAAGCTCGAATTGAAGCTATCTTTTGTCATCAATTCAGCAAGAACATCCTCTATTTTTCTCCAGAGAGAGGCTGGAAAACCACCCTTAAAAGACCTCAAACACTCCAGGAAAACAGTTGCAAATCGGGCCAAGTAAATGCAGAAAATCCTACACCAAAAGTCATCATTAATTCGAAGCCCTTGAACAAGTTGAAACCAAAAAATTTCCAGTTTTGTCTCTCTATGCCTAGACTGAAAAACACCCTTCAAACCTCTGAAAATTTGATCTTGTTCAGCCATGGACTAAACATCATTGAACTCCACACTTACTTTAAGTACTTGGACTCCATGATCACACCTCAAAAAGCTCCTAAGATCACTCTATCCAAAACTCATTTGAACTTCAAAATAATTCCAGAATTTTGCTCCATTAAAACACTCGTGTATCAAGTAAACAAACCAGAATTTTCTGTGCCATTGTAGACTGAATTTGGGCCAGCCATATAACCTGAACAACCTCCATTTATTTCAGCAAGATTGGCATGTCCAGCTGACACCATTGAAGAACAAAAGAAACCTTCCATGATCAATCACCATTAGCTAATCTTCTACCTCAAATAACTCCTCAATTTCCTTCATTTGGATTTCAAAAAAATCTTATCACTCTCTCTCCATCTTGCTAAAGACCGAAACTCCTAATTGCTTTAGACCATTCGGCCAACAGCATTCCAGAATTTCACAAGCCCTTTTCTCTCAAAACTCTCTCAAAACACCAAGCCTAAACCTACCCTAAACACCTCCAATTACTCTCAAATACTCTAGATCTCTTCTACTTAATCCCTAGTGTTCATTTCTGGTCTTTATAATACAAAAGCACACAAACAAGAATTTTCTATTGGATCAAAATTAACTTTTTCTTGAAGGTCTCAAGAACATCATCAAGGTAAATCAAGAACAACTTCCTTATTCATCCTCTTTCATTCAATCTTCAATGTACCATACTAATGCTCTCTCTCTCTCTCTCTCTCTCTCTCTCTCTCTGGCCGAAATGGTCGATAAACCATCAACCATGGCTGTTTTTCTTTAGCCTACTCAAGACTCACAATCGCGCGTGAACTTTCTTTAGCCTTCATCAATGTAATCGACAATCAAGTATTTATTCTTAAATCCTTCTTTTATTTCTAAAATCATGTCCCTTAGATGTTAATAAGGAGATAGAATATGAATGGGGGATTGAGTGTATGCATGTGGATGAAGTGGTTGGGGTTAGGACATGAGGATTGATGCATATGACTAAGTTATATGAATTTTCTTGGGAATCAATGTATGTTCATCATGCTTAATGAATTTTATTGATGTTTGAAGCATGTTAGATATTATGACACCAAAGGTGATTAGGCTCTTATGTTCTTATTTTTCCCTGAAGCCATGATTGATGATTATGCCTAGTAGAGATTTGGTCATGTGATAGCAGGGGTTAATTCAATTGTATGTTCATGCATAAATTAGTTTATTGTTTGATGTTGGAGAATGTGTTCATGAATCTTTTCTAGCAATAGGAAAATCATGATTATTTTCTTGTTAATCCTAGGTTATTTTTATTAACAAATTTTATTACCTTAATTAAAATTACTACTATATTTTTTCTAAAGGTTTCAAAATTACTAGGAAGATTTGGAAATGGAACATTAAATGAAATATTAATATTTTATTAATCAAATAAATAATTTCTTTTATTAAAAATAATATGTGTGTGTGTGTGTAATAATAAATAAAATCTTTTATATAAATAATAATAAATAAAATATTAATGACCTTCTAGACCATAGTTAAAACTTTTAGCTATATTCATAAATATTATTTATATTAAAATTTATTTGTTATTTATTAATAAAAAATTTAATATAATTCATTTATTATTAATTTTATTATTTATTACTAATTATTTATTATCTATTAATTATTAATTTATTTAGAATAATACTATTTAAATATTACCATTTACTAATATTATTTAGGACTTGGTATTATTCAATATTTAAACACTAGTTTCTTTATTAGTACTAATACTCAAAATTTATTATTTGAACCTATAACTTATTAGTAATTATTTTAGAACCCCTAGCTATTTTAACTTACCAAGCTAGATTTATTTTATAAAATACTTTATCATCTAGCCTTAAAGCTCAGGACATTAAGGCCATGGTTAGTCATGGTCGTAACTAGTTGAGCTAGGAATTATTTATGTAAGGCGGATATGGTTCGAATGTACCTTATGCCTTGTGTTTACCCCAAGTAGGGTTAGGTTGACCTTGGAGGATTTTTGAATTCAAGTCAAGTAAAGGATCAGGTAAGCTCCTGCATGGAGTCATTTGAAGACCAAAAATTATTATGGCAAGCTAAATTCAATGTGTATGATAATTCATTTGTAAAGGCTATTAAGGACAGCTTTTCCTTTTTATTTCAGTTAAGCAAACCATTTGAAAATTAAACAAGCAGTTTTACACAAAATACTAAACTCTTTCTAAAACCCAACTTTGACAAGAATTCTAGAAACTCTTAATTGCTATTTCCAAGTAAAGCATTGAATGATCAATTTTCTCCCAAGTGGAACAAGCAACGTTGACAACTCAATAATGGTAGACTACTAGGACTAGTCTTTGAAGGGTTAGGGTAAGTCTCTCAATAGGTGGCCACCTCTGAGGGGTGAGTCTTTCCCAGAAAGAATCCTAGTTCGGTAGGTCATACTGGTCCAAGTTAGCAAGTTTTAGTCAAATGGACTATGTGTTTCCGGAGTGGACAATCGATAAGTTTGGGTATAGAGATGGAGGAGTATCTCACCCGATAGACCATACCCTACCTTATGTCAGCATGCTCAACGTGTGGCAGTCTGACCATTATATTATCATGGGGCCCAACGTGTGGTGCCATGGCCATCTTTTTGGGCGGTTGTATTTATTGCGCACATATATGGTTTGAAAAGCAAAACACCACTCTTCATTTTTAACATTTATTTAATGCTTGCCAGCACTTTCTCTTATAAAACTTTTACAACTTGCATACATGAACTGTTTTACCTGAACCACTCAAACCACACACGGGCTTACTGAGATTTTTATCTCACCACCTTTTATGCCATGTTTTCAGGTTGATCTTGTTGTGAAGGTCATTAGCTAGATTGTTGCTTATAATTTTGAAGACTCTATTTTATTTTTGTTATGCATTGCCTTAGAGAGATTGTAGCAGACAATTATTTTCAATTTAGTTCATGTATTATTGGGTTGTAATAAGTTTAATTTTAAAGTATTTCTTTTATTTTAATTTATGTGATCTAGTTATAAAGACCCCTTATCCTATGGACGAGGCGACATCCCCGGCCCTGATGGGCCTAAGTAGTAGGCTGTTATAATAAATGTACTAACACCCATCGCAAAGACATCTACCATCCTTAAATCTCTAGTCCGATAATTCATGACTCACTCGAATATACTTTCTTATCATTAGAAGCCACCCAAAAGCACACATTCTAGAGTTACGTTCCTAGGTCCCTGGATCAGTAGATTATCCTGGACAATCACAAGGGGATAATTTAACTTCCCTAAGTAAAGCATAGAAACTCTGTTGCAAGAGTCCGTCTAAACTAACTAGAGTAATACACCCAACATACAAGGATATTGATCTCACAAAAGAAATCTCACCTAATATACATCAAAGTATAAAACCCTAACTTTGCCAAACCACCAACTTATACTTAAGCATGAAGGTATCTATCCATGCTATAGCAGTAATAGTCTAGTCTCTATAATTATAGTACTTTAAAAGAGACCACTATCACTACAAGAAAACAACAATTTAGCATCGGTCAAATCCGTCGCTAATTGAGTTTAGCGACAGATTAGCGATGGATTTTGACCCTCGCTAAAACTGGCATCACAAATAGCAACGGAACAAAAATCCGTCGCTAACAGCAACGGATTAGCGACGGATATTAAGTAATGATATTTATAATTAAATTTGCAATTATGGTCGTTGCTAATCCGTCGCTAAATTTAGCGACGACCAACAAATTTTATGTAGAAAAAATTAATTAGTCAAGACTCGGCCTAACCGGTTCGGCCCGACCACTGACCCGACCCGACCCAACCCGCTAGATAATTTTTTGAGATTATGTCGGACACGGGGTTCGAACCCACGTCCTTGTTGTGGGGGAGCATGTGCTCCACCACTAGGCTATTGATATTCTTAGGATTTTTTGTTCTTTATATTAATTATATAGTTTTTTTTTGTAATTTAGCGATGGATTTGCAAGGGATTTGTGACGGATTAGCGACGACCCGATTTGCCGTCGCTAATTAGCAACGGATTAGCGACGGATTTTTAACAATTATTTAATATTAATGAATAATCATAAATTCAGCAGCTAATCCTTCACTAATTAGCGAGGGATTAGCTACAACATTTGAGCAATTAATTTAGTGTTAGTTTTAATTATGTTTTCGTAGCTAATCCCTTGCTAATTAGAAAGGGACATAAGCCGAAGCTAATCCCTTGCTAATTAGCGAGGGATTAGCTACAGCATATGAACAATTAATTAGTATTAGTGTTAATTACGTGCACCGTAGCTAATCCCTCGTTAATTAGCGAGGGAATAGCTACGGCATTTGAGCAATTAATTTAGTGTTAGTTTTAATCACGTATGCCATAGCTAATCCCTTGTTAATTAGCGAGGGACAATAAGCCGTAGCTAATCCCTTGCTAATTAGCGAGGGATTAGCTACGATATTTGCTAATCCCTCGCTAATTAGCGAGGGATTATACGATAAGTCGTAGCTAATCCCTCACTTTGCTAATCCCCGTAGCTAATCCCTCGCTTTGCTAATCCCTCGCTAATTAGCGAGGGATTAGCTACGGCTGATGAAAAATTTTTAAAAAATAAATTTAAATTAAAATTTTTTGCTTGCCGTCGCTATTCCGTCGCTAAAGTGCATTTTTCTTGTAGTGTATTACAGTTCTAGTTCTGCATATTCGAAATACGCTTATGCATATTATGTGAGTGAACTACTCACTGATTTAAGGTAAACCATTCCTCGTTAGAAATCATGGCATAATAGTCTTACTTTGATGAAATGTCCAGTTCCATTAAGCGACTAAGAACTTAATTTTACTTGTATGACAAGTACCCATGGTCTATACCTTACTCTAAAGAACGACCTAACACATAGAGCATTAGTTATCATACTTGGACCATTAAATGTGCAATAATATAAGAAAAAAATTAAATTGAATGAATAAATATTTTATTGCAATATGTTTACATAGAATACATAGTCTTTGTGGGTATACTTTCAACAATCTCCCACTTGCACTACAAATATTAAGAATGTCCATAAGTACCTACCCATATGACATTTAAGTGTCTGCAAAACATCTTTTCTGTCAAAGGCTTGGTAAAGGGATTAGCCAGATTATTGACAGAGGAAATCTGATCGATCACAATCCCCTATTTCTGGATGAACTCTCGGATGAGGTGATACTTCTTCTCTATGTGCTTGCCCTTCCTATGGTTTCAAGGTTCCTTGCATTGTGACACCGCTCCAGAGTTGTTACAATAAATAATGACAGACCCATCCATGTGTGATACTACTCCAAATTCTATGAAGAACTTTTGGAGCAACACAGCTTCTTTAGAAGCTTTTGAAGCAGCAACATACTAAGCTTTTATGGTAGAATCAGCAATGCAAGATTACTTGATACTTTTCCATAAATTGTCTCCTCTAGACAAAAGGAAGACATATCCACTAGTGAATTTTCTTTCATCTTTATCTGCTTGAAAGTTTGAGTCTATGTAACCGGTAGGAACCAAATCATCAGCACGATATGCAAGCATATAATCTGTCGTTTCCTTGAGATATTTGAGTATATGCTTTATGTCTTGCTAGTGAGCTTCCTCTAGGTTTGACTAATATCTACTAACCATGCCTACTGCAAAGCAAATATCTAACCTTGTACAAAGCATAACATACGTAAGACTTCCCACAGCTGAAATATAAGGGATCCTGCTCATTTTCTGCTTGTTTTCTTGTGTCTGAGGGACACTGCTTGGAAGATAAGGATAAACCATGTCTAAAAGGTATAATATCCCCTTTACATTGATTCAGGTTGTCCTTGTCCAATATCTTGTCAATGTAAGTAGAATGGGATAAGCCTAACATTCTTTACTTCTTATCTCTGAAAAGCTTAATGCCTAGAATATAGCTAGCTTCTCCTATGTCTTTCATGCTAAATTGACTATATATCCAAACCTTAACAGATGACAATGTCCCTACATCATTTCTAATTAGTAGAATGTCATCCACATAAAGTACCAAGAAAATTACTTTACCACTATCTGATTTTTTATACACACATAATTCATCCACGTTTTGAATGAAACCATAAGCTTTCACAGTTTTATCAAAATGTATGTTCTATACTCGTGACGCTTGCTTTAGTCCATAGATGGACTTCTTAAGCTTACAGACCATTTGTTCAGGACCTCTTGCAAGAAAACCTTCTGGCTGGGACATATACATATCTTCGCTAAGATAGCCATTTAAGAAGCCTGCTTGACATTCATCTGCCATATCTTGTAGTCATAATAACATGTGATGACTATTAGAATTCGGATAGACTTAAGTATGGCTACTGATGAAAAGGTTTCCTTATAATCGATTCCTTCTTTCTAAGTATAACCTTTAGCAACCAACCTTGCATTATAAGTTTCAAATTTTCCATCCGCACCTCTTTTTCTTTTGTATACCCACTTACACCCAATGGGTTTAATATTATCAGGCACAATGACAAGATCCCAAACCTGATTGAGGTACATAGACTCAATCTCGACATTCATGGCTAGTTGCCATTTGTCTGCATCAGCATCAATAATGGCCTCCTCGTATCTAGTGGGATCTTATTCCTGATGATCAAAGACTATATTATAGATCTCTCCAGTCCATCTTTCTAAAACTCTTGTGATCCTCCTACTACAACGAGGCTCAATTTGTATAGGAACATCTGGTAGTGTTTCTCTTTGTTCCTCAATTAGGGTGTTAGAAGTACCTAAAGTTGAATCAGTGACCAACTTCTCTTCTAATTGCATTCTACTTAAACCCATGGTGGATGCAACTTATTCATCCTCTAAGTATCTAGCATTAGTACTAACAAGTACTTTATGCTTTTGAGGATGATAGAAATATCCACCTCTCATTCTTTTTTGATACCCAATGAAGTAGCATAACTATGATCTTGGTTCTAGCTTACTTTCTTTTGTCAGCACATAAGTTGAACAACGTCATATCTTAAGATACTTTAGGCTGGGTTTTTGTCTAGTCCACATTTCATAAGGTGTCCTAGGTACTGATTTGGAAGGTACCAAGTTCAAAATATATGTCATTGTTTCTAAGGCATAACCCTAAAAAGAAATAGGAAGAGATACATGACTCATCCTACTTATGACCATTTTCATCAAAGTTTTATTTCTTATCTCAGCTACTCCGTTCTACTGGGGAGTCCCAAGCATAGTTAACTGAGATACTATGTAGTGATGTACCATGTAATCCTTAAACTCACCAAGGAGGTACTTTCCACCCTTATCCGACCTCAAAGTTTTAATTAATTTACCTGTTCGACGCTCCACTTCAGCCTTAAACTCTTTTGAATTTATCAAAAGAGTCGGACTTTCATCTCATCAAATAAATGTAACCAAAATGAGTGTGATCATCTGTGAAAGTGATATAGTATTTGTAGCCTCCTCTAGCTGGTGTAATCATCGGACCACAACCATCCGTATGCACTAGTGCTAGAATTTTCATGGCTCTATCTGCCTTTTTGGTAAAGGACCTTTTAGTCATTTTACCTTTAACGCAAGATTCACATTGAGGCTATTCTTCCAATCTCAATGAACCTAAAGACCTATCATGGATTAGCCTCTGAATCTAATTGGGATTCATATGTCCCAATCCTAGATGCCACAAATACGAATCATTTGATATGTCATTTCTCTTTTTATTATCAGGTTCAATTTGAATACTATTTACTTAATTTTGAATAATATGTATATAAAAAAGATTCCCATACATGTTTCCTATAAAAATCAAATTACCATTTCTACTGATGGAAACACCAGAATGGAAAGAAATATAATATCCTTGATTCATCAATTTAGAAACTAAAATCAAATTCGGTTTAAAATAAGAAATATATAAAATAGCTTTTAAAATCAACTTCCTAGTACAATAAAAAATAAGCTCAACATCTCCTACTGCTTCAGCCCATATTCTTGCTCCATTGCCTACTTGAAGTCTATGCTCACCCTTACTAAGTCTCTTTATCTTTCTGAACCCCTGAAAGAGTTATAGACATGGTCAGTGGCTCCAGAATCAACTATCCAGGAAGATGTTAATCCAACTATCAAAATAGACTCTAGGTATAGAGCAATACTTGAAGTAGACTTGGCTAAGAAGTTTGGAAAATCTTTCTTCTAATGTCCCTTCTTACCACACTTGCAATATTTACCTTTGGGCTTGGCCTGACCAGATGCTATGGGTTGAGCCCTTGCATTGTTCTGGACCTCCTTCTTCTTAAAATTCTTAGGCTTTGCCTTAATTCTAGAAGAAGAAGCAGAATAACAGACCAAAACCTTTGACATGGGCTTTATGATCTTCTATACCACCTGGAGTTCTTTCATAAGCGTCGTGAGATTCATATCCAACTTGTTCATATTGTAGTTCAACTTGAATTGAGAATATGAATCAGACAGAGTTTCAAGAACTATGTTAATTTGGCTCTCAGAATCTATCGTTGCACCTAGGACCTCAACCTCCTCGAACTAAGCAATTATCTTGAGCAGATACTCTCAAACAGATGCTCTCTCAGCCATCCTAGTATTCATGATTACCCTAAGAGCTTCTTGCCTTACGGGTAGGCTCTTGTTAGCAAACATGGTACACAATTACAATTTTATGTCGTACGCAGTTGCCATGTTCTCATGCTTAGATTGGAGTACACTAGACATGGAAGCTAACATGTAGCATTTAGCCATCTCATTGGCTTTCTTCTATGCTTTCTCGACCTCTCGCTCCTGATCAGTGGATTCTTCCCCAATCTCAAGATAGGGATCCGTAAGAACATACTTGTACTCGATAGTAAGTACTATATCCAGGTTCCTCTTCTAGTCCACATAATTTGGGCATGTCAACTTATTCTCCTTGAGAATGATTGATAATGGACTGAAACCAGACATTTCTAAAATATTTAAAAAAACATTCATTTAGTTTGCAAGAAATAAAAATGCACATTCTTTATATTATTTCTTTGATAATAGATAACTTTTAAAACCATTATCAATAATATAAATAGTTTGGCTCTTAGAAAAGCTAACAGGGTCTCGTAGGAAGATTAATAGCATCTAAAGTTAAGTGTATAACTATCACAAATCAAAACTTCCTAAAATGGGTAATGGTCTAGAAAAAGTTCCATAGATAGGATGGCTACTAATTCACACCAACTATAGGCAATCTAATGCTAAAAACCTCCAATGTAGGTTAGTTGATCCTAGCAAATACCTTAGGCTTTTAATTTTACTCTTTCATTAGTTCTAAATACTGTGGAAATCTATCCTATAGGGGGTCATGCTCAAAATGACATGAGATAATCCAACATCTCTAATGAGAGTTGTGATGGAAGCCATGGGGTCGTTGGAACCCCTCTCCCACTTAATCTTTTAGTGAAAATATACTTTTCAACCCAAAAATGTTTTCTATAATCTTATGATTTTATTAGCTTTAGTAAAAATATAAAATTCAATATTATTCTCTATGTTAATGATTAAATCCTTTGAGAGAATAAGCTATGAATTTATTTTACTATTCGAAGTTAATAACCAAGTAAAAGTATATTAAATAACCTTAAGTTCAACATTATTCTTTATGTCAAGGATTATACCCTTTAAGAGAATAAACCATGAACTCTTTTATTTTAAAGTTTCTTAAATTAAAACGTTTTATCAAAAATCATCCTAGCTAGTAAGACTTTGGTCTAACAAGAACTTGCGCATTTGATCAAAAAAACAAAATAAGCATGATACCAAAAGTGAACTTTTTCATGCTTAAACTATTTATTTATTCCTAAATGACCAAATAATAGATTAAACATCATGAATTAAAAATTAAAGATCTTGTTTAATCCTAAGGTGGTTCCATTCTTTACTATTCATTTTCATGCAAATTATTCATCCATAGATAAATAAAACTATTGTAGAAAATTAACCTTATACAATGGTTTCAAAATATGATTACATCAAGGAAAAATTAAGGAACAAAACTTCAGCAGTGCTCTCTAGTTTCTTGGACAAAATTGCCCATTGCTTCCTCTGGGTAAAGTGGACCTAGCATTTGGTCCGATCGGCCCACCTGACACCGGGTCACCTCTGGAGTTTGCTAATTTCTATAAAAAAAAAAATCCAGCTTTTTAGCCACTTTTCGCCCCTCAACAATTCCAGCAATCACATTCTTCTAGCCCCCAAAATTTATAGATTAAAAGAATACCAAGAAATGCAAAACCAGGCATAAAAACATGCCTTTACAAGTACCTATGCCTCTAACCAGGAGGCGCATCAAATCAACTTAAAACCAAAAAAATAATGGGAAAACCATTAGAATCAATGATCCTATACCTCTAACTGGGAGGCAAACATGAACTCTAGAAACCAATGTATGAGGGATCATATGAATTCACAAAACATTCATTTTTAATAGTAAAGAAACTACCTTTTTCCAGTTTTAACCCTAGGACATGCTCCCAGATGAAAACTGTGGCTCTAATATCACTTGAAGGAATCGCGAAAAACTATTAAAGAAAAAAGTAGTAGAAAATTTTTAGTTTTTTTAGCCACATCTAGGAAGGAGTACTTACTTTTCCTTATTGGTCGCGATTAACCAACCTGGGGACAGGTTGCACTGGAACTTCTTGTATTGGAATGGGAGAATGAGGTGCCTACTGTTCAATTGGGATTCCCACCAATTTTCTACTCCTACGCATCAAGTGTTTTCTCTTCGTCCTCCAAAGAATGGCTTAGGTTAGCTTAGTGAATGCTCCTTCTTTTGATTATCAAAATACTCTCCTAAGAGAGAAAAAAGAAAAGGACGAGAACAAGAGGAAGAGAGAGCCAAAAAAGACAGCACACCGGAGAAGAAAAAACTCAGAAAAAACCAAGTTGTATTTTTACCCCTTCTCCTCCTCTTATTTTTGGCCAACTTTAGGGATTCATTAAGCCCTAGTGGCTGAAAACATCAAGCCCTAATGGGCTTAGTGTTGTGCTAAAAAACCAATCCAAGATTGGTCCAATCTTCTTAATTAATTAATTATCTTCTCTAGGCTTTATTAAATACCCAAGACTAATTAATTAATGCTAATTGAACTCTTAATATATGTTAACATATATCAGCCCAATTAATTAATTTATTCCAACCTTGTAACACCCCGCTACCTAGGCCTGCCCGGGGCCGGGGATGTTGCACCGTCCAAAGGACAAGGGGTCTTTATAACTAAGTCACACGAATAAAATAGCGGAATAAAAATAATACTTTAACTTAAAATTTTTTACATCCCAAGAATAAATCCATAAACAAAATTATCCACTCTTAACTCCCCAAAGCAATACATTAAAAAAAATAAATAACAACATTCTCTTCCAAGGCAGATAATACTAGATACTCATCCCCACAGCAAGATCGACTTGAAATCATGGTAAAAATGTGATGAGACAGAAATCTCAGTAAGTCCATGTGTGCTTTAGGTGTTCAGTGAAAATAGTTCATGGATGCAAAGTGTGAAATCTTTATAAGAGAAATATTGGCAAGCAATAAACATTAGTCAAAAGTAAGAGTGGTGTTTTCCTCTTTTTGAAACCATACAAGTGCACAATAAAATCAACCACTCAAGAAAAGGTCATGCGTTACCACACGTTGGGCCCCATAACCATACAACGGTCAGAATGCCACACTTTGTGCAGACTGACAAAAGAAATACTGGCAAGCAATGAATGATGTTCAAAAACAACAGTGGCGTTTTGGCTTTCAAACCATACAGGTGCAATAAAATCAACTACTCAAAAGGGGTGGTCACGGGTTACCACACATTGGGCCCATGTCCACATGGTCAGTATGCCACACTTTGTGCAAACTGACAAAAGGTAGGTGATCGGCCTACCGGGCAAGATACTCCTCTTTCTCTATACCCAAACAACAACTGGGTGTCCATTTTGGCAAAACACAGTTACTTGATTGAAATAAAAATTGTTAGCTCAGACCGGCATGACTAAGTAGTACTGACGTTTCTCTAAGTTGAGCTTATCTTCTGGAGATGGCCTCCTGCCAGAAGACTCACTCTTGCTCTTCAAAACTAGTACTACTAGCCTACCCTTACTGAGTACTCAACGTAACATATCCCACTTGCAAAAAATGAACAAAACATAGTTCCACTTGAAAATGGCAATTAAGGTTTTCCAAAGTTTGGGGCAAAACTGGTTATAGAAAGAGTTTTAGGTTTTGAGTAAAACCACCCCTTGATTTGCAAATAATTTATTTGTCTGGAACGAGAATGAAAATAATCCTCAATTGTCTTTACAGAAATGAGTGACCATGCACTCTACATTTGGCTTGCCATAAAAAAATCATTTTTCATCAAACAGGTTTTATGCAGGAGCTTACCTAATCCTTGCTCACAACAAAGGTCTCCAACAGCTGACCTAAACCCGCATAAGGTAAATACAAACCACAATCAAAATCAAGCTAAAATCCACTTTCACAAATAAACTAACCCAACTCACTACTACAACCATGATCCTAGTGTCCCAAGCTTTAAGGCCAAATAATAAATAAAAAAGTTTATAAGCCAAGGCTAATTTAATATTTAAAATAATTAGAGTTTTGGGAAATAGGTACTAATAAGTTGAAGGTTTAAATCTTGCTAAAATAATTTAGAGTTTATTTGATGAAAAGTCCTATGTGGTATTAGGTAAAATAATGATTTATTAATAATTTAGTTGTTGGAAATTAATTGATAACTAAAATTAGTTGAAAATAAATTTAATGAGTCTTGCTTGAAAAATAATAAATAAATTTTTAATGGGTTTTGATTAAAAGATAATAATTAAATTTTTAGTAATAAATATTTTACTATTTATGATTATTTTCATAAAAGGCTTTAATTTATTTCATTATTTTATATAATATCTACATATACATATTTTATTTTTCTAGCAAAAGCTATTATTTAGTTGACTAAAATATCCTTATTATATATAATAATCCAAATCTAACCCTTCCTAGGGTTTTTTCGAAATTACTTAGCAAAATCATATTATTAAATATTCTATTCATGAAATAAAAATTAGCTTAGGGACAACTAGATCATGATCATACTTCTATGGCTAACCACAATCATGAACATATACAATCCTTCAATTCATCAAATCATCTAAATCATGCAGATAAGCATAGATCTAAATTTATCAAGACATGATCTAACCCCTACTAGCATAAATATGATCATGGCTTCAATAATCCAACATGAATATAAATCCTATTCACTAAAGGTGACATAATCTCTAGCATACTTCATCACAAATACTACCTATGACATGGAGACATGCATTAAACCTCAAATCATCATACAATTAACCAAGATAATCCATCTATGTATAAATCTCATCTCCTTCATATTCATACATACATTCATGCTTCAACCTCAACAATATATACTCAAACCTTATCCACAATCTATCTTCTATCAACATCATCATAGAGATATGAATCTAGAATTTAAAAGAAGGGTTAAAACGTCTTACTTTATTGATGAATTCCTTGAAGGAGTTTTGAATGAATCTCAACTCCTAGATGTCTAAATCCGTCCAAAGAAGGTGAAGGAAGCATGGCCATTGGAGAAGAAGCCATCCGGCCAAGAAGGAGAGACATTTGGCCAAGAGAGAGAGATAGAACGAGAGAGAGAGAGACCATTAGCATGCTTATTCATATATATATTCATTAGAGATCAAGATTGGAGAAGATGAAGCTGTTAGAACAATCCAACCTTGAAGGTGTTCTTGAGCCTTCTCAAAAATTTCTGGTTTTTTATCCAAACTAGCAAGTTGAATTTTGGAGTTTGATGTTAAGAATGGTGTGGATGGACTCACGGCAGTGATTAGATGAATTCTGGAGTTTTTAGCAGTAGTTTGAAGTGATTGGGAGAGGTATTAGGTGAAAGGAAGGAGTATGTGTTCTTGGTGTGCTATGTGTTCTTGAAGGTTGAAGGGAATTGAGAGGTTTTGATTTGTAGCTGCCGAAATTCTGGAGGATTAGGGCTGTCCGAATTGGTTGTAGGGTTTAGGAAGATGATTCTCTGGTTTGGAAGGGAAAAGGAAAGGCTAGTTGTTGAAATCCTTGAAGAATATTTTTAGGAAGCAAATTTGGAAACTAAATATTCAAGAATATCTTTGATTATTGGATAGCTTTTGGAAGTCTGCCATGGCCGAATTGTTGGGCAGTGTTTTAGCTAGAGGAATGCTGGTTAAGGAAGGCTAAGGGTGGCTGAAAATAAGGAGTGTAATGGTGAAGGGAAGGTCTGGTTGTTTGAGGTATATTTTATGGAAAGTTGTCCAATCATGGTGGCTGGAATTTTGGTATCCAAATCAAGGTATGATTGCAGACTTTTTTTTTTTTTTTTTTGGAAATCTTTTAGGCAGCCATGACTGGGATTTTCATGTAGAAGCTTGGGAAGGACAATGGAGTTCAGTTATTGGAGGTTTAAGGGTGGTTTGTGCATAAGAAGGATGGAGTTTCGGCTAGGGTAGAATTAGGAAACAAAGATGAAAAATTACTGCACAGAATGTTCACAAGGCTGGAATTTCTGAGCAGTTTTCGGCTGCCATTTTCCAACCAGCTTGCAGAGAGTTTGAAGGAGGTTTTAGGGGTCTTTCAAGGCTGGTTTCCAACCTTCTTTAGGATGGAAAAACGTGGCTAAGGTGCTGAGCACAAACTAAAAGAAAACAGCTTGGTTTTGGACCTCCAAAGCTGCGAATTTGCTCTAGGAATTTTCCTAGATTTGCACCACCTTTGTGCAGTCTGAAAATGGCCAGAAAAATTCAGGTTACAAGCTGATCCACAAGGCCATTTTCTGGCAGTATTTGGGAGGGAATAATGGCTAAGAATTTTGACACCTTGAAGGCACAAGAAGCTGGAAAATTTCAGTTCATTCCAAGAAGGAAGATGAACCTATCTAGAGGGAATTTTTAGAAAGTTCACTAGAGGAATTTAATTCACTTGAAATCCTTCCCCCTCTTCCATTCCTTCGGTCCATAAGATGTCTTTTACTAAGACATTTTGAACCTTCAAAGACACAGCACCTTGCTGGAATTTTTGGAAATAAAATGGCTAGAATAATTTAATCAAACTAATGAGTCGAGAAATAGGAAAAATTAAGGATCAAAAGGAAATGAATTCCCCTTAAGAATTTTGTGTAGAGCAAATGAGTAGGGTTTGGATATTCCTATCATGTCTCTCTTAGGACAACATTTCTACCCTACTCCCAACACATAAGGCCGAAAATGATACTTCCCAAGCAAAAATAAAATTTAACCAAACTAAAGCTCTTATGATGGAATTTGAACCCAAGACCTCAAGAATTAATTCCAAAGCTCCAACCACTAAACCACAACAACTCTTATTCTTATTTTTCCCCTAAAAATATTTTCCTATTCAATCCTCAAGCTATCTCCCTTTTTCAACCTCAAGCAAAAATTATCATTTTGCCCTTCTCACTCAATAATCATAATCAAGCCCTCTAGACTATAAAACAC